>JXTC01000527.1:0-31586 GCA_002914845.1 Trema orientale | reverse complement strand
ACAGATTTTTTCATGTCATACCTTCGTATTTAATGGGCGGCCTAGTCCATTCGACATCTCTACCCTAATGTTACTCGGAATAGAACTAAAAAAAAAAGAGGAAATTAGGGAGACCACATCGTTTTAATAAAATATAACAAATATGCGGTAACTCCTTTTTATATATATTTTCATACGATATTTTTCAGAAAAATACCACTTTCCTTTCACTCATCCTGAAATCATTACTGATCCTTTATAGCTTCAATATCTTACCCATGCTGATCTTTGTCGAAACCCTTAGCTTCTTACAAATTACTGGTGTTTACTGGAATAAATTTCTAGAAAATATTTTTATAAAATCATTTTCAAGAACACCATAGTTTTATAAAATCTAGAAATGCAGCGGAATTGGTCGTTTAAAATTTTTCTATTTACAAAATCTTTCAGGTCTTGATCTAACATAAATTAACTCTTGATCTAGACAAGAACAATATCCGGATTCGCTCTACAATCTTCTCGTCTTTTCGTCTATTCTTGAAAGCTGTTTGATTGATCCGGTGGGTGGTCACCTTCTTGATTCCCAACAAAGAGACCCGCAGACGAATAATAGGATAATCTTCTCGAATCGATTTCTCTGAGACGGCCGAAACACCAAGGACAGAGAATCCGTAGTGGTGGCCGATTTTCTCTGTTCTCTCTCTCTCTCTGTTTTTGTGTGACCCTTCTTCTCAAGAGAGTATTTTTCATGTAACACTTAAGTGTGCAGTCAGAGAACTTTTCTCTTAACTATATATAGAGAGATTAGTAAACACTAATGGGCTTATTGAGCTTGTTGGGCTCAACTGATCATCAAATAACTATTGGACTTTAATTTGAGCTAGACAGGGGACTAGATGGATCCATAAAGCCCAAGCTCCAATGGACCATGTACTCACTATCATAATTAACTCTTAATTATGATTGAGCCTTGTCCATTAATATTGGGGCACACCACTACAGGCTCAATATTGAACTCTTGGACTAAATGTCATTTATTTTCTGTGAAGCTTATTAACAATTAATTAGCTTGATCCATTTAGCGTATATTATACCTGCAGACGTACCCCCAATGCAATGCCTTACTAGTCGGGTGAAATTACCGTATTACCACTCTAGTACATATTTACTTTTGAGTTGTTATTTTTCATTTAATGGATAATAGTTGACTACGGTATTTGTATTTGCTTATACCAACACAGTCAAATTCACATAGTGAATACCGAGGCCCTCGTTTATATTGTCTAAGTACTTGAAAAAACTCAAAGTGACGTTGTACGCATGACGTCCATCATGAAAAACATTCTGTACATTTCATACACCTTATCTTCCAAGACACCAGAGTTCAAACCATAAATCAGAACTAGTCATTTAGTAACTCAAAAAGACAAAACACATGAAAGTAAGTTCGTTAATCACTAGGATTAAGATTTTCTACAATAGTACTAGATTAGTGAAATTAGAAATTTAAGTTACGGCACTTAACCTTAAATTCTAATTTACTCGGTCCTGTTCGATGCTGTTATAACTTTCTTATAACACACTAGTGTTTCTATTCGAAGACTCACTTCGATAATTTAATTAAATAGACAACACTACATTCTATGGCATAGTAAAGTATTCCATCTTCAATATGCAGAATGCGAATAATTTAATTTAGACATAATGAAATAAAGAATATAATGTCTCCCACATATGAACTCATCATACTAATAATTCTTTATTACTCATTATATATCTTGGAATCTTTAGATGTTTGCATAAACTAAACATACACATCACATGTATATCAATGGGACATAAATGAAATTAAAATTCACAACATGGAATTTATTAACAACAAATAGATAACAAATAATCCGATAATAAATTGTTTATAATGTCAAAATAATAAACTGTTTTATAGGATATTATTCTAGCACAAACATCTCCCTAGCCCAGTCTTCTGTCACCATTTAATTCACTCAATGCCGTGAGATCTGTCACTAATCAGTTTCCGTCGGTAGGTTTAAAGAAATTCTCAGAGAATTTTCAGTCAAGATCTTGAGGATAAGGATTCTGAGGCTCTAGAAATAAGTCTTTCAGGTATGAGATTCTGAGTCCAGCATCATTTGTATAAGCATGCCATTTTTGGACCACGATTACTTCCTTAACCCACTTTCATGGTTTGAAAAACTTTTTTTTTTAAAGTTATTTGCTTGTGGTTAAACATTACTTCATGGGCTAATTTTTTATTATGAATAAGTCACTAATTTTGCTTTTTTGGGACTTTTCTTCATGTATACTTATTTAGTTGGTATTTTTATTATGGATATAAGCTTATATTATGGCACCCAATTAAAAATTTTATTCAAATTTCTTTTTCGGTTACTGTACCTCTAGATAATCATCCGCCTTCCTTTTGTTTATTATTCCGATTTGAGGTTTCAGAACGTTGAATATTTTGGTTTGTAATCTGTTGTGCCAGATTCTATAAATTATTGTAAAAATGTTTAAAGTTTTGGGTTAGGATACGACTGAAAGTAACAACTTAAAAACTTATCCAATCAATCATATCTTTATTACTAGTAAAGTCATTAGATTAAAGGCATGAGTTATTAATTTTAATAAACTCCCTCTGTCTTATATGTTTTTGGAGGTCAGTTTTTCAAAAAATTTTGATTAAATGTTCTTTCATGATTCAAGTGTTTCTCTCTCCTTAATAAATTGTATTTGTTTTATTTCAACTTTGCAGTGGGGGAGGTCTTACTAATGTTACATTTGAAAATTTGCTACTGTTTAGATTTGCTTTCTCACAAGGTAGTGATTAGTGTTACTAGTGCTCTGGGTCAATTATGTTTGTTGCTTGCTTTGTCCTGTTTTAGATTTTGTATATTTAATCGTCTTGGATTCTTTAGCAGAAACTAGTATGTAAACTAGAAACTAGTAATCAATACCATAAACTAGCAACCAAATTAGAAGTGGTAACAAAAAATAATAGAAACTAGAAACCAGTAACTAGAAACTAACAATTGTAGTTACTGGTAATCTGGTAACCAGTCACTTGTCACCTATATTGTAACTAGTCATTAGTTTGGAAACCAGTAACCAAATTAGTTGATAACTACCATTAATTAAATTGGTAATCAATAACTAGAATAATCAGTAACCAATATAACAATAACAAGGGTAACTAGTAACCGAATTGGTCTTTTACATAAACTAGTAACCAGATTAGTAACTAGTAACCAGTAATTAGTAACTATTCTTGACCAATAATTACCGGTCTTATAACTCGCCACTTATTTGGAAATTAATAACCAATCTTGTAAGTGGTCACTACTAGTTTAGAAATAAGTGACCCAAATGATTAAAATAAATTATCAAGTACTCATTTTCTATTATAATAATAACCTTATTGGTAACTAGAGAATAGATTAGTTACTAGTAATTGGAGTAACTAGTAACCAGTAATTTAAAAAAAAAATAATAACCAGTAATTGTTAGTAACTAGTAACTAGTAATATTGATCTTCGTAACTAGCCACCAGTATGAAACCAGTAACTATTTTGGGTTAGGTGTTGTTTATTGGTAAGCTGTAATCAAGTTAGTAATTGGTAATAAGATTAATAGTAATTGGTCAAAGATAACTAGAGAAATTAGTAAGCAAGACACCAGAAATTGTAATTAGAGAATTAGTTACAGGTAACCAGATTAGTACCAAAGTGGTTAGTAGTAGCTAGAGAAACCAATAATCAAAGAACTAGTAACTATCTTAGTATCAAATTGATCAGTAGTAACGATTGTAACTAGAAACCAGTAACCAAATAGGTAACTAATAACCAAATTAGTTAGTTGTAACTAGAGAAATCTATTTTCAAATTCATACCGATAACTAGTAACTAAATTGGTTGATAACTAGAAACTAAAAGAAAAAAAAGAAAGAGAAACTATAATCAATTTGGTTGGTAATTGGTAAATAATAAATTGTAATGAGAAACCAAATTGAATAGGAAAGAGGGAGAGGAAGGAGAAAAAAGAGATAATATTTTTTTTTTTAAATAAAAAATTAAAAAATGAAAAGAAAAAGGGAAAAAAATAATTAAAAAGTGATTTTTTTTAATTTTTTTTAGAAGAGGTGAGAATAGATTGTAGTGGGAAAGAAAAATTAGAAATATTTGTCTATGCTGACATTTGGAGTTTGAGAGTTGTTTAGGAGGCTTTCTCTTTTTTTGCTTGAAATATTCTTTTAGATGTGCTATGAGTTCCCAAGTTTCTTACTTTCAATTTTTACATATGATGGCCTCAAATAGAGTTTTTTCTTTCAAGTGTGATCATATTATGTCAAGAGATTTGACAACTTTTTTAATTTAACTTTTTATAACAATTTTTGGCATATAAGGTTTAGCGTATGTCTGATAATAGAGAAGTTAGTTCTAATTAATTTGTTATGTAGGTCAAATTTTTTCCTTATTTCTGAAATCTACCTTTCCCCCTATGTTTATTTGTTGACCTAGGGATTATGTAGTGATAGTCTTCATAAAGAAATGGTCACTAGTGGAATCTCAAAACACTCAAAGGGAGGTAATGGGTGTCTCTATTGAAGAAGAGGTCTAGCCAAGAGATTAGTCTGAAGTAGTGGTCCAATTTTCATTATCACAGCCTACAAAAGCTTTCTCTTTTTAGGTAATAACTTTGCACAAATTAGGTCCAATGTTAACTTTGAGAGAAACGGTGTAGCTGCAATAAAAATAATAGATAACAATTAAATAATAGCTAGTTTTATAGTCCATCATCTTTCTTTCAATGAAAAAGGTGTTTTACTACAATAAATGTTTGTTTTCTTTTAACAGGATCAGTCCTTTAAGATCAGATTGTAAATAGCTATCAGACTGCAAAACTTTGGACAGAGTAATCATAAAAGACTCGTAACAATTTGGATTATGTGACTTATAAAAGGATCTCAAATGTTCCATTTAATTTTAGATGTTTGCTTTTTCATTTGCTAGCATTTTGATGGGTTTATGAGCATAGAAGACTCATAGCCATTTTTTGTTATGAGATAATAAGTATAATTTGGATTTTGATCCTGTTCTTTTATTTGGATTTTATAGATTAATGTATTTGTCATCAAATAGTATTCTTGTATATTTAATTTGTTATGATGTTTTATTTTTCTTTTATTTTATTTTTTGAAATGATTTGTTATGGTATTTAAGAAACTATTTTTTTATGGATCATGGTTGGATGCTAATTTCTTTTTTCATTTTTATTTGCTTGATTTTTAGAAACTTTTACTGTGCTTTCATTATTGGTATTCTTATGTTTTTATGTCTTTAAGCTTTCGCTCCTTACCCCTTTTTTTTTTCCTTTTTTTTTTGTGAGTTTCACTAGCTTATTAACACATAGTATCTAATTTTGTGTTTTTATGTATTATTGAGCACCATTTTTGTAGAAAACCAATATAGAAACTAGTAACCAAATACCACGTAACTGGTAACCAGTAACCAAATTAATATGATTAGTAACTAGTAATCAGAGAAATTGATAACTAGAAACTAGTAACTAAATTAGTATAATTAGTAACCAGTAATTAGAAATCAGTAACCAAATTAGTGTCAATAGTAAACAATAATCAGAGAAACTAGTAACCAAATTAGTGTTATCGGTAACCAAAAATTAAAGAAACCAGAAACGGTTCACAATTAAGCGATAATGATGACACTGATAATTTTAAAAACTAGTAACCAGTTGGGTATTAATGACTACTCTAATAATCATAGAAACAAAAAATCGGAGAGAAAGCAATAATTAATTTGGCAATAATAAGGACAATGGTGACTGGAGTAATTAGGAACTGATTTGATTATTGGTAATCAGAGTTACCAGTTACCAGTCACTAGTCTGGTAACAACCAGATTGGTTATCGACTACCAGATCAATGAGGTACCTAGATTGGTAGTAACTAGTAACTTATAACTAGTAACAAGTAACCAGATTCGTTATAAGTTCAGTCTTTCAACCGGTAATTAGTAACTAGATCAATAGTAGCCAGTAACGAGTAATCAGATTGGTTACAAGTTCAGTCTTGTAACTAAAAATAAAAAATAAAAAAAAGACCAGATTAATGAGGTACCTAGATTTGATTATAGTAATGAGGTACTGAGTTTATTTATTTTAGCTTACTTTCATCTTAACTTGAAAGTAACTTTACTATAATTGTAAAGTTTTTAAAGTAATGAGACAAATAACTAAAAACCAGTTATTGATTGGTTATATGTTACTGGTAACATGTGACCAATTACTTCTCTTACCACTAGTTTAGAAACCACTAACTAGAGTTGTCATTGGTAACCAGATCAATTATTGGTGACTAGTTTTGTAAATTGAAACTAGTAACTAATAACTAGTAATCAGATTGGTCTTGTATTGAAACTAGTAACTAGTTTGGTCTTGTATTAAAACTAGTACCTAGATGATAACTTGAAAATAGATTGGTTACTTGTAATCACATTAACTAGTGATTGATAACCAAATTAGTTTGTGGTTGGTTACAAGTAACTAATGACCAATCATTGATATTTATAACTACCTACTAGTTAGAAACCAATAACCATTTAGTAACTAATAACCAGAAAAAACTAAAACTTAACCATTAAACAAATTGATTGGTAACTTGTAACCAATAATCAGAAAAATCAATAACTAAATTGATTAGTAGTAACCGAATTAGTTACAAGTCAATCAAAACAAATAAACAATAATTAGATTGGTTATTGGTTACTATATCGATTACTTACTAGTAACTAGAGTAATTAGGAATTAATTGAAAGAAAAGGGGGGGGGGGGGAAGTATTTCCTCCTATCCATAAGAAGGGGAAAAAAAAAAGAATTATTTTTCCTTTCGTCAAAAAAAAAAAAATAAAAGAGATAAAAATTAAAGATAAGGGAATTTTAAAAAATATATTAAAAATAGAAAAAATAAAAAGAATAAGAATTAGAGAAAGAAATATGGTTCAATGAATAAAAAAATTAAAAAGGAGTGAAAAATTGAAAGAAACAAATAGTGAAACAAAACATAAAATAAAAAAAAAAAAGAATGAAAACTAGTATACTGGGAATCGAACCTAAGAAAAATAAAAGAAGTGCCAAGAACAACCATCATTTCAATAGTTTGTCATCTTTTTCATGTGTAACACTATCAGTTTAAAAAATGATTGCCACCGCACTTTTGACTCTTCACATTTTCAAAAATGCTAATTGTGTGCTGTATAGAAATTATTTACTTCCCTCCACCGTGTGTAATTCTTTTCATTTTTTAACAGTAAAACCCAATAAAACCCAAAAAAAAATTCTCTCTAACTACAAGAAACATCACATTATCTAAAAGAATTAACTTTTGGTCGCAAATTCTCTGTAACTAAAAGAAACATAACATTATCTATCAAAATAGTTGAAAAACTAAGCATTGTACATGAAATTTCCGAGCTCTTGTTCATGCCCTTCTTCTTCCTCTGCTACTTCCTCGTCGAAATGAATAAATGGCATATAGCCAGCCCACTTCATTTCACCAACTAGCAAATAAAGCTTCTCATATATCTCGTTGCATCTTGGATGAGCTTTATCCCCAACAGAAAACGCATGTACCTCATCTTTGACCTCAATCCAGCTACAACCAGGCTCCTTCTTCACTCTGTGAGACCTCATTGCTTTCCTCATCTTGGACATCTCATCCCACATTCCGGAATCAGCATAAATATTTGATAAAAGAACATAAGCAGCAGAGTCTTGAGGATCCAATTGCAAAATAGAGCTAGCTGCCTTTTCTGCCATTTCTATGTCTCCATGTAACTTACAAATGCTAAGCATGGTTCTCCATATAACAGCATCAGCTTCAAAAGGCATCTCTTGAATAAGCCTCAACGCCTCTCCAAGTTGGCCTGACCTCCCTATAATGTCCACCATGCACGAGTAATGCTCCAACTGAGGAGCTAAGTTATAGTCACTTTGCATTGAATGGAAATAGTGTAACCCTTTTTCGACGTTTCCAACATGTGCACAGGCGCGGAGGACTGAAACAAAAGTTGAACGGTTTGGTTTCACATTCTCAAGCTGCATATCCTCAAAAACTTTAAGGGCATCTTCTCCGAGACCATGGTGGGCATAGCCGCATATCATGGCATTCCACGTCACAGGATCTCGCTTATGTGCTTTCTCAAACATTAGCCGAGAATCTTGCATGTTTCCACACTTTGAGTACATATCAACCAGTGTGCTGGATATATACGCATCTGACTGCAATTCTTGCTTGATAATTTGAGCGTGTATTTGCATCCCAAGTCCAACAGTGGCCAAATTAGCACAAGTATCTAGAATTGTTGCGTAGGTGAAGTTATCAGGGTTGACGCCTGTCTCGAGCATCCGAGCAAAAAATCTCTGAGCATCCTCACTTTGTTTTTGCTGAGAGAATCCGGAAAGAATTGCATTCCACGAAACCATCGTTTGTTCATCAGTTCTATTATGTATCTTTTCTGCTTCTTCTATTGTTCCACACTTACAGTACATATCAACAAGGGCACCCCCAACAAACAAGTCCAATCCCATTCCAGACTTGATAATTCTACCATGAATCTCCATCCCATGATTTAAAGCTTGCTGAACTGCACAAGCTTTCAGAACGCTACCATATGTAAACTGATCAGGTTCCATCCTCGAACGGAGCATGGAAACAAAAATTTGAAGGGTTTCATCTCTGTTATCATTCTGTTCATAAGCTGCAATTATTGCATTCCATGACACAGCATCCCTTCTAATCATCTCAGCAAACACGCAATAAGCATCAGTCAGATACCTGCATTTTCCGTACATATCTAAAATGGCATTTGAAACACATATATTGGATCTCAAACGACTCTTGACTGCTAATCCATGAAGTTGAAGTCCCTCCAGATGCCCTTTAATTACTGCACAAGCACCAAGCACACCGGATAAAGATATTTCATCAAAACCAAGGCCAGACTTCAGCAACAGCAAGAATAAGTGTAAAGCCTCATTCCCCTGCCCATTTCGAGCATATCCAATAATAATGGCATTATAAGATTGCAAATTATGGTTTGGCAATGAGTTAAATAGTTTCCTAGCATCAGACATACTGCCACATTTTGCATACATGTCCAAAGTAGCGGTTCCTACTATAACATCAGAACCAAAATGTGCCTTTATGACATGTCCATGCAACTGACTCCCAAACCTATAGGCAGATAATCCAGCACAGGACCTGAAAACACTAGCGTAGGTAGATTGGCTCACTCCAATTGCTGCTTTCTGCATCTTCTTGAACATTTCTAAGCCCTTAAGTAATTGGTCATTCTGAACACAACCAGCAATAATAGAGCTCCAAGAAACCCAATTTTTTTCAGGTAATTCACGGAAAACCTGAAGAGAAAACTCAAGTTTTCTACACTTAGCATACATATCTAACAAAGCACTTCCAGTCACTACATCAACATCAAAGCCCATTTTGACCGCAACACAGTGAATTTGAATCCCCAAATCATAATCTTCCACTCCCGAGCAAGCTTTAGAAATAACAGCTAACGAAGTAGGATCAAAAGCCATGCCAGAGCTCCTCATTTGCATACAAACGTCAATCGACTTCATATATTCACCATTCCGCAAGTACCCTGAAATCAAAGAATTCCAAGAGACCACATCCCTTATCGGCATTACATCGAAAAATTTCTGGGCTAATTCCATCTTGCCGCACTCAGCATACGCAAAAATCACGGTGTTCCAAGACACGGTGTCTCTCTCAATCATTTCACCAAACACCTTGGTCGCATAATCCAAATTGCAACACTTGACATACATCTGAATCAAACAATTCATGACAAAGACCGTGGGCTCGAACCCAGATACGATCATCTGAGAATGGGCTTGTTTGCCCGGGTTCAGTGCTCTTCCATCGGAGCATTGTTGGAAAATTCGGGAAAATGTTCTGAAACTCTTGGTGGGTGTGGCTGGGTTCGGTGTCAAAGTTGAGAAAAGTCTTAATGAAAAAGACAATAGTCTCGCTGAGTGATGGTGAGTTAAGTCAAAATAACCCATCAACTTTCATGCTTATAATTTGGCGGGCTTTTCGACCGTTGTAAACTGAATTTCAAATATGAAGGAATTCTCTGCCATTGGCCAACTCTTTCCCCCGGTTAGCATCGCTCTCTGGCCGCCTGCTATAAAAAGTGGGAAAATGAGTTCCTCAAACAGTGTCGTTTTACCAGCTGTCAGTGTTATTCGTTCACCTACTAAAACGACATGTGGTTTAATGAGTTCCTCAAACATGTCGTTTTATAACATCGACGCATTCGCACTAAAGTCCGAACGACAATTACGTGTGGTTAATACAGAGGGTTGATGTTATTTTCTGTTAATGTAGATTGCCCAAATCCTAATTTCAGTCTAACTTTTAAAATGTGTTATACTTAGTTCTTTTATTTTATTTTTTGAGAAAAAATTTGTATTAGAATATATTTTATATTAACTTTTTGAGGAAATATCCGTATTAGAATAAACAGTCAGATAATAGGTGGAGGGACTTCTTCTAGTCAAACTAGTTCATCTTGCCTAGGTGCTAATTTAGCTAAGTCATGAGCAGTATAATTATAGACTCTAGGAACATAACTAAAAGAAACGATCGGAAGAAAACGACAATAAAATATTATATCATTATGAAAAGTACATAATTCTGAACGAAAATAGTTATTTTTTTGTTTTTTTAAGAACAGAGACAATACTCTGAGCATCCAATTCTATAGCTTCTAGAGAGAGTAACAATCGCAAGCCCATTTGAGACTAAGCTCGACGGCAATTGCGTCAGCGATCTTAAGAGGCATAGGACTATGAAATTTCTTTGTTATAGCAGTCATTACAAAGTCAGAATTATCATGAATCAAAAACTGTAATGTTGTCCCAATTTGATTCATAGGAGAAAAAGAACAAAGTACAATATAGCAAACTGATATCTGGGGAAAAAAAAAATTATTACTATAAGGTTCAAAAGCGAAAACGAAAATATGTTTAACACTAGATTTAAAAAAAAAAAAGGTCATTCCTACAAAAGCAGTTAAAAAATGGAAGGCATGAAACTTCAACCTCAGAAACGACATGGCGTTTTCTTATAAGATCAGCAAACTTTACGAAATGACACGTCGCGATTTTATGAAGGACAAAAAGCTTTATCATCTTCCCCAGAACGACAACAAAACTTCCAAAAGGACGACATGTCGTATATTAACAAACCTGTTTTCTCTGCCACTTTGTCCTAATTTGTCTGTATAGTCGGAAGAGTGAGTAAACTCGAGGAAGCTTCCACAATCCAATTCCAGACCCGACAAAATCCAAGAAATTCTATATATGCACGTATATATAAATATATACATAAACCCTAGATAGATCCCCCTATCTAATCCAAACTCCCAGATTCTCTGGTAGATAATTTGGGACGGCCATGGCTCAGGACACCATACCTGATGTCCGTACGCTCGAAGAACCAGACCCTAATCCACAAGGTCGACGACCCCATGTCCAAAACCTCGATTCCATCTCCCAATGGTGCACCTCCATCACCGACGCTACCGACGACCACAATTGCAACCCCTTTGCCTCCGCTTCCACCTCCTTCGTTTCCTCTCCGGTAACCCTAGTCGACGCCGTCGGTCCCGGGAGCAGCTGCGCCTCCGATTGGTTCTCGGAGTCCGGTTCTGAGTCCGACCGTGACATCAGCTGTTTCGTCACCGATCTCTTTGATCGTCGGGGCTCGGAGCAGCACGATGTCGCTTATGGTGATTGGAATTCAGGTTTGTCTTTGAACGACTTGGTAATTGGGGGTTCTGAGGTTGGTGATGAATTCGGGTCAAATTTTGGGGTTGAGATTGAATTAGGTGAGCGATCAGGTTCACGAGGGGGTGATTCGGGTGTTGATGGACTTAGGGTTGTTGGGTTTGACTCGGAATCGGAATCTGAAGATGGGAATTTTGGGGTTCTCGGTTTCAACTCGTTGCATGATAATGATAGCGGGGATAGGAATAGTCGGGTCAACGATTGGGATAATCATGATAACCCTTGTTTGGAGGACGAGAGGTCTTTCTTTGAAGAGTTTGATTGGGAAGAAGTGGAAGAAAGGGTCAATGAGAGGGAAAATCTGAGCATTGTGATTGATGATTATGTGGAAGAGGTACCAGCAGGAGAAGATGAGGAGGCCTCAGAAGAAGGAGTGAGAAGCCTTGAGTGGGAAATTCTGTTGGCGATCAATAATCTAGCGATGAATTCGAGTTTAGAACGGAATGTAGATTCTGGTACTGATTCCTATTTGGCTGTTCAGGACGACTATACTTACACCGTTGGTGTGGAATATGAAAGCCTATTCGAGCAATTCATCGAAACCGAGAGTGCTTTGAAGGGTAGTCCTCCAGCAGCGAAAAGTGTGGTGGAGAATCTACCTTTTGTTGAGTTAACAGTGGAGGAATTGATGAAAGACGATGTGGTTTGTGCTGTTTGCAAAGATCAAATTGTGGTGAAGGAGAAGGTGAAAAGGCTTCCTTGTTCTCACTGCTATCATGGGGACTGCATTGTGCCATGGTTGGGCATTCGTAATACATGCCCGGTTTGTCGGTATGAGTTGCCGACGGATGATCTGGATTATGAGCGGAGGAAGAGTCAAAGGGCTCACCGTGGCCTGTCAATGGATTCTCAGGTTATATTCAATTTCGAGTTATCTACCTGAATTTATATCCTTGTGTATATATTTGCTTCATGTAAATTCCGTGGATGAGAATTAAGTATGGACCATGTCATGGTTTTTTGGAATGTTGTATAGTTTTATACATCGACTGCAGTTCTTGCAAATGTCATTTGAATAAATTGCTTTTGACTTCAAATTGAGTTCTTGCTGATACTAATGACCATTTGTTTGCTTCAAGAGCAATGGTGATCACTTGATTGAAGAAATTTATCATTGTCATTAAAATGTTCTTCTACTTCTTATCCAAGTTTTATGACGAGTGATTGACATGGTTCGTAACAAAGCATAAACTGATTACTTGAATCAATTATATTGCTTTCACTGGAGTTGTACTGTTGTAAGGACATTGAGCTGGTGACTGAGTCGTGTGCTCTACCATTTGGTCTCTCTGAAAATTGTTATTGGAACTTGATACATTTTGGTTGCATTAATAGAGGTATAAAGAAAGTCAAATGTAGGATAAAAAGATTCACCTGTAGATACATTTTACATGAACTATAGCTTTTTACTGAAGGAATCTGCCTCGTGGTTGGCTATTCTCTTGAGCAGAATTTAGTTTGGACTCGTTGTTAAAAAAAGGCAGTCATCAGAGGCTGCAGATAGTTGTGCTTTGCTTTAGTCTCTGTGTGTGTGTGTGTTGCATCATAGCAGATTCTTCTCAAGATCAATGCTGATCCTGGACCTGAGAAGAGCAGCTTTCTGTTTTCAGTGACATCTTTTTTATTGCCCAGAACGCCTTGCCTAACCTAACGTTTAACTTGTAGTAAAAATACCATTTACGTGGACTGGGGGCATTAGGTCTTATTGTGGCTATGTGCCCAATGTCTATTATGTACGTGTTTTTCCAAGTATTTCCTTGTCTTTGTTTCTCTGCTAGCTCTACTATTGCCAATGTCAGGTCCTGTAAACACGTCTACGGTGAAGCGAAGGGCTTATATAGTTAAACTCATTTGCATGAACTAAGCGTCATTGAATTAGTTTTAATGCGATTATGACTCCCCTGACTCCTGTGTTCTTCCTTTAGCTTAGAGTCAAAGGATGTGATCTCATCTGGTTAAAGTTATAGTTAGTGTGTTATTCTCTGAGGAAGGAAGAGCTATTGAGCTTACAACTATGTGGACTGTTTTAAGTAAAAGGATTTTATTTTCTTCAGAGATAAAACTATCCAAGAACTTTTTCTTTTAGGTTCAAACCATTGTATCGTTAAAAATATTCGTGTCATTTGAAACATTTTGAATGGTTTAGTGGAATGGGATTCGGCAGACTCTTGCAGTTCTCTGTATTTCTTCTTATTCTCTCTCTCTCTCTCTCTCTCTCTGGAATAAGAATGTTGAACAGTTAAATTCTGTCTGGTATGAGTTTTCCTCGCTGCATCTAACCCAAAATTGGACTTAGGGTTGAGCATCTATCTTCTTTTAAGATTCAGTTCTGCAACCATAGTAAAGCACCAGTCGCGCTTTAGAGGTAGGTGAAGACTTAGGTTTGGTTTTGGTTTGGTAAGAAGAAAGTTGCGAGTCCTGGCTTTGGTTTCGAAGAAGAAAGACTTTATGCTGATACCAGAGCCCATACCTACAATTCTTCTCTTGAGAAGGCCCAATACAATAAAACAATTACGTCAAAAGATTAAAATTAGATACGAAGTATGTTACACAAACTTCATTATATCATATCCCCATCATAGTTACCAAAGCCATCCCCCAGAACCCTTTTGTGAAGATAAACATTAAACCATCAGGAGAACTGGAGAAGTGGATTTTCTAACCAGTTTGAAGACTGAAGATTTGAGTCTATTAAAAAACCAATAATACTGAGCCAGAGACTACGCTTGAGGTCCAAGACCGAGAGAGATTAAAAACTTCTTAGGGTTCATATCATCACCATATTCTCCCCAAAACTTCCTCAATAACCAGAATTATGTCGTCTAATAAGTCTGTTTAGCATATTTGTTTTCCTCGGTATGAAGCTTTCCATCATCTTCTCATGCAGCTTATTGGTTCTATTTGTGTCGTGTCTTTTTGTCTATTGCATTTCATTTAAGTTTATTCTATCACTTAAATTCATCCTTTCATTTCATATGCACTTTATTTCACCACTTCACCTATTTAACAAGTGTAGATAGAGAGAGACAGAGTAGAATCTATCCATTTTTGTTTGGTTATTTTGGGCAACTCATCATGTCTTGAGACAGTGAGACTGACTAAAGTCCGTCCCCCAGCTGATCCAAAATACAAAACGTGGCATTTCGAAGTTGGAGTCGACAAAAAATTAAGATGTCCCCATATCCATATAGTGGCAAGAAATTATTGGAGAAGAGAGTGTGTGTGTATATATATATATATATTTATATTTTATATTCATGTGTGTGTATGTTTGTGTGAACATGATTGACTAGTGTCAGAAAGCTGGTATCTCAGAGGAAAATAAAAAATCTAAACCGTTAAGAAACATGCTACGTTGCTACTAACCGGTTCCTTTAGGTATATTTATTCAATTTATTTACGTGTGCTCTACCTTCAAATGAAAACCAGTACTTGAATTCGCTAGCAAAATATCCTTAGCGTGCTATATATATATCTATAGATATATATTATAGGTCCCAATTTAGTAGTTGTTTTTTAAAAAAAATTTTATGTATTTTTTTTAATCGTTAGATCAAATTTAACGGCTATAATGATATAATAATTTGAATGGTTGGATAAAAATAATAATAAATAGACACTTTTTTTTTCTGTATTTTTATTCTGAAAAGACATATAAGATGAATATTAATTGGATAAATTAATATTTATAGATTAGTTTTTTTAAAAAAACTATTGGTTTGGTCGTCGTATAGTCATATATATATATATATATTGATATGTATGCTTAGCTTCCTAATGTGACAATACTAGCAATCAACAGATATTACTGGACTTTGTTAATAATGATCTTTCTGGCCATGTTCTTTAAGATATTAGCTGTTAGATTTAACAGATAAAGTGGAACTCGGGACCAGTACTTTATAATTAAGATCTTGAATTTTGTATTCTCTATTGGTCTATACAACAATATTTAAGAGTAAGATACGAATCTTATGTAACACCTAGTTTGCAGCATTATAGTATTGAGTTAGATAAACAAAGGTACAACAGATAATGGCTCACTTAATCAGGCTGACGCTTGTGTACAATAATATATTTTGGTTGAACATGCAATAGAGAGAGAAAAAAAAAAAAAACTAAAATGCTTTTGTTAGAGATATTGTGCTCCAAATCAGATTGTTTGATTCTTAACAGTATTGAATTTAAAACTATAGAATTTAGTTTAAGTTCAACCCCCACTTTCTGACTTATTTTAACTATAAATTCAATTTACATGAACCTGGAAAGAAACACATTAGAAGAAAAGAGAAATAGAAAAGAAATCATGACAAAGAAACAAATTTGTCAATTTCAGTAATGGGTTGAAGCTAACTCTATGGCTGTTATGGTGTCCACAAAGGCAATGAAGAAAAGCACTTAATCCCTCTAGAAACTTTATTATGGATGTGGCCCTTGGGAGTGTCAGTGGCCCTGGTTCAGCAATTTTTGCAAAGACCTCCTTCTGATCTTTCACAGGATATTTTTAAGGAGTGGGGACTTGTGCATAATTACTCCAATCATTTTGGGTTTGAAAGTGACCCTATTTTGATTTTGAGGATGTAATTGCAATGCTCCCAATTTTTTGTTCTTGATTTTATAGATAACGCTTTGAAACATCCATTCATTATTATTAATTTATTATTATTATTTTTGGCATTTTGGTTTTGCAAACCGGTACACTTAAAGTTCTCATCTTAAACCATGAACAAGCTATAGTGCTCAACTTTATGGTGCTCCCCAAAACTCTAAAAACCCTTCTAAGATTTTCTAGTAAAGGCCTCAAATCTTTTCACCACTAGGTAAATATGAATTAAATTCATGAGGAATTTATGGACCAAAAAAAGGGAATTGTAATAGACTCCAATACAAAACCATTAAGGAATCCTAAATTTTTACTATGAATAACTAGGCAAACGCTTTGTCGTTTCTTGAAATTAACCAAATCAGTGCCATCATAAAGTTGTTCTCTCCTAGATTCTTCCGACATTCTTTTGTCCCGTAGAAGATTGTGTTTGTTGCCTGACGAGAAATTTTGGTCAACTGGTATTCGATGAGCACCAACTTGGTAAGTTGATTGAAAAGAAATCATAGCTGGGGTGGGAGGTTTATAGGGGAGTAACATATAAATTTTAGAAAGAAGCAAAATAGGGGTACTGAGTAAAAATTATGACAATTAATCGATCAACGAATAGCGGATGATTGCCTATGCAAAAGGGGTACATATCAAAACATATTGCATCATAATAATTGAGGTATTTTTTCACTATGATTGGCATTTCAATGAAACTAAAAAGAGAAAGATATTTATATTGTAGTATATATATATAAGTAAGGTTTTAACGAAGATTTTTATTTTTCTCCATGAATAAGTACTCTAATTTGAATAATTGGATTTTGATCTGATGACTATAATAATATTAGTAATTTTATTAAAAAAATTAATGTAATTAATACTCATATAAATATAGAAAGTCATTTTAAAACTTAAAAGATAAGTAACATGTTTGTGACTTGAAGAATTGGACAATTTTTTTTTTTAATTCCTTTTCCATTTTTTTCATTCACATTCTATGGTTCTCATTTTTCATTTCTTACATCTTCATTACTATTACTAATTATATCAAGTATATTTTTATTAATTTTTCTTTTCTAAATATGCTTTTTTTTTCTCGGTTCAAGCATATTACCTTAATATGTTTTCTCTCTCTTTGTTTTTTTTTTTTTTTTTGTTTTACGTATTTTATATTTCATGTATGTAATATTTAGAATAATTCTCCACATCACATATGCTTATATATATATATTGTGGAAGATAAATTTTCTTAAAATTGAAAAACAAAACCTATGTCTATTACTAAATCATTATAAAGATATCTTTCAAATGTTCTAAATTTATGATGATCAGTACCCATACAAAATAGTTCTTACCTGCAACACTATTTGGAAAAAAAATAGTAATTAATTATATAAAACCATCAAAATACATCTTATTTTTCTGGGTTAATAATAGTAATGACTCTTAAATTATAATTATTATGCCATTTTGCCTCTCGAATTTTCAACTTACATAATAATTGTCCTTGAATTGTACAATTGTTATAGCAATGATCCATTTGTCACAACCATAACTCTGTGTCATAATAATCTATAACAAATGAGGGCCAAAAAGAAAAAAGTTAATTAGTTCGCAAGGATATTATTTATTTATTTTATTTTTCTTTCAAAAGGTGCTTATTTTCTGCTCCTAAATAAAATGCTTATAATATTAATATTTCTTTTCTTTTTGATGAAGTATTTCTTTTTTTTCTTTTTTTTTTTAAATAGTCTTATAATGGTGTTTCTTTTAATTAAATGTCGGGAAGAACGGAGAAACACAGTTTATGCTAAACCTATTAACCTTTTGGAGCAAGTCATGATGAGAAAGTCACATTCTCAATTTATTTTAATTATTAATATGATTGATAAGTCATATTGATTGGTAGAGGAATGAAAAATCTACATCAATTAATTATAAGCAGTACTTTTATTCAAAAAAAAAATATATAATTAGTGGGGTTTTATTAGCACCTTTTTATAACTCTAAAATTAATATGTCAACCCTTATTTATAGAGACGATCGATCGATTAATAGAAACTCAGCATGGAATTTGAGTTATCAATGTAAATTGTAAATATTAAAAAAAAAGATTACTACTTGTAAATAAATAAAAAGAGCTTAATTAAATAAATACGTATTAGTACTTAATTGTAGTTTTGCACTAGAATTAAATTCTTGAAATTGATATCTTCAAGACTTTAGTAATTGGGTTCCTCTTGTGCTTGATGTTAAAGCAATTGTCTAATACCCTTAAATTGAACAAAAAATCTTTCTATAGAAGGTAGGTGGGAATCCTAACAAGAATTGAAAAGGAATGAGAATTGAAATAAGAATAGGTGAGCGTGATTTGTTATAGCAAGTTAGAAAAGCGTAACCATCTACGGAGAAAAAATAAAAATTACATTGAAAACTCTCCCATATGTATAACGGTACATTAAAACAGTGACAAATAGACCTTCTTTTAATATATTTTTATTAACATGTAAATAATGAAGTGTTGTAAATGTTGATATAGAACAATACTCCATAAGACCATTGGGTGGGGTGTCTAACAGTAAAATTTATCGTGGATGGTTTAGTGGTCACAGGTTTAAGTGGTTAGTGGTTTTCTTGAGGACCTTAAATATGAAGGCTTATTTCTTACTGACTCACTCGATGTGTACTTGGGGCCACACCCCCCACATGTCCTTATGCCTAGGAACATCAGATGGCGTTGGGATGAAGCGCACCTCTCTTGAGGGGTAGGATCCGTTTAAGGTCTCTTGTGAACATTGTTGTCAGCGTCTAGGAGGCCCCTGTAGTAACGCCCAAAAGAGGTATTGCTATATGCTAGTCACCCCATTCTGAACTTTCATTTATAAAAAAAATAATAGTAATAAATAACAATAAAGAATACTAATTACAACAACCCCTTTATCAACTTTTTTATCAGACACTCTATTTATTTATTGTTAAGTATCATTTTTATTTTTTCAAGCAATTAAAATATATGACATGTCACTTGATTATTTTACTTGAAAAAGTGAATATGACACGTGTTAATAAATGAAAGAATGTCTGTCAAAGAGCTTGATATAATAATTATTGTTAGTATTCCTCGTTCTCTTTGATATTATAATTGTTTTTAGTATTCCTCATTAACAATATATACTCAATATGAAAAAGCTTTAACTTGCAAGATTTATCATGTTATTTCTTAGACTTGTTAGAACTAAAAGACAGAGCTCATAGATTCGTCAACTTAATTTCTTCTTTCTCATAAGTACACAACTATTTGCAGCTTGCTATGTAGATTCTCAGCTCATCATACTCTTTATCACCTTGTAGCCTAATAGGTAGCTGTTGATCAACTACTAGAGATCCTCAAGTACTGCAATTATAAGAAATTTTGTCCGAACATGAAGCATTAATTTTCGGGCTAAGAAATCCCTTTAGAATCATTGAGATTGAGATACCAGATCTTTCCCCCCCTTACTTTTATCTCAGGAACAATCAAAGCTGCGTTATAAATAACCAAAATTATACTAATAGCTTAACAGTTTTTGGATAACCTAAGACGATCGACGACAGTAGTAGCTGTAACAACAACAACAACATTATTAATATGAGTACTAACGACGATATTGATGACAAGGATTAAGGGTGTTAACCCTCTCATTAAAAAATGACCACAAAAATCAAATGACGTTTGCCTAAAGTAAAAAACCTATATTTATTTATTTATATACACCTTTGTTATCCACATAGCTAGTGGACCAAATTAAAACCTTATTGCAAGTAAGTAAGCAAATGCAGCTATATGTGTGTGTCAGTCTTACTCAAAATGCACCACTCAAATATTATATATGTACATATGCATTGCACCAAGGATTACAACCTTTATTGAATGATTATAAAAGGCATATATTGTATGATTAAGTAATTACCTAATCAAAAGTGGAACAGAGAGGACAAATAGTGAAGAGGGTGCTTTTATTAGCATATGATGACTTTATCCTCTATTAACCAATCTCTTGAGATCTCATGACCTCATTAGTGAAAACCGAAATGTAATGGGGAAAAAAAAATGTGTTGCTTGTGGGGGATGGGAGGAGAGGTATTGAAGTTATATGCTTTGGGGATCAAAATTTGCCAAATGTAAAATAACTTTTATTTATTTATTTATTATATAGGAAAGAACAATGGTACTAGGATCTACTTTGTGACATTAGTAGCTAGAAACTTAACATAAAAATAATGTCACTAAATATTACAAACTAAAATGACAATCGATATCGGCGGCGTGTTTTGATAATATTATTAGGCTACATAGCAATATCCAAAGAAAAACAGTACTCAAGAAGTCACATAAGAATAAATAATAAACTAATGCTTTATGAATTAAATGATTGAGTCACATAATTATTTTTGGGCGCGTCTACAGTAAGGGCGCCCCTACGTAGGGCTCTGTCTATTCACCGTTGGATGGGAATCTGTATATAAATAGATTCTCCACAGATTCCCGTTATTCCCCACATATTCTCATCTAACGATAATTAAGGCATGATCCTACGTAGAGACGCCCCTACCGTAGTCATCCCCATTGTGTTCTTATTATTTAGTGTTATAGAAGGAATACAAATTTGTTTGCCATACGTCAAAATTTAGTCTTATTGGATAAAATGTTCACGCCCGGGCTAGAAATCATATCATTTTTTCTTTTCTTTTTTTTTTTTTTGATAAAGAGAAATCATATCAATTTCAGCAAAGAATAAACAAAACTTGTGAATTTTATATAGGTTGCCTTAGTGGGGTGCACATATGGTACCAAATGACAACACCCAAAAATTTGCTAGACCCCATGATGGGTGGAGAACCTGAAAAAAGTCCAAAAAAATAAGAAACCCTAGACATGGAAATCCTAGAGTCTAGAGAGAGAGTTTTGGCTTGAGTTGACATGCTAAGCAATTGGGAAAAAAGATGGTGCACTAAGCACCCACGCGCGCTTGTTAGCAAGGGCCCCACATATGACATCTATCATGCGCCCGCGTTTTTCCCGTCTCGTCTGCCTACCTCTCATATTCTCTTCTTTTTCTTTTTTCGTTCTTCTCCCCTATTTAATAGTCTCCTATTTGTAATTTTTGTAACATTCTTATGGTGAAAATGCTAAGGATTCCACAGCATTATTTTATTTTTTATATCGACATATGATTTATCGTATTTTAATTGTTAAATATTTGATTCTTTCAAAGTAAATTACCTATATATTCCGACCACCACAACAATCATCACCAAAACCTAGGATTTTGAAGAATAAATGAGTTGATGTTAAGTATGTTTGATAGAATGGAGAAATTGATGCTTCAGAAAAAAAAAAATGAATGGAGAAATTGAATCAAGGAGAGAGCTAAAGGGGTAAGGGGAATTAGAAAATAATAATCTCCTTCCTCTATTATCTCCATAAATAAGGTAATTCTGATTTCTTCCTACCGAATATAGCCTTGGTCTTAGTGGTATCCTCCTATTAGTATTCACTGTTTTCTTGAAGCGTGTCATCTTCGTTTGAAATTATTGTAAAACACTTGTTTTTTTATTTTTGCAAAATATTTGGTACGAAAAGTGCAGTCATTAAATCAAGTACCCTTCCGTGCACTACCTTGACCATTATTCTAGGGTAGTGTCCCTTCATAAAACAACTTTATTCCCAAAACACCCTTGATACGTTATTGGATGGTAGTAATTGTGCTTAGATGTATATGGGGTAATCTGGGAAAGATGGATACAGTATGGATACGATGCATGATTTCTTGGAAATAGATAAGATATGTACCCTGTTTGGTAGGTCGGACTAAGACTTGGGACTGAATTCTTTTGTTCAGTCTCATGTTTGGGCTCAAGGGGGGATTGGACAAAGGAGTCCGACTCTCCCTTTTAGTCTCATTCCTTTGGGACTAAATTATACCAATTAGAAGTTTAGTTAATTTAGTCCCAAGCCCAAGCACATGTTTTTTTTTTCTTTATTTCTTTAATAATTTTTTAATTAATATAAATATATATAAATATTAATTAAATTCCAATTTTTATTTGTTTAACTAAAAAATAGATTTTATTTTTATATACCTATTTTTCGTAAATAAATTAAAATCATATTATTTTATATAATCATCATTTAAATTTATCTTTACTATTTTTAGAATTATTTATTTATTTATAAATAAAAATAATTAGAATTACATTAAGAAAATTTGTTATATTTATTTGTTTTAGTCTTGTATTGCACCAAACACAGTATAGTACTAAATAACACTATCTATTCCAATCCCATTTAATACTTCAATCCAGTTCAATCCAATCATGCGTGCTAAACGAGCCCGTAAGGTATTAGTTGAGGGGTGTTTCTAGTATGGACTATAGCCAAGATGATGTATTTATAAACCCTAATATACGTGTTTTGATTGGTTGAGGAGGTTTAGGTGGCTCACGTAAAGAGTACATGTGGAGTTGTTCAGTAATGTGCTGCTGTTACCTCCTCGTTATCATCCGTTAGTGAGGTGAGTATTGTAAAGGATTAATGTGTAAAGGATTTTTGAAAAGGAGGACTAAAGAGTCAGTAATTGAGGGCAAGAATGAAATAAAAACTAAAGAAGTTGTGGCCAATGTAACATTTTTAAAACAGTTCTTAACCAATCAGGGGGTGCCATGTGGCAACTAACCCAGCTCCTTTGAATTCCCGGGCTTTCATTTCTTCTTCACGCGAGCCCTCCACCTCTCAATCTCAGATTCTTCCCAAAAATTGGTCACTGGAGATGACCCAGGCCAAAAGCTCCGACCAGTTGCCTCCCTGAGCTTCGGTGAAGCTCCCAGTCGATGCTGCATGTCACGCGATGTAGATGAGAAGAACGAGCTGCAAACTCGTGGCCAAATCCAACGTACGTTTTTACCGCTAAATCCAATATAGTGTATATATCACCAAACATAAGGGTCTTCCTTCTAAAATAAAAATTATTTAAACTATCATAGAATGACAGCAACAACGGTGATATCCCTCTATCAGCAAAGCTTGCTCCTATTCTAGTCTTCTTGCCTTGAGTATACTCATGGCATATAGCAAACAAGAAACCCATCCCTGTAAAAGGGCATCGCACTTAACCTTCACGATGTGTAGCAAACGCCGTCTCTCTCTCTCCCCCCATTCAACCCTAGGATCATTTGCTTCGCTACTAAAAAGACTACTTGAACAATAAATCTGGACCATTTTTTTCTAATTGCACGGCTAGCATAAATACGTGTATTAATACACCCATTTGGGTATACCTTATTATAGAAACCCCCTTAGTTGAGAAGAAGAAAGCAATCACTTTTATACCTTATATTTTGACATTTTGTTCAATTTATACCTTATATTTTGATTATTATCAACATTGATCTTTAGATTTAAAATCTATTACAAATTTATATCTCGATATTAATTTAGAACAATTAATTTACTAAGAATATGATTTAATAAACTTATTCTCAGATCAGATTTATACAGTTTATTTTTAATTTTTTAAATAGCATCTTAGTAAATTAACTCTTCTAAATTGGTATCAGGGTATAAATTTGTAACAGATTTTAAATCTCATGGTCAATATTGATAATAACTAAAATATAAGATATAATTTGAACAAAGTGTCAAAATACCAAATATAAAAATGATAATATCTCTTTTTTTTCCGTAAAAAGAAAGGGATTTTTTTTTTTTTTGGGTAAAGATGTAAACTCAAATTTGAACAAAAAATATTCTACTATGTGTCCTTAGGGAAATAAACTTTATTTTGATTTTCATCTATGGGGGGTAAGATATAGTATCGTTCGGGTACTGATTTCGTTACATAATTTAGCTAACACATAACACATTTAGCCAATGTCATATTCGAAACATATATTCAGTATTAGCTAAATCAAGTAACGGGGACTGGTCTTAGAAGGGGACTTCATTCAAAGCCTTCATCTAAACAAGAGACTATGAGAGATAATACACAGTAATACCATGTGTAACAAAAATATTAAATAGCATGTATATATATATATGGTTTGGTTTAAATGTTATTGAAACCTCCACTCTATATATATATATAAATCGCTACTCAATGCGTGGGATATGAATTGGTCAATTTGGCAAATTGACAGCATAGTGTATTATGAGAAGCTCTAACATTCCGTTCCGATTCATTGGTCTAATATACAGAAGCACATATCGTTCATCGAATAGATGCTGATAAAATATGCAAGTACTTCGGACTCATTTCCTTGAATAGAAAATTTGCCATGTAGCAGTTAAGAAATCAAACCCACTTGTTAGAATTTTCTCAGCAAAAAGCATATGTTAGAATTTTCCTTGACTTACATCATGACATATGTGGCCTGAAGGTAATGAGGATTCAATTAGGATTGCATTGCTACTTAACTAAGCTCCACAGATAACGTTGTGCTTTTAGCTTTAAAAACCTATGAAGAACTAAGCAACTGGATCAAAATTTTTACAAAAATATTACTGAAACAGGAGTTTGGTGATCATAGTTTCCTTATCTTAGAACCCCACCAAAGCAGTACTTAATCAAGCAATTTAACTATTCTTAAAAAAAAAAAAAAAATCTTTCTTCCTCCAAAGTAGAATTAGATTTTTTAGTATCTAAATATCAATTAAATTATTGAAAGAGGTACTGGGAATACTCACTTTTACACTTCTTCTGAAATTTTTTATTCGACTTATAAACTCTAATAATAAATTGTTATATATATTATTTAAAAAAAGTTAAATATATTAGTGTAATTTATATGTTAAGCAGGTGAAAAGAGAATAAGATAATTCTACTACTAGCACTTCTCAACTATACAAATGTACGATATAAGTACATTTGAACAAAAAGACATACTGATCCTCTTCGTTTTTTCAACTGCTCATCTATCTTTATACTCTCATCGGCACAAAGAAAGAAGAAACGAAAGAAATATAATAAAAAAATTGAAAAAAAAAAATGTAGAGAGAGAGAGAGAGAGAGAGAGAGAGAGAGAGAGAGAGAAGAACAATCACAAGACAAGAAAAGAAAGAAAGGTCCAAATCTGTCTAATGGCATTGTTGACTTTTACATTCCACTCCCACCTGAGATTATCCAAGTATCCAAACCCTCAGAGTATATTATAGCAGAGACAAAGCAATTTGCCTCAGCAAGATTTTTGGCTTTGATTTCCATTACCCAAAAAAACAAAAACGAAAACAAAAACAAAAAGTTTTATAATTAGTGGGAGACTGCAATTCAAAGTACATCCATAAAATTTTTTGAAATGCATTCACCACCACAATACTCAACAAGGTTTCTCCACTCAGCAACACCTGCTGAGTTGAGTGGTTGGAACCATATGCCTATCTTCTCCATGTTTCTAATACACATGACATTATTTGACCCCAAATTCACCATTATGCTGAGTTTTTAGCCCTTCAAGCAGACCAGACTATGCCACCATTTTTCTCATGGACAAGCTTTTTATATGATCCATATTTTTATTTCCATACACATTTTGTAGTGAAGAAGAGATTGAAACTTTGGTTTTCAGATTCTTAATAATTGAGTTTCACCACTTGGGTGTTGGTTCCTGGACCTTGTGCTATCCAGGCTCACACCCCAAATTGAGCCTATGGATAAACAAAATGCTCTAACACCTAAAAATAAATACTAGTGGATGCAACAATATTACAAATTGATATGTTCCTTTTTTTTTCAAAAAAAAAAAATAAAAACAAAATAAAAACCTCAGCTGAAATGACAATTAGATTCCTTAACCTTCTTTTAAGTACCTATGATTAGTTTAGCGGCGCATATTCGATGTGAGTGAGAGGAAAATATTCTCAATGTGGCGTAGTTTATAAAGTACATAGTGATTGTTGTGACTTGTAAAATGTTATGTTTAATTCCACCTTCCTCATACCAAGTTTCATATTTTCTTCTGTCTAGCTTAACAAAAATAAAGTAGTACACGCCTATAAGTAAGTGGAAAACAGAAGCTACTCGACGCTGATAACCGATATATATATTTATATAAACAGTTTGGACCACCACGTAGAGTTTAATTACTAATTTTGTTTCTGTTAGTAATAGTACTAGTGTTAATTATGTCTAAATTAATACAGTTCATAGAATCAATAAAATAAGGTTATTTTAAACTTGACACATCCGTTGAAGTTGGCATCTGAGACACGTAATTTACACAGAAGAAGAATATGATGTCTAATTTTAAGCTAAATATATATTTTCAAAAAGAAATGACATAGGTTCGTTTTTAGTTTTTTTTTTTATTTTTTCATGCTCTTTTTATTGATGGCTCCTTTCTATTTGAATACGGAACTTTGTAATTTACTAATTATTTTTTTCACCTTCCTTGTTGTGACAGCTCTAGTTTCTCTAATATTATATAATGAGTTTATGGTGTAAAATTGTCCACGAGCTGAGAAAACTGGCCTCTAAGCTGTCAGAGAATAAGAGAACCACAACTTTTTGTTAACAAATTCCTTCCTAGCTCTTCCAAAACATATAAGGGGTCATGCTTGATTGGCCATTCTACTATGAAGGTAGTGAGGATTTAATTTACAGTGAGTTCACTCAAGCTGCTCTTCTAAGGGCAATTATGAATTTCAGGCCTTCAAATTACAAAGTGGCAAGATGTGATTGGTGCCTAGAAAGACCTCCAAATGTTGGTAATAATCCAAAATGCCAAATAATGAAGGTCAAGTACTGTTTGATTAATTATATCATGAAGAGTCTAACTAATACAAGTGGTTGATGAGTCATTAACTCCTTAAAACAAATATTTTAGTATATTTAGGAAAAAGGCTTGTCTTTCTAATCAACCTCCTTTTCCCAATCTTTCCATTCGTTACGTCACAAGGCCCTACTGGTTAGGGAGTATCCAAGTTCAAAAATATATATATAAATAAAAATAAAGAAAAAGAGAAGGAAAAAACAACATTACAAGATGGACTTGACAATAACACACCAATTTTAAGATTGACTTTTTTGGATCCCATTTGGCAATTTTTATCCATTGTTTTTTTTTTTTTTTTTTTGCTCAAATCAAACCTCATTAAAATAATTATACTTCCCACAATCTGATCCCCCTCTCTCTCTCTCTCTCTCTTTCTCTCTCTCTCTCTCTCTCTGTGATGTAAGCAGAGTTTGATCTGAAAAATGATTACCCAAAACCGCAACTTGTACTTCTCTATGCATATTAGAGCATGATAGCATGCGTGCATGCCTTCATATGGACATATAATGATCAAATAGAGCATGAATAACACATAGAAAAAATAAAAAAAACTTGGTTTTCGTATGACAATATATATAATACGTATAATATACATATGTACATAGATATGATGCCACAGAAAAACAGAAGACATAATCTGCAAGATATTCCAATAGTCCGAAAGCTCAAGGCACTTACTTATTACCACACGGTTGCTAAAGAATTTCCTAATAGTGGGGCCAAATCAAACTTTTCCCATCCTATAAAAGACCTCATTTCCCTCAAGCCTCTCTCCCCTTTCTAAAACACCAAAACATAATCCAAAACCAAATCCCATAACCAAAGACCTTGAGTTAAAAAAAGAGTTTCAGTATTCACAAAGTTTTCAAAACCATGCAGCAGCCTGGTGGTGAGATTTCAGGTCTCCATTTCCTTGTCCCTTCAAACCCTTCTCCCTACCCTGATAATTTCACCATGAACCAAAACAACACACCTAATTTTCAGTTCAACAGATTCTCAAATCCATTGTTTAACAACTTCCAGTTCCCTTCTCATCATCATCATCATCATAATCATCAAGTTCAAGAAATCACTATTCAGCAGTCATCATGTTTTAGCAATAATTCAACCTCTGATGAAGCTGATGAGCACCAGCTGAGTCTTATCAACGAGAGAAAGCAGAGAAGGATGATATCAAACCGAGAGTCAGCTAGGCGATCGCGTATGCGCAAGCAGAAACACCTCGACGAGCTGTGGTCGCAGGTTGTTTGGTTAAGGAATGAGAACCACCAGCTCATAGATAAGCTGAACCATGTCTCAGAGAGCCATGACAGAGTTGTTCAAGAGAATGTTCAGCTCAAAGAGGAAGCTTCCGAGCTTCGCCAAATGCTCTCTGACATCCAACTCAGTAGCCCTTTTCCTAGCTTGAGAGACTTGGAGGATGTGCCTTGCAACACAGCTTATCTGAGAGCTGAGTCTTCAAACCAGTCCATCACAACTTCTATGGATTTACTTGGTTAAAATACATGGAGGCATGCAAAAGTTTCTTTCTTTTTTTCTTTTGGTTGGTTTTCTGGTTTCCCATTTTCCAACTAGGACTCTTTATTGGTTTCTTTAGAAGCCAAAACCGGTCTTTGCCTCACTTAAAGCTGTATGAGATGCCAAGAGATAGGCAATAAATATATTCTCCGAGCATTTTTGTCTCAATCTTTATTGCTCAAATATGATCTTATCATCTCATTAATATGAATCATATAATTTCTATTAGTCTTAGTCCTTCTTTGTCACTGAATGAACTTAAAAATGACTTACACATAAAACAAACTATACTATAAATCATGTCAATGGCTCCTTTACCCAATTATATATGTCAGCACCTTAATTTCATGGAAATTAGTAAACAAAAAATATATGATCATCATGGAGAAACCACCCACTAGAATACTTGGAAGTAAAAACAAGAGATATTTAAGACGGACTCTGAAAGAGGTAGCAATTATATCAGGTGTACTAGAAAAGAAGAAAAAGTGAGTGGCAATGGGTGGAGAAGAGTTGAACATGACGCAAAAATAAAGGTGGGGATGGTGGAGTGTGTGATGGTTCTTGAGCAAAAACTACCATAAAAAGAAAAAAAATAATTAATTTGGGAAAGCTATCCACTAAACTCCCAAGTAGTGTTGTTCATTGTTTTCAAGAGCTGCCTTGACTGAATATAATTGGACAAACTTATCAGCTCTTTTTTTTTTTTTTTTGGCAACGCACTTATGTTTTGTTTGTTCTGTATATATTGACTCTTATCTGAACTATTATGTTTGCAGATTATTTGTTGTGGGAAGTCTGAGAAAATAAAATATAAATTTTTAAGAAAGGAAAGTCGGATAAAAAAAAGCTTTACATTTCAAGATTATGATTTTGCTGTGGTTAGACGTATCTGATCCATTAGTTGTTAAGAAATATAAAGTAACATGATAGTCTAGAGTGGAGTCACAACTAACAATTCCATTCTTGCTATATTAGGATATGGTTGCTGAAAAAAACTGAGGGAATAAGGGCAAAAGAAAATATCGTACTTTCCCTTTTCTTCTGTAAATAATGTCGTGATACATGAAACAACATTATTATCGAGCTCCCATTTACGTTGGTTCTGTCTAAGTTTTTGTATAAAGTTTTATTGAATTCATTGGTTATGCATATAGAAGAAAATCCTTTAAGAAAAAAGATGATATATTAATAGTTGTGAACATACATATATATATATATGGGTGAATTTTTAATAGGTACTTTTGTTTTTGCTCCATGAATGGGTAAATTTGACTAATTTAGAAATAAACCTCCAATAATAAGTCATCTTATTCAATATTTCAAAAAAAATTTATTTATTTCTTTTTTTGAAAATTTAATTTAAAATTTAATTTTTTAATTAACTTTAATTTAAAACTATATGTGCTATTGTATCTTCAATATTTCATAAAATTTCTTTTTTACCAGTAAAATCCAAAGTAGTATATTTTTCATATTATGAATAAGTTATTTTCTTAAATAACAAAAAAATAAAATAAAACAACTACATTGAAAGAAAATTTGTTTTTTAAAAAAATTATGCGTCAAATAGTTTAAAATTTGTACATCTTTTATTGTTATTTTTTTTTTCCCAACGAATAAGATAGTTGAGAGTAATTTGGGATTATTAAGTATTTTTCACTAGTTTCATTTTCTTATAAAAAAATAAAATAAAAAAAATTGACCAAATCATCAGGTTACCTATCTTTTTTGTTTTAAATAATTTTCTATATTTATACATGTATTAATTATAATAATATTTTTAATAAATCTACTAATATTATTTTAGCCATTAGATTAAAATCCAATGACCCAAAAGCTATCAGGCTAAAACGTGAGTAAATAGCACCAATGAATAATGATCATGATTGTTGGTGGAAAAAATGTTGAGGTTTCTGACTTTAGGAAGATTATAATGAATGAATATTAGATGGAAGAGTCAATATATTAGTCAAGACTCAGAATTGTTCCCAAATTGAACATGTCCTAATTATTAATTCGTACCTTGTAAGTCCACTGCCCACTATTGTCTCCCTCTCGAACTCGAATTAGGTATTATCTGCAAGACTCAAATTGAATCAAGCTACGTGATCATTTGCCAGTGGAAGCTGATTTTCATGTAAAATGGACCAAGTATACCACAGTCTTTAAATACTAATTAAAAAAAAATGTAAATGCATATAGATAGTACTCACAGTGGATGGCAACTCCAAATATGAAATACTCGAGGAAATAGTGTTTGACTTTACAAAAGTCATGAGGGTATGTCGTATAATTTAGACGAAAACGATACATCATGTTAATTTAGACCTAGTTTTTATGGTATCTAATATCTAGTATGGATATGCAGGGGGGGAAAAAAAGTAATAAAAAGTTTATAGCATATTTTTCACGACCAGAAAATTTATTCCCAATATAATATAGAAGACTTTTGACACTTGAGGGCTTGGAAAAAGACAATGGTACTAATTTATTTATGCACTGTGCATATGCATATGTAATGGCCATACCAAGTTTTGAATACTGTTCCAGCTTTTCACGTACTAACAAATGATGGTTTCACCAACCCAAATATGACTTTATATATATATATATATATATATATATATATATATATGTATATATGCACACACACACAGATAAACCCTAGACGAATAGATCAGCACGGATTCAATATTGTTCTATGCATGTGTTAAATAACAAAAGCAAGTAGCCATTGTAGTGAGTAAGGTAGTGTGAGAGAGAGAGAGAGAGA
>JXTC01000526.1:173966-206750 GCA_002914845.1 Trema orientale | reverse complement strand
TTTATTATCCATAAATTTAATCCTCATGTATATAACACTTATATACTAAATTTGTGGTCACATAAATAAACTAGGGTTTTTCTGATATTTAAAGACATACCAATTATGTACAAATTCAAATAGAAAAATGTCATTTTATTAATTCAGCAAATATCCAAAATATACATGCTTTTAGGGCATAAACCCTAACAGTCTTGACCTCGCATGCCTTATCGTAATTATGTATTTTACAATTGAAAAGGGTAACATATCAACGTGCATGCTTAAAGCCAAGAGTCTCAGAAAAATGGGAGCATAGGTGATCTTGTCATCATGCCGGAAGCAAGATTCGCAAAAATTATTGAAGATCGGCTTTTGATGCTTTTTAAGACCTTCGGCCTAATCTCTTACCCGGCGCCGACGTATGATGCCCATATCCATACATACATTTTAAGCAAAACACCCGTACGGCTACAAATACAAGGTGGAGAGAATCTTGAACTATCGTTTCTATCACAAGTATTGTTAAAATTCTTATCTATAAACCACTTTGGAAATCATGATACTTGGGGCCCACGAACTGAACCTCGTGCTTCATATAAATATATATACATATATAAATACAAGAGGTGGAGTGTCTTGAAACTGGCATCCGTATCCCAACATTCTTATCATTGTTCTCTTTCCATTTTCCTCTGTGTTTTTTGTTTAATTTGGTCACAAATTGTAATATCATCTCTTAATTAGTCAGAAGCTGTGTTTTGCTTTACTCTCTCTTATATAAAATACATACACATTATTTTTGTGCTTTTTCTGTTTAAGTTTTATGTTTTTTAATTCCACGTAATTATGGATATGATGATCAACATAAAAGAGATGACAATGGTGAAGCCAGCGGAGGAGACGCCTCGACATGCGCTTTGGTTGTCGAATTTGGATCTCATGACGACAAGTGTTCATATCACTAATGTATACTTGTATAGAAACAATGGAGCCGCCAACTTCTTTGAGACTTCCCTTCTCAAAGATGCCCTATCGAAGGTGCTTGTGCCCTTCTATCCCTTGGCTGGCCGCTTTAGACACAACAATGCGGGTCGTCTTGAGATCAACTGCAATTCTGAAGGCGTCCTTTTTGTGGTGGCCGAGACTTGCTCTATTATCGATGATTTTGGCGATTTTGCGCCCACAACGGAGCTCCGAAGGCTTACTCCCGCTATTGACAAGTCAGGTGGAATTTCTTCATTTCCCATCCTTGCCGTGCAGGTATGCACTTTAAGTTGTACTGGATTATGTTCAATATTTAGGTACTTAATTTATGTTAAGGTTCTTAGCTGACTATGTTATTAAATATGACATATAAGCATTGGCTGAAACCTTCAAAAAATTGGAAATTTCTACTGAAAGGAAAAGAGCAAGAAAGATATATTAATTTCCTCATGACGTATGGAAGTCAAGCGAAATTTTAGATAAGTAAAGGATTAACTATATATATATATACCATGAATTATATGAGTTTACTAATAATTTAACTTATGCAAAATTACACTTCAACATTTGTTTTTCTTTTTTTTTTTTCCTTTTTTTTACAAATTGGATGTTTTATACTTATTGTTTTAAGTTATTTATAATATATTTCAAGTGTTCGTCAACAGAAATAAAACATCCTGAATATTGATTAAGTATTTAGTAGGAAATTTATTTTTTAATCAATTTGTACATAGAAGATAGATATTTGTAGAGAATTTGAACAGCGAGATGCTATTATACTACACAAGCCAAAAGGTAGATAAAAATGTAGAAAGGCCACAGATTGAGAATTGTTTTGCAATCAACTCTACAAGAAAATATCATGTGCATGTATATCCTTTTAAGTGAAAATATTTTGTTTACAAAATAAGTTTCCTATTAAATTACGTCGAATGAAATACTATCATGTGCATTTTTTTTTATTTTAATTAATTTATTTGATAGGGATATCTTCACATAGGAGTCTACTAAGATCCTCGTGATGGAAAAAGAACTTCAACCATAAATACCTTTAAAAATTAATTCTCATTGACATATCATACATATATTTAAAATTACTTACATACCCCTTCCCTAACAGATCCTAAAATATATTCTTTCTAATAAATTCTGAACTATTTCTGCCAGCATCGCCCCTTGCAACACTCTACCACCACCACTTCCAATTCTAGTCATTCCTCCATTTGACTTGGGTCGAAGTAATTCAATCGTAATTGAACTTGTTTGACTGCTAATCCCGACCATTTCGACTATTTTTCAAATAGTGTTTGAAAAATTTATTATTGCAATTGAACGGTTTTTATCATTGTCAAATAGGTTTAGCCGTCTATCTAGATAGTGCCACCTTCACTTGCCTTTTTCGATGTGATTGCAAACTTTTGAATGGGTAGAGTTAGGGATAATTTTAAAATTCTAAAATTTTTAGTAAATATCAATTAAAGTCTTAATTTTGTAAATGATTTATCGTTTATCTCATTTTTCATGATACGCTTAAGAAGAACATCTGGTATACATAGGTTCCCAAACAAATGTAACATGCATACCCCAAAAGAAAATTTTAAAGTACTGAAAAATGGATTTGTAGTAACATTTTTTTTGCTTGCAGGTTACATACTTCAAGTGTGGTGCAGTATCACTTGGTTTCAGCCACCAACATCGTTCAGCAGATGGGACTGCTGCTATTTACTTTGTTAACTCATGGTCCGAAGTAACTCGTGGTATTGACCTTTTGCACCCGCCAATCATCGACCGAACATTACTGCGTGCGCGAGATCCACCTCAACCAGTTTATGATCACATTGAATACAAACCCGTTCCAACTATGAAAAATCCTAAGCAGACAATTAAATCGAAATCGAGTGATCAAGAGAGCCCTATTGTAAGAGTTTTCCATGTGACAAGAGACCAAGTCAACATGCTTAAAGCCAGCTCTAAAGAAAATGGAAATGGAGTCAAGTATAGCTCATTTGAGATTCTTGCAAGCCATATTTGGAAATGTGCGTGTAAGGCACGCTCTCTTCCCGATGACCAATTAACAAAACTTTTTACTCTTGTTAACGGAAGGGCTAAGCTCTGTCCCCCACTCCCACCAAATTTCTTTGGCAATGTTCTTTTTGCGTCTTCAACTATTGTTACCGTAGGTGATCTTATATCCAAACCTACAGGTTATGGTGCTACCAAGATTCGCCAAACTTTGGTGCAAATGGACAACAATTACTTAAAATCGGCTATCGACTATTTAGAGCTTCAGCCTAGTCTCATACATGGCCCTGGTCGTGGCGCTGAAGTCTTTAGAAACCCAAACTTTGGTATTGTTGCTTGGATCGGGCTTCCGATGTATGATGCCGATTTTGGATGGGGTCGACCCTTTTATATGGGCCCTGCTGGGCTTTCATTTGACGGAAAAGCATATATTTTACCTACAGCTGATAATGATGGTAGCTTCTTAGTTGCCATTGCTTTGCAATTCGAACACATGAGAGTGTTTGAAAAGTTGTTGTACCAAGTATGCGTTGGAAAATGTGCTCTTTAAGCGTATTTTAGGTACAACGTAAAATATTATGTTATGTGGTAATCTTGTATTGTATAACTTAATAACACACTTTGAAATAATAGGATAAGTGGTGTATCAACTTATACACCAAAAAATAAGGTGTTTGTATTGTGTTATTTTGTTTCCAACATTTTAATCAATCTTTTTGAAACACAATTTCTCTCTTCATTGAGGGGTTGCGTACATTATTGGATACCAAAACAAATATATATTAAAAAAAAAATGAATACATTAACTACAATAGTTGTCGTCCATATATGGTAGTAATTTTGATTAGCACAATATGCAAGAGTAGAAATACAAGCGACATATGGATGTTCCGAGTTAAAATTCAATGGGCTGGCTTTCAATTATAGTTCAATAATTGAATAAAAAATACATGTATTGTGGAGAGAGTCAGCATTGAGTTCGTATTAATTATTGCAATACTGTCACATACATGAGAATATATATATATATGTATAAATACATATGGCCATTGAGAGCTTGTATTCTACATACCAACAAGAAGTAAATAACATACAAAAAATTCTTGCAAAGGGTCAGGGCGGAAACTATAAAGGACAAGGGGATTCGGACATAAAACTTTAAAATTAAAAGTGAAATATGATTATCAATCAGATTAAAGTAGCAACCACAAGTATATATTATATTGCTTTCCAACTAGAAGCAACACATTTCTTTTCCTTACAAGTACTTCAACAAGAAGAAAAGTGGAAAAGAAAAAATAAAAATAGCAAGCAACTTAGAATCACAACAATATGTAAATATATATATATATATTTAAATCATAATATTGTTTTATTGTAAATATAGCATGTGTAGTAATTGTTGGAGTCGACTTCAAATAAGCTTCCTCCCATGTCTTCCTATTAGTGAAAATAAATTAATTAAATTACGAATATTGCAATTATATGATGAGTGTGAATTTCTTGTAAGTGATTGAAGAAGCAGAAAAACAAAGAGAAACTTTTACCAGTTGCACCGCGGTTCAAAGTATTTCTAATCGCAAGTGCTGCTTTTGAGTCGCATATTTTGAAACGTGTTTTATACTTTACGTGATTACTTTTCAGGAATTTATTGCAGTTGGCCTCCATGCAACGCCACCATTTGCGCCAATCACGTTGGTAAACATCATCAAGAGAAGGGTTTATTGGGTTCGGGTTGGGGGCTTTATTGGCTTCCACAACAAAAATTAGCATTAAGAAAATGATCACTGGTACAGTACTCATGGTAATCACAACAGGTGATCTCATCATAATTAGACTTGAGAGGCTTGAAAATCGGATCTTCGTTATGCTTTGCAATTAAGTACAATATATATATATACATAGTTGTTGTGGTCACACAAAAATAGTTGCCTTTTAAATTTTTTAACTTGTATTTAAATTATGTTTCTTCAGTTCATACGATAAGTAATGATCAGGAACTCTATCTTCCATAAAGAGTCAATATTTTTATTAAATTATTTAATGTGTAGCTATATAAACATTACTGTTTCAAGAGTCCGATTTAGGAAAATTCTAGAGGGCATTTACAGTGCTAACCAGTAATTAATCATTAATTTATGTTTACATAATATTTTATTGTTTCATTGTGGTCTGTTGTCAACTTACCAAAATTAATTACCTAATTCAAACTATCTTAACAATCTAGCATAGTAGCAAGAAAAGGTCGATCCCACTGAGAACCGGTAATAGCAAACTAAATTCTAATTAATCTTCAATTAATTAAACAGGGAATTTAGAATTTGAGTAGAGCATAAAACAAAATAAACTAAAATAGGAAATACCAAATAAATAAATAATAGCTAAGAACATGCATACACCACTAATCAATTCATCAGCCCTAACTACTAAAACCCTACCATTACCATTCTATTGAGGCTATGGACCTAGACTAAACCATAAATGCAGCACTAGCCTATTTCTTTCTAGTATATTAGATAAATGTCCTAGTCTTCCTATTAAACTATTACCAAAAGTATAATTTAATAAAAGTATTAAACATTAAGGATTAAGTTAATCTAAATTTATGAACCTATAAACATAGATCATCTCAAGTCATGCCACATTTTCCATCCCAATTAATCTATTCAAATGACCTTAATTAACCAAGAATTGCTATTTAGAATTGATCCTTAGCAAATACTCAAATATAAATTTAGCAATATATAATCCACAAAAACTATTCAGTAGGCCACCCAAAAAATAAATATGAATCATAATAATAATTAAAGCACAGGAAAACAAGAACAACCTCAATTTATTGAATGGTAAATATAGGTTCTCATAGTAAAGGAATTAACTACATGGCTAGGGTTTCAACAAACCCTTAGCTAAATGGAAAACTAGCTTAACATAACCAAGAAATTAAAGACATGCTAATAAGAAACAAATGAAAGATAATACAAAACACTTATGAAGAGGGCAGCAATTTCTAAATGGAAGCCTCCCGAATCGCAAGCATCCCAATCTCCTTCTCTCTCATCTCTAAGCCCTCTAAGGTTCTAGGCAATTTTTTCTCTTAGAAGTTGTTATTTTTAAACTAGCTATTGTTTTTCTGAAAAATTGAAATTTCTAAAATTTTCTAAAACAAATTGAGAGAGTCGAAATATGTGGACCCCACTATAGAAGAAAAGCCTCAATCCACATCAGCTTATGCAAATAATATGGCAAAATAGACCAGAGATAAATAGTTTTTTTGTTAATTTAATATCAAAGAGATTATCAAAGAAATTAGAATTGGAAGAGATGAATTATACATAAAAAGAAATGTTAAAAAAAAATAATAAGACGAAAGATGGAAGAGAATTTTGAATGGGAACATTCCTACAAAATTAAAAAATAAAGGGAGATGAAGATGGGGTGCCTTTTTTTCTTTCTTAAGTTGTCTCTTTTAGTCATTTTATTGATCAATGGGCTATTTTTATACTCAGTTTGGGTGTATATCCTCCGTAAAAGAATTATTTACCAATTTCATAACAATTTATCAAAATCTCGTTTGCTTCTCGATTCTCTTGTCTTTAGTAATAAATATATTAAAAAGAGTGATTTTGTAAATAAAGCAATGGTCTATTTGAAATCTAATGAAAGGTTCTATGATATTAAGTTTTCTTGTACAGAGACGAAAATTTACAGGAATATTTGAAAAGAAAAGTACATACTTTATATTTCATACAGACAAACAAACGTGCGTACAAGGAACTAAAATTAAAACCACAAATTATTTTAAAAAAAAAAACAAAAACAAAAACAAAACTCAGATAACGTGCTACGATATTAAGTTTGTTTGTTTGTTTGTTTTTTTTTTTTTGTATAGTAGTATTTATCTAATGCTTTTTGTAGAATAAATAATATTCTTTTTGAAGTAATTTATCCCAATGTTCATTTAGACAAATCTTTATACACTCGTCAAAGTGATCAATATCATTCTTGTGTTTTGCATTGTGGCAACATTATTTCTTCACAATTCTTTCCACAATCCTTTAAACAAATCATGCGATCACTATTCTTTTCGTGTATGGCACAATCGAAGTTGCATTTTTCCCAACATAGCACAAATCTGAGCTGAGTAGACATTTGCCCGATACTCATATCAATTGAAGAGGACATAGGATAAATATTAGCACCAAGAGGAAGCGAAAAAAATGGTTGTTGCACCATAATTACAACAGCTAATATGTAAGTAACTGATTCCGTCTTCAGCAACATCATACTAGACATATATGTGATATTTTTTTTCTATACAAACTCTTTTTCTTATGAGAATGGATTAGATGTCATTACAATTTATAGAATCTAAACCTTATACTTGGAGTTAGTCTATACCCTTTGTTTATTAATTATTTATTATTTATAAGAAGTCGCTATGGAACTAATAAGTTTTCGTTTAAAAAAAGTAAATTCTATCAAGATTGAGAATGGATGAAATTGGTTTTCAATCTGGAAAAGGAATAAACATACACCCTAAATTTAAAATTTTTACGCAACGATGGCCACTCTGTTCCTAAAACAGGTAAAAAAAATTCATATTGTCAAACAATGGAGGGGAATAGTGATGAAAATTTCGCTGGATTTTCTATATTTTCACAAACCAGAATAGGTTAATAAAAGATATTTTTGGTTCAGCAGTAACTTGCAGTTTAGTACAAAAATAAAAATCATATCAAGGGTATTTTTGTATTAGCTTACAGATACCAATAACACTATAGTTAATTTGAGAATGACCTCCATAGATATTTTAGTAAGCAAGTAAAGGATCTATGCTCTCTTGGTTCATATATAGTGAAATGTTCTCAGTCCGGTGTTAAATATTATGTCATGACCTTTGATCTCGCTCTGAGATTACAATTCTTTTTGCATGAAAGGATAGTTTCATCTTGACTAGTCTTTTGGTTTATTTACAATAAACAAAGATTTAGTTATTGTTGTTATGCCTTTCAATACATATATAAAATATACAAAGTCATCGTTATTGTTAGACATTTGGCAGTTTTTTTTATATGAATATGCCTCCTCAAAGGCGGAAATATTATTAAAGCAGAGGGAAAAATAAAATGAATATGAAGATTGGTTCAGATTTTAAGTGATTAGTTTCAATATGTGTACGTGTCAAGAGCTCATTGGTCAAGCTCAGTTGTCATTACCTATATTCCTCGACTATGTCAGGGAATAAACATACAATAGTAGAAGCGATAAATAAAGCAGAATAAATAAAATATCAGACACACAAAATTATCGTGGTTCACCAATTTGGCTACGTCCACGGAGCTACTGTAGATCTTCACTACAGAGAGAAGAAATCTTTACAAGAGTTTACAAATACTCACTCAGCACTCCTCACACCAAGACCCCGAATATACTCAAGAGAAAAATTGTATTTTTCTCTAATTCTCAAGAGTAAACTCACTCTAATTTTACTCTCACAATACTTGGTGTTTCTCATACTCTGGGATAATTATAATAGTAAGGGAAGAGACCCCTTTTATAGTGCATCATTGGCTCTTCTACTCGTTAGCTAGCAAGACATTAATTGTCTTTTTTCTATTTTCACTACGCGCAAAGCACACGGATTACATTAGCTGTATATAGGCTTTACACATTTGCACTATATGGATATCTCCAACATTAATTAAAGGATTTATACGAAAACTTTACAAGAGAAATTAGTCTCTTTACCTTGGCATTTAATGCCTCACAGCAATTAATGATCTGCCACTAATAGACTATTCACTCAAAGTCGACTTGTCATTAAGAAAGGCTTCTGCTTTTTGTGCCACAGCATCAGGATCAACCAAGTTGTCAAAATTCTGAGTCACAATCTTCTCAAGGATAGCTGGCATCAAAGCTTCCATGAACTTGACAATCTGAATAGTAAGATCTGTCCCCGATGCATAAGCATATTGTGCCAATTCTATGAATGGAATGTAGTACTCGTTCACAGTCAAGTCACCATACTTGAGTCATTTGTACTCTCTAATCATAGCAGATCTATGACCAGCATTAGCATAATAGTCTCTGAACAGTCCTTCAAAGACATCCCAAGTCATACCAGCCTCCTGTCGTGACAGTTTGACAGTTTCCCACCAGTTGTTAGCTCCATCTGACAGTTTATAAACGGCGAAGATCACTTGGAACTCAGCAGGTGTCCCGATGGTCATAAAAATCTTTTTAATATCTCTCAGCTACGGTGGGGTCTAGTTTACCATCAAAAGTAGCTGGACTCAACTTGACGAAATCCTTGAAAAAGCTGGCCTGACGAGCCTTAGGATCTCGTTGAGCTCTTTATCCCGGTATTTTCTGCAAAGCCTCATAAAGATTCATTAGAGGGTCGAAAATTTCTTGTTGTAGAGGAGTATCAGTTCTTGGCTCCTGCCTCGGTACTCTTGCTCGCGGAGGCATCTTACTAGTTTGTATAAATATGCCTTAGTGTTAGCGAGATAATGATGCTAATTTTATTTTTTTAAACTAGTTACAATCTAATCTAATGGTGTCTATTTTAAAAAAAAAAAAAAAACTAATATAATTCTTCCTTTTTTTTCAGTGTATTTTCTCAAACAAATGGTGAATCTTTTTTAGTACTTTTTGGCTTGCGATAACCCAATGTTCCTTTAGACATCTATTCATACACAAATCAAAACAATCACTATCCTTCTTGTACTCGGCACAATTGATTTCGCATCCTGGAAAGATTATGTTTTGGCAATTTTTGGCACACTCTTCTAAACAAAGTTGTTCTTGAGCACTACCCTTCTTGAACCTTTGACATTTGAATAGAAATTTTGTAAAACATAGATCAAATTTGAGTTGAACAAATTTCTCTCGAACATTAAATCTGAGTTGAACAAATTCCTCTTGGACACTATCCATATTATCAATTCAAGAGGACACCGGATAAGAACTGAGTAGAAGTGAAACATTATGTGCTTGCACCATAATTGCCAGAATTAAGATATAAGTAACTAGTTCAATCTTCAATAGCATCGTACTTTTCCTTATATATATATATACATATATTTATGCTATAAGTACCTATCTAATTGTGAGAATGTTCTAAATATAGGTACTTTATATAGAATCTAAAGCGTTTGCTATGAGTAATGTAATAAAATATTTTAGATTCTCTATCATTCTTTTGGTAATTATATTTAAGTTTTGAAAAACTTGGTACTGATTGGTTTTTTATTTTAAAAGTACTTATGTCAAGAGTATTAGCCCTTCAAAATTCTGAATGTCAAGGGTATCTCTTTAAGTATACCATCAGAATTATGCTTAGAGAAGTAATATTATTACATCTAATAATTCAAAGATTATGTATTATATATTAGAAAGCAGTCCGAATAGCAATTTTAATAATTAATTTATGGATCTACTTATATCCTTGTTCATAGTATTAAAGTATTTTAAAGCGGTCAGCTTCTGAATATCATGTAAAGAGTTTTGCTAGCACATAGTTATCAAAATTCGTTTGGCCCGAAATAAAGTGTTGTTGGAAACTTTTGACATTTGAATAGACCATTTTGTGAAACATAGATCAAATTTGAGTTGAACAAATTTCTTCGAAAATTAGATCTGAGTTGAACGAATTCCTCTTGGACATTATCCATCTTATCAATTGAAGAGGACTTCGGATAAGAATCGAGTGGAAATAAAATACTATATGCTTGCACCAGAACTAAGATATAAGTAACTAGTTCAATCTTTAATGGCATCATAATTTTCCTTGTATATATACATATATATATATGTTGTAAGTACCTATCTAATTGTGAGAATGTTCTAAATACCCTTACTTTATATAGAATCTAAAGTGTTTGCTATGAGTAATGTAATAATACATTTTAGATTCTCTATCATTCTTTTGGTAATTATATTTAAGGTTTGAAAAAATTAGTACCGATTGGATTTTGATTTTAAAAGTACTCATGTCAAGAGTACTAGCCCTTCAAAACTCAGAATGTCAAGGGTGCCTCTTTAAGTATATCATCACTATATGCATAAAAAGGTAATGTTATTACTTCCAATTGATCAGGGATTGTGTATTGTTTATTAGAAAGCGGTCTCAATAGCAATGTGAATAATTAATTTATGGATCTACCTATCTCTTCATTCATAGTACTAAAATGTTGTAAAGCGGTCGGTTTTTGAATATCACAGAAAGAATTTTTGTCATGACCCAAAACCCGGGCCAGTGGCAGAAGAGAAATTTCACTAAAATGGAAAATTCCTTGATTTATTTTAAAAAGATCTTAAAAGTTTCAGTTTTATAAAATAGTCTACTTAATAAAATATATAGAATTTCATCTCGTGAACCTCTCCCACAGTTCATATATACTATTAAACATAGATCAAAAAGCAATTTAAAAATGTAATTCAGTTTAAAGTACAAGCGTCATCATCATCTACCACAAATATCAAAAACTAGAATGACATACATAAGTTTACAGACATAATAGAAAGTAGTAATCTTAGTTCAATGCTAATACAAAATCCAAACAATCCCAACACTACAACAACAAGTTTCTAGTATTACCAAGACAACGAACTACAGTCAGAGATAGCCTCTTAATCCTCTTGATCATCAAGGTCACACTGAACACCACCTGAAGAAGGAAGGTAGGGGGATGAGTGTAAAATGCCCAGTAAGAAAGTAGTTACCTCGATAGAAAATATTTTAGTGATGGAAAGTTCCCACAAGGTTAGTTTAAGTCCAAAACATACATACATAATAGTCCAAAACTAGAAATCCATATGTATATGTAGAAATAAAATAATAAATGCAAAACTATCCAATTCATATGCACATGACACAAATCAACCCATAACCATGAGCTCACATCCTCTCATCTGTAGAAACCTAGGATGATGGCACTAAGTGTACCAAACAGCTTGCCTGATACCTAAGCTCATACCCTGAGGGGACACCTATATGTCGCCTACCAGACTTGGAGGGGCAATTGTGAGGAAATTAGAAGAAACAAATCCCGCGCGGGTTTTCGGACTCTACACCGACGGTGGGGCATGTGGCACCATACTGTAAACCCACGATGCTAACACGGTACTCATGTTTGATCCTATGACACGTGTAATATAGAACTGAAGTGTGAAAACTATCGTGCTCTAGTTTTTTAATAAAATAAGCATAATAGATTTTATAGAAAAACGGGTAGTATAACGGCCCTATTTTTAATATATCCAAAAATAACCTGCACTCAGAAAATTTTCAGAGCAATACAATATATATCATGCAATCAAATTCCATCATGGATATTCAAATAGTTCCAAAACCACATTTTTCATCATATATTGCAGAAAATAGATTTTATTCAAAAATGATATAAAACAGAGGTAACTGAATCCTCACCTCACTAGAATAGTGATACCATGTTATTAGATCCTCACGGTATCATTGGACAATCGCTTGGAGGGTCAAGAGCAATTCTAAGCCTTCGATCATTCTCTAGTGAAAAACCAACTTCTCAACGGAGCTTCAAATCCACAAACAGAACTCAATCGTTTCCGGCAATTGCACTTTCCGACGGCTTCGCAGGACTAGTAGCATGGGCAGCTGGTAGTGCGGGGAGGCCTCGCCAGTCAGTGACATGGTGCGACGAGGGCTGGCAGCTAGCTTCCGCTGGCCTCGGTCATTCGACCATGAGAAGGAGAGAGAGAGCAGAGTCAGAGAGAGTCATGGGGAAAAGAGAGAGAGGAGAGGAAAAAGAAGGAACCCACGTGGGTTGCATGGGACTATGCAATTTTTCCAAAATCACAAAATGGTCCCCTAATTTTCAAATCATTTCAATCTAGTCCCTCTGAAAATTGTAGTTTAGTCCTTGTTTTCAAAGAAATTTACAATTAAATCCCTCTATTATTAAATCTGAAAATTGGTAAAATTCTCAATTCACTCTCTTAAAATCCGGGTTTTTACATTCTCTCCTCCTTATAGGAATTTCGTCCCGAAATTCAAACTAGTCAAGGCTTACATCATGATACCGCTTCTAAATGAAAGATAAACAAATGAGGGTACTTCTCGTATATCTCTATCTCGAGTTCCCAAGTAGCCTCGTCTTCCTTGTGATATTCCCAAAGCACCTTGACAAGTGGAATCTCTCTGTTGCGAAGCATCTTCAACTCTCTTGCCAACAAACGAACTGGCTGCTCTTCATAGGATACATCTTCTTGGATGGGTACATGCATGTACTGAATAATATGAGATGGGTCCGGTATGTACTTCTTCAACATCGACACATTACATTACGCGCATAATCCAACTGTACAGATGGATTCGAACAATACGTCACTGGTCCAATTCTCTCAATAATCTCAAAGGGACCAATAAAGCTTGGAGCAAGGTTACCCTTAACTCCAAATCTTATAACACCACGCCTTGGGGTCACTTTCAAGAACATGGAATCACCAATATCGAACTCTACCTCACACTTTATAGGGTCAGCATAACTCTTCTGGCGATTCTGAATCTCCTTAAGTCTCTCTTGGATGTCCTTGATCTTCTCAGTAGTCTCCTCAATCAATTCAGGTCAAAGGGTAACATGCTCTTCAGATTCTGCCCAACATAAAGATGATCTACACAGCCTCCCATATAGCACCTCATATAGAGCCACACCCACACTAGTCTAGTAACTCTTATTGTAAGTGAATTCCACCAAAGGAAGATGGTCATCCCAGTTCCCACCAAAGTCCAGTATGCAATAATGTAGCATCTCCTAAAGAATCTGAATGGTCCTTTCAGATTGGCCATCTATCTCAGGATGGTGAGCTGTACTGATATCCAATTGCATACCAAATACTTTCTACAAAGCTCTCCAAAACTTAGAAGTAAACCTTGGATCTCTGTCAGAAACTATACTTGAAGGTATGCCACGCAAGTGTATAATATTGTCCACATATAGTTTACTGAGCTTAGTAAGTGAGTAGTCAATCCTGATCGATATGAAGTAAGCACTCTTCATCAAGCGATCGACTATCACCCAAACTGCATCATTCTTCCTCAAGGTCTTTGGCAAACTGGTCACAAAGTCCATCGTGATCTTGTCCCACTTCCACTCCGGAATGGGTAACGGCTAAAGTAACCCAGCTAGCCTCTGGTGTTCAGCCTTCGCTTGCTGACAAGTCAAATACTTCACTACAAAGGTAGCCACACCCGCCTTCATACTTTTCTACTAATACTATCTCTTCAAGTTTTGGTACATCTTAGAACTATCCGAATATACTATGAACCTTGATTTGTGAGCCTTAGTTAGAATGGTTTCTTGAAGGTTAGGGTCATTAGCTACAACAAATATCCCACTAAAAAGTAAGAACCCTTCTCTATTGGTACTCTATCCATCAAACTATTCACCATTCTGAAGCTGGTTCTAGATTATCCTTAATTCCCAATCTTGCCACTGACTCTATTGGACAGTTTGGAGAAGTAATGGTGAAATCACAATGTTGCTGAGGCAAGCAACTCCTTCATTCTCGAAGTACTGTAAGTTGTAGTCACCAATCACAACTGAGTTCTTCCAATCTTCAAACACCAGTGCAGCTAATACACTACGAGATTTTCTACTCAGTGTATCAATTGCAACGTTGGCCTTACCAGGATGATACTATAGGTCAAAGTCATTATCCTCCGTATACTCAACTTATCTTCACTGTCTCAAGTTCAAATCCTTCTGAGTAAAGAGATACTTCAAACTCTTGTGATGGAGAATATGTCGAAGTTCACACCATACAAGTTATATCTCCAAATCTTCAGTGCAAAGATCACTGCTGCAAGCTCTAGGTCATGGGTAGGATAGTTCCTTTCATGTGTCTTTAACTCAAGAAGTATAAGCCACAACTCGACAAGACACATCACAAACCCGTCTTCAAAGCATCGGTATACAACACACAAGCTTTGTCACTGTCAAGAATAGTAAGAACTAGTGCGATCGTTAAATTGTGCTTCAACCTGACAAAAGCTTCTTCATTTTCCTGATCCCAAACAAATGTGACATCCTTCTTGGTCAACTTGATCAAAGGCAAAGTAATTCTCGAGAAATCTTGCACAAAATGACAGTAATAGCATGCCAAACTGAGGAAACTTCGTACCTCTGTCACATTCCTTGGCCTTTCCCACTCTAGAACAACTTCAATCCTAGTAGGATCGACTGAAATACTTTTTTGAGAAATCACATGTCCCAAGAATTTCACTTCTGACATCCAAATGTCACACTTCGATTTCTTGGCATATAACTAATGATCTCTCAAGGTCTTAAGTCCTATCCCCAGATGTTCAACATGTTCTTCTCGAGTCTTGGAATACACTAGGATATCGTCGATGAACACAACCACAAAACAATCCAAAAACAGCTTGAAAATCTAATTCATGAGATCTATAAAGGCTGCAGGAGTATTCGTCAGACCGAATGGCATCACCAGAAACTCAAAGTGACTATATCGAGTTCTGAATGCTTTCTTAGATATATCATCCTCTCTTATCTTCAATTGATGATAACTGGATCTCAAGTCAATCTTGGAGAAGAATCTTGAACCAATGAGTTGATCGAACAACTTATTTATCCTTGGCAAAGGATACTTGTTCTTGACTGTCAACTGATGCAACTTCCTATAGTCCACACAAAGTCTTAACAAACCATCAGCTTTCTTCACAAACAAAATAGGAGTACCCCAAGAAGAAGTGCTACTGTGAATGAAGCCTTTGGAAATCAGGTCATCCAACTGTTCTCTAAATTCTTCCATCTCTACAGGAGCCATGCGATAGGCTAGAATAGAAACTAGATGAGCTCCAAGAACTAGTTCAATACATAACTCGATCTCCCTATCTGGTGGTAACCTCGATAAGTCTTTAGGAAACACCCCCAAATACTTACACACCACCAGAATCTATAGGTCTTGATTGTCTGTCCTCACCTCTCAGCAATGGCAAATAAGTTCCCATAATACTCGAGTCTCTTTCTTTCACCTATGCATGCTTTCAGAATAGTACCAGGATTCAACAGACTCATTCTAGCTTGATAGATAATGGGATGCCCATCACTAGGAAAAAGAGTCACCCGCTTCGTATGACAGTCCACCACAGCTCGGTACTTAGACCACTAATCCATACCGAGTATCACATCATACTGCCCCATTGGTAACACAATCAAATCAGTAAGCAACTTTCTATCACCAACCACAACCTGACAAGACTTATACACACTAAACACATAGGCTACTCCTCCCAAAGGTACACCCAACATCAATACATAATACAAATTAGAAAATTCCAACCCCAATAGTTAAGCAAATAACAAAGATATGAATGAATGAGATGCACCAGTATCAAACAAAACATGTACCTAGGAGTATGAAATAAGGATCATACCGTCAGCAATACCTCGACTGGTGTGATCTTGAGTGTCGTCAGCTATAGTAAAAGCACAGGCTTGGCCAATCACTTTCGCTTTCTCTATATTGCCTCTCCCCTGACCAAGATGGCTAGTGCTAGATCCTGGACCGCAACTGCCATATCCATACTCACCTTAATTCCCTGAGACTTGAGGAGTCTAAAATTTCTAGGTGTAACACTGAGGGCGGTACTGCAAAACACCCTGTAATCGCTGCGGCCTTACATGAGTGTTCAGATAAGAAATATAACCTGACTGGCTCCTATGTAGTCCTCCTTGAGAAAGAGGAGATTTCTGTATAAGATTGGAACATTCCTTCATTCTATGGCCCAGCTGGCCACAAGAGAAATATCCTTTATAAAGACTACCTCTACTACCCCCTAAAGAACTATTACTGTTTGAGCTTCAACTCTTCGGAGTACCCTGGGCTGACCACTACCCCTGATTCCTTCTGGTGACTTTCCTATCGTTATCTTTCCGCTAGTTCCTCCTGGAATCCAATCCCTCTTCGATGGCTTTTGCCCGCTGGGCAGCCACTGTAATCTCAGGAAGAGTATGGAAATTTTGTTTGCTAATTTTGTTGAAAATATTCTGATTCAGACGAATCCTGAACTTGGCAACTCGGTACTTCTCACTTGTACCCAGTCCAAGGGTAACACTAGCCAACTCAGTGAACTCTATTAGATATTCATGCACCGTTCTGTTACCTTGGATCAAAGTCTCAAACTGGTTCACAACTTCATCCTGTTGGTCCTCATTAGCATAGTGAGCCTTGCAAATCCATTCAAAGTCCTCTTAGGTTAGACCTACTACATTTTGCATCTGCACTACTGTCTACCACCAGCGAATAGCACTCTCCATCAGACGGGTAACAGCAAAGACCGCTCAAAACTCCATCGGAGAACCAAGGGCCCAAAAATGCCTCTCTATCTCATGCAACCAAGCAATCACCGTGAGAAGTTCTAGTCTTCTGTCAAACTGCCCTGGCTAGAGACGCATGAACTGCTAGAGGTGATAAAATTGATCCAACTAATGTTCCCTCGGAGCTAGAGATTGATAGTCTGGATTGCTCATCTAGATGAATGCATTCTGTATTGCCTCGATCAGATGAGTGAAATTCGGATGATGAGGAGGTTTGGCACCCGGCTGGCACCTTGAAACTCTTATTGGAGGCATCCTTAAAAGTTTGAAATAATATGCTAAGCTGTTAGTGAGATAATGATGCATGCTTGTTATAAAAACACCTCTAATTTAGTTTAATAGTGATACGTCTGAGCTATTAAAATCAAGCTCTAATACCACAATTTCTGTCACGACCTAAAACCCAGGCAAGTGGCAGAAAGGGAATTTTACAAAGATGGAAAATTCCTTGATTTATTTTAAAAAGGTCTTAAAAGTTTCAGTTTTATAAAGCAGTCCATTTAAATAAAATATTTAGAATTTCATCCTGTGAACCTCTCTCACAATTCGTATACATCATTCAACATAGATCGAATTGTAATTGAAAAACATAATTCAGTTTAAAGTTCACGCATCATCATCATTCACAACAAATATCGAAAACTAGAATGGCATACATAAGTTCACAGACATAATAGATAGTAGCAATCTTAGTTCAATACTAATACAAAATTCAAACAATCTAAATACCACAACAACAAGCTTCGAGCATTACTAAGACGACGAACTACAGTCAGAGATAGCCTCTTAATCCTCTTGAGCACCAAGGTTGCACTGAACACCAGCTGAGGAAGGAAGGTAGAGGGGTGAGCGTAAAATGCCCAGTAGGAAAGCAGTTACCTCGATAGAAAATATTTTAGCGATAGAAAGTTCCTGCATGGTTAGTTTAAATCCGAAACATATATATAATTGTCCAAAATCAGAAATCCATATGTATATATATAAATAAAACGGTAAAAGCAAAACCATCCAATTCATATACACATGACACAAATCAACCCATATCCATGATCTCGCATCCTCTCATCTGTGGAAACCCAGGATGATGGAACTAAGTGTACCTAACAGCCTGCCTGACACCTGAGCCCATACCCGGAGTGGACACCCATTTGTCTCCTACCAAACCTGAAGAGACAACCGAATTGCCTACACCTGCCAAATGGGGAGGAAATTAGAAGAGACAAATCACGCGTGGGTTTACGGACTCTACACCGATGGTGTGGCACATAGCGCCACACTGTAAACCTACGATGCTAACACGGTGCTCATGTAAACCCACTGAAGTATGAAAACTATTGTGCTCTCATTTTTCAATAAAATAAGCATATTAGGCTTTTTAGAAAAACGGGCAGCATAACGGCCCTATTTTTAATTTTCCCAAAAATAACCTATACTCAGAAAATTTCCAGAGTCATACAACATATATCATACAATCGAATTCCGTCACAGATATTCAAATAGTTCAAAAAACACATTTATCATCAAATGTTGCAGAAAATAAGTTTTATTCAAAAATAATATAAAACAGAGGTAATCGAATCCCTACCTCACTAGAATAGCGATACCATGCTATTGGATCCTCACGGTGTCATTAGAAAATCGCTTGGAGGGTTGGGAACCAATTCCATGCCCTTGATCGTTCTCTAGTGAAAAACTAACTTCTCAACGGAGCTTTAAATCCCCAAACAGACCTTTTCACTGAATTTCTAGCACCAAAAATAGCTAGGTTAGACATATAATTCGTCCAATTCGGGTCCGGACTGAAACTGGACTAGTGGCATACAAAACGAGGCAAATCTTGGCCGTCCGATTTCGCTTTTCGTGCTTGTCACTAAACATAGTCAATATATATATATTAATCTTCTCCATTTTTCGAGTACATTCCAAAAATGACATCAAAAATACAATCCAACGGTCGGATCAAAAAGTCAAACTCAAGCTCAAATAACTCAAAAGTGGCAACTTTCAAACCAGGAAAAATAGAGTCATGAAAATGATGAAAATGATACCTGGAGAATCTTCTCGACGATACGAATCCAATAAGCCCAAGAACACCTCTTGAAATAGTCCAAAACGGCACCGAAAGTTCAAAACTCCCAAGGCTCGAAATCGGCGTTTCTGGTGACTGCACTTTCCAGCAGCTTTGCGGGACCGGCGGTACGGGGAGGCCTCGCCGGTCGGTGGCGGGGCTCAATGAGAGCCGACGGCTAGCTTCGGCTGGCCTCGGTCCTTCGGCCGTGGGCGGGAGAGAGAGAGTAGAGAGAAAGGAAATCGTGGGAAAGAGAGAGAGGAGATGAAAAAGAGGGAACCCACGTGGGTTGCATAGGACTATGCAATTTTTCACAAATTGCAAAATGGTCTCCTAATTTTCAAATCCTTTAAATCTAGTCGCTCTAGAAATTACAGTTTAGTCCCTATTTTCAAAGAAATTTTGCAATTAAATCCCTCTATTATTAAATTCAGAAATTAGTAAAATTCCTAATTTATCCTCTTAAAATCTGGGTTTTTACAGTTTTGCTAGTGCATAGTTTATCAAAGTTCCTTTGGCACGAAATAAAAGTGTTGTTGGAAACCTTGTTTTCAGAAAGCTTGACCAAGTGGTTTCTTAGGTGACTTTTGTTTATTTTTTTCCTTTTTTTGAATAATGAAATGAAAGGTCAAGATCTTCTAAAGATTTTGTGAAATGTTTTCTCGTCTAAAAAAAGAATTGAATATTTATCATACACAAATAATTCTTTATTAAATAATGGTGAAAGACGTATGCAACTACTTAAGAAAAAATAAATTAACATTATGTTTCACAATTTTTTTTTTAAAAAGTATCTTTTTAAGAGAACTTTTCCAAAGAATAGTTTCTTGACTAACTTTACACTGTTTTTAAATTAACAATAAAACTATAATGACTTGAATCAATAGCTTTCTCTAGAGGTTTTCTCCAAAGTATAGAGTATCCGACAAAAGTACCTAAAAAATAAAAAATAAAAAGAAAAAAAAAACAGTGCCAAAAGTACGGTTAAATTAAATAATATGGGATTCCATAGGGTAAAAGCAAAATAAGTACCAAAAATACCATCTTGAATATTTGACGGCATTTTTGTGAATAAACGTTCATTTTTAATAATGGATATTTAATAAAAATAGAATTAGATCTGACAGGTAGTAGTTTGGACTCAAATGACTTCTCTATTTTTAATAATGGATATTTAATAAAAACAGAATTAGATCTGATGGATATTTAATAAAAACAGAATTAGATCTGACAGGTAGTAGTTTGGACTCAAATGACTTCTCTATTTTTAATAATGGATATTTAATAAAAACAGAATTAGATCTGACAGGTAGTAGTTTGGACTCAAATGACTTCTCTAGGGGTGTTTTGAAAAGTTGACATTTTTACTATTACAGTGTTGTGTGATGAAATCATACAATTTGTGACTATAAAATCATAATTTTTTCATAACTAATCAGTAGTCACACATTGTGTGATTATTCGTCACACAAGGTCACACAACACTGAAACACTATTAGAAAAGTCATTTTTCAAATCACTCTTAAAAGGGTTATAGTCCAAATTACTACTACTCATATCGATTTTCGTAGTATGATACAAAGTTGGGTCAGTGGCTTCCAATCACATTTATGATGTTACCATTGTTGGATCGAGAGCCAACATTCCCATCTTTATGTTTTGTTCTTTCCCTTTTCTTTATTTTTTTTTTAATTTTTTGTTTTCTCCTACAACTTTTAGATTCTTTTTTCCTCTTTTTGAATTCTTTTTTCCTTTCATTTTTAAATTGAATTACTTATAACTCTCTTTTTTTTTTCCCTCTTATGTAAAAGGAACTACTTTTTTTAAAAAATAAAAAATAGAAAAAAAACATGGGAAACTAATTTCTTAAATTTTTTTTCATTAAGTCTTTAAAAATAAGGAAAACATATTCTTTTTATTTTTGCTGATTTTTCTTTTTTTTTTTAATAAACAAAAGAGAAACCATTAGATTACTAACGATATATATATTCCTAGTTTACTATAAATAACCAACTATCTTAGCAAATATAAGTACTTGGTAACCTATGCTAACTAGATTGTTTCTTTGGTTAATGATAACCAATTGATTTCACTGGTTATTGGTTTCTCTACCTTATGATTATCGATTTTCGGATACTGTTTAGATTTTCTGGTTATTGGTTTTTGTTAACTAATTGGTTTCTTTATTTAATGGTTACTAGTATCTTATAGTTCTTGGTTACTTTGGTAAATAGATAATTTCTCTAATTTCTAGTAACTAATTAGTTTCTCTGATTACTGGGTTCTCTAGTAACTAAATAGTTTCTTGAGTTATTGATTTCCTCAGCTATAAGTTTCTCTAGTAACTAGATGATTTATTTAGTCATTGGGTACTCTGCAAACTGATTTTTAGTTTTCCTAGAAACTAGATCATTTTTTATTACTGGTAGAAAACTAATTTGGTTTCTAGTTTCCAATAACATGTCGATTTCTAATAACAAAATCAGTTTTCTACCAGTAATCAAAAAACGATCTAGTTACTAAGCAAACCAAAAACCAATTTCTAGTTTTCAATAACTCATTGATTTCTAATAAACCAAATCGATTTCCAGTTCCTAGTAATGAGCAACTAAATTTTGAAAAATCATATTTTTTTTGCTGGTTTTCAGTTTTCAGTAACTATATCGTTTTTAGTAACTAATTTGGTTACTCATTTCAACTATCAGTTATTATCTCTTTGGTAACTAGAAGGTTTCTTTTGTTGTTGGTTTCTTTGCTAGATACTAATTACCAATTTAGTTATTCTAGTTTACCAATTTGTTGTTATATTTTATGACATAACAAAATAATCTATCTTTTATATGCAGAATGTGAACCTTTTAAGATTATGAATTTTTTAATTTAAACATAATGCAATAAAAAATATATTGTCTCCCATATGGAAATTCTTCATACGAATAATACTTTATTATTCAATATTAGTCACGAAATCTTTAAGATATTTGCATAAAATAATTATAAACATCATATGTATATTAATAAGACATAATCGGATAGAAGTCGTAACATGAAATTCATTAATATTAAATAGATAACAAATAATCCGATAATTATTGTTAATAATGTCAAACTAATAAACTACCTTATAGGACATTATCCCAACATAGTCAACATCTTATTGATAATATCAATATTGACACATATAGGCCTAATATTTATGATCAAGTACCAAAATCAATCAAAAGATGTTATTTCACTAAATTTTGTATTGTCAACTATAATCATATAATTTAACAAATATATTTACCGAATATAGAATAATAAAGAATATATTATCTCCCACATGTAAATTCTTCATACGAATAATACTTTAATATTTACTATTAGTCACAGAATCTTTACAATGTTTGCATAATATAATTATAAATATCACATGTTTATTGATGAGACATAGTTGGACAAAAGTCGTAACATAGAACTTATTATCATTAAATAGATATCTAATAATCTGATAATTATTATTAATAATGTCAAACTAATAAACTACTTTATAAGATATTATCCCAACACAGTCTACATATTACTAACAATGTTAATATTGACACATTTGGGCCTAACATTTAGGATCAAGTATCCAAATCTATCAAAAGAAATTTCACTAAATTTTGTATTGTTTTCTTATAATCATATAATTTAGCAAATATATTTTACCGAATGGCAGAGAATATTGATCTCAATTGACTTCAGTTTTGCAATTCAAGTGAAGTCATATATAAGAATACATTATGACAGCCAACTCTAGATTAAGTGTAATGCTTATCATTGCTAATAAAATTCTTTTCTATTTTCGTCAAGTGAATTTCATTTATGATCAAATTCGATGTATGTCCCATTACACTAGCCGACTTAAGTTGACGAAAACAAGTCAAATTTTTGCAAAGTCTACTACAGTATAAATAAAGTACCTATTCTCATTTATATTGTTGCGAACCACAATTAATAAATTATAACTAACTTGTACCCATATCTTCTGTGAATCTTCATCATAATCACAAAGATACATATTATACAATTAAATGGAATTTTATTCAAATAACATTATGCACAAAGTAATTACTGAATAAAACTTTATTTTATTAATTTGAAAATATTTTACATAAAAGTCAATTGCTTCATAAACTTCTCCCAATACTATATAGATAGATATATGAATATGATATCTAGTCAACTGAGTATGAAGAACTGAAACTAAAATCAACGAATAAGGTACCCAAAACTTTGGTTCCAATATCTTCCATTTTGCACCAATCCGAGGAATTAAGTAAGATTCTTTTTATTGAAAAAAAGGTAATGAATATATTTCAGTTGATTTTTAATATAATCCCATTAAATTATTAGTTATTTGGATTAATCTAAAATTAGCATTAGTTTTGAATTGGCTTAACATCTTATTTTTCAAAATTTTATTTTCTTTCCCCCTCGAAAAAAAAAGTTTTATTTTTCCTCCTAAAATCTTCTCCTTTTTCATTTATGTTTCCTTTAAGGGGGGTTATATTTGCATCCCCAATTAGTATAAAAGTACCCCAAATCTAAACTTACCCCATTAAGAAATTAAAATTTTAATTTTTTTTGTATTGACACCCCTTATCATTCCTAAAATAGACCTAATACCACAAATTTATGGACTCATTAATTTTGGCACCCCTAGTAATATTCAAAGGATTACCTTTTTTTTCTTTTTTGTTTTTTTTGAAGGGGAGCCATTCTAACAAACTTTATTCAACTAGATCTTCAAGAATAGAAGACCCAATAATCAAAGGAATATAGTCAAACCAGAACATGTCTCTACAATACGAAAAAAATAAACTAGCCAATAAATGGGCCAGCTTATTTCTAGCCCGAGAAACAAAGTGTCAAAAACCATAATTAGCTTGACTAAACAAACTCACAATATTTGAAACAATATCAGCTTTAGGAGAAAAAGTATGTTGAGTGGAGAGAGCTTGGACAGCCCGGAGAGAATCGCATTCAATGGAAATAACAGACAAGCCAAGATAGATCGCGAAAAGGGAGCCCTTATAAACAGCTAGCACCTCCGTTGTTTCTACCAAAAATGAAACTTCTTTCTTAAAGGAAAAACATGCTACAACCGAATCAGAATGGTCGCGAATAGTCCCACAAGTCCAACCATCTCTCGTCCTCTTCTAACCAACAATGGTGGAAAAGCATGGAAGACCAACAATAGTAGAAGAAGATGAAGAAGGAGACTCTAGTTTCCTGTTTTACTTTTTTCCTAATTTTTATTTTTTGTTTATTATTTTTTATTTATTTTAAAAAAAATTAGTTAAAAAAGGGAGAGAGAGCACAGCTAGGTAGCGCGGCCCCCACGCGTGCGAGGGTGCACCAGTGCCACTCATGAGGGCGTCACTGGCTACCGCCCGCTCCACCACAGGGTGGCGCCCCCTCCCTTTCCCCTCTTTCTAATTTTAAAAAAGAAGTTTTTTTTTAATTTATTTAAATATATTTTTTTGGATAGTTACTTGTTTTCAAAATATTTGTTTCCTATTTTCAATTATTTAATAGTAATTTGACTTTGAATAGAAATTAGCTATTTTTAAATTTTGAGTAACTATATATTTCCTTTGAGGTAATTAAAAGATTTTGCTAAATATTTTAACTATTTAAAATTCAAGAGATATCTAGGTTATTTAATTCAAATTAATTTCTTTTATGAAATAATATTATTTTCAAAATTAATCTAGATTTATTTTTTAAATAAGGAAATATTTTTTTAAAAGAAAATATAATATTTTTCTAAATTTGTATTTGTTGAATATTTGTATTCTAAATTTTGTAATTCAAGATTCTAGGGCAACTGTGGCTATAAGATATGTCTTTTAATACTTTATTTATTTATTACCATTATATGTGATTATCCTTGCGATTCTATTTATAATAACATGCCATATAGAATAGGGAGTGCCACCCAGAAATTATCATAATGTCATGCATATTAATAATGATTTATAGTATCTAATTAGATTTTGATAACTTGGTAAATCAAAATAAATCCCATAATTATTTAATAGATTGAATGGGAAAAGGCTTACTGGATTAAGACCTACAGTTTCCATTGTAAATCCATTAGTTAGGTTCGTATATATGATCACTCTTAGGAGAGTATTATTATGCATCAAATTTACATCTGCTTGAAGATAGCAAGCAGATCTTTATCCTGAGATTTCCTTCATTCAAAAGTTCAAATCTCCAAGATAGTAGGGACTAGATTTGGAATTTAAGGGATAAGATTATTCAAATAAAGATTTTACTAGATCTTGGGGGTGATAAATACGAATTCAAATCTGTATTCAATATAATCTTTTTTGTAATCTTTTTGATATTTGAAAAGATCTCATCTGTTATAGAGAGCCTATCTTCTCAGTCCTATAAATACGAGGCTCCGGAGCAAAGAAGGGGACCCAACGGAAATCTCTCCTGTAGCCAGTATACTGAGAAAATAATGTTAGCTTAAGATTGACTACCCAAGAGGGGGTGAATTGGGTTTTAAAATTTTTAAGAAACTTTTCAACTATGTAAAACAATAGATCACTATTTTTAAACTTTGAAGCTAAGTAAATAATAATAACAAGTATATAACAATAATATCAAGTAAATTAAATACATTATATGTAAAATACTCAATTAAATAGCTTGCAATAAAATAAAGAGTGTAGGAATGGAGAAAATGTAAACTCGGTTTTCAGAAGGTTTAACAAAGACGACGATTTACCTATGTCTCCGACTCTTGGTAACTTGCTTCGAGCTTTCTACTATCAGATCAAGATTATGGGCTTGACCGACCCTTGTACAGATAGAGTGAATTCTTCTTAGGCTCACCCAACCTTTACAATAGTCTTGAATCTGACTCTATCATGCTTAACCACAGATTGTTTAGACTTCGGTGCCAGTCTCACCTATACCGGGTTGTTTAGATAATGGTGCCAACCTCACTAACTCATGGGTTATTTAGATTTCAGTGATAACCTCACCTACACTCGGGTTGTTTATGACTTCGGTGGCAACTTCATCTATACACGGATTGTTTATGACTCCAGTGCCAACCTCACTTCACACTCAATGGTTTCTCAATAATATGGAGTGAACACACTCAAGAAATCACCTCACAAAAGTAATGAATACAATTTTGGCTTAGGAGATTTGAGAACAATACACAATGAATGCTCTAAGATTGGCTCAATATGATTTGAAAGTTAATTCAATATAGAAATAGGCTTTTTCACTTTGAAAGTAGTTAGATAACAATTTAGGTTCATGCAAAGTCTTTTTCAAGTCTTGAGAAAACTAGCCAGTTTTGACTGTTTGACACAGTCTTTGGAGTTTTCAGTAGACTGGTAAAGTTTCTGGTAGACTCCCAAAAATCAGTCGTTGGTAGTGCGGCTGCAATGGTCGAAATATAACGGTCATATAGAAGTTTTCGGTCTACCGGATTACATTTTCGGTCTACCGGGTGGTCTTCTAGTAGTTATTTCCAGTCTACCTAAAACTTTCAGTTTTTGACAGCTTTTGGCATTTTTCAAATTCTGACATTTAAATGTGTTTTAAACACTTTAAAAATATTGGAAATCAATTTGAAAAGGATATTTTGACTATTGGAAACTTGTTTTAGTTTCATAAAAGTATTTAACAATAATTTAGAAAGTGTTCATACCAAAACATATTATAGTTTGCAAATAGAAAAATCTCTTTTTAGCCTATTTCAAATAATTATGATTTCAAATATATTTGTAACTTATTTAAACTTAAGAAATCATGTATTAAAGAATAATTTACCTATTTAAAGAAATCATTAATTTTGATTTTCAAACTTCTAAAATAAAATAGCCATTTTAAGCTTAAGATAGTTTGAAAATTCTTTTAAAAGTATGAGCCAATGCAAAGAGAATTTATGTGCAATGAACTAAATCAAATACAAGACTAAATATGAAATATACCCTATCTAAGTATTTTCTTGTATCTTGATTGTCCATCTTCAAGCTTGATTCTAATAAGTCCAATGTACATCATTCTTCAAGCTTGATTCCTTGATCAATTTGAGTTAGAACTTTTAAAGCTATTTCACTATACACTCAAGTTAAATCATTAGTACTAAATTAAATGTTCATTATCTTCAAAATAAGAGTGAGTAAGATTAAAATCTTGATTTCTTAACAAATAACACGGGGTATAGTAGACGTAGGCACTTTATTCGAAAGGCTGAACTACTCTAAAATCCTTGTGTTCATCATTTTCTCTCCTATTTTCTCTTTAATCTTTAACTTTCTCTAAAAACTAATAAACCCGTTATGATACCAACTTTGAGTATAAACAATTCGGCGCTAGGAGGAGGGCCTTCGGTGAAAATATCAAGCCAAAAACATCATTTTTTCTAGTTTTCTCGAATCAGGAAATACGGTGATGACAAGATACCAAAATTCCTAGACCAGAGATATTGTCACTGCCAGATCGTAACATATCCGCATAAAAAACCTACTGATGTGATCTGAGGGTGCTGCCGTGTTGAACAACTACCCAAAAACTATCCGGAGTCGCGATATCATCGGCACGATTCAGGGTGAAGCCAGGAGGTGACCTGGAAAAGAGCTCATGAATGATGTCGATCGAGCTACAGACATGGCCGAGCTACAGGCCAGACAACTTCAACAGGAGGAGACTTTAGATGAGGTGCGAACTACTGTAAATTCAATCCAGAATCTCCTAGAGCAGTTGGCTAGAAACTAGCCTCGAAACGAGCAGCAGAAATTATGGTGCGAGTAAGTGAGCAACGCGACCATGTTCGAGGTCGCAATCAGCCCTCTAGACAACAAGATCATGAGAAGTCCCATTGGATGAGTTCGAGAGTTTGACTGCTTGTGATCATAGAGATGCTCTATATCAGGTAGATGGCAAAAATATGAGATCTCCCCTAAGACCACCTCAAGAAAAAGCTCGAGAGGGTCAATGACTTGAAGGACGTGATCTCCGTGATCACTTCAACCAGTGAAGAGCAAGCTCCTTGCAGACTGCGACCAGCACGGGTTCAACTGCTTCGGTCCTAATCGATGACCAACTCACTCAAGAAGTAGCTCGTAGGCGAAACAAGCCAAACCACCTGACAGCTCACGAGGAGTATCAGGTAGAAGGGGAATACTCGCCCTTCTCACCTGAGATTCAGGATGCCCACTTACACGATGGCTTCAAGATGCCAACCATCACTACCTATGAAGGAAAGACAAACCCTCGCAACTACCTAGATTCATTCAGCAATCTTATGAATTTGAACCGAGTGCGACCACTAGCCCAGTGCTGATGTTTCACCGTCACACTCATAAAAAAAGCGAAAAAGTGGTTCAAAAATGTCACACCCCGATTCACATATATGCTTGCATATTATGTGTAATAGAGCCTTGTCTAGTTCTAAGTTAAGTAGAGGAGTTAAGCTAGTCAATGAGGAGCTTAAGAATTTTATAAGTTCATAAGGATCCTAGTAAAAAGAATTTCACGTTTTACGAAATAATCTTTTGCTATTAAGTTTTATACAATAGAAATGAGTTAAGCTACTGATTGAGGTACTTAACAATGTAAACTTTTGATGATAGACAATATGATGAAAGAAAGTATTTTCGAATAAAACTGACAGTTAAGTTTTCCTCAATCTAGAATAGATAAGCTGCTGACGGAAGAGACAGGATTAATTCTGACATTGTGATCAGTTTCTAGGGAGAAGTTAGTAATTCTCAATTTTCGTGCTAGACAGTTATATAAGTCATGATATTTAGACAATAAGTCAAAAAGTGAAGCACGAGGTGTTCTAAGCATGATGTGTCCATAAGCACGAGGTGCCACTGTAAGCACGAGGTTTTGAATCAGATTACGAGGTGTCAAATGAAAGCACGAGGTGTAAAGTTTGAAAGCATGAGGTGTCAATTGGAAGCACATAGTGGAATAGGACAGGCTAGGTGTCAAGCATGCAGATGAGGTTAGTGGCAACTAGGTGTCGACATTTGGGCAAGCTAGGTGTCAAGCATACAGACGAGGTTAGTGGCAACTAGGTGTCGACATTTGGGCAAGCTAGGTGTCAAGCATACGGACGAGGTTAGTGGCAACTAGGTGTCAACATTTGGACAAGCTAGGTGTCGAGCATGCCGATGAGATTAGTGGCAACTAGGTGTCAACATTTGGGCGAGCTAGGTGTCAAGCATGTAAACGAGGTTAGTGGCAAATAGGTGTCAATATTAAGGCCGAGTTAAGTGGCTCGATGTGGATAGGGCATGTGGCGCTAGGTGTCATGACGGGAAAAGCTTTAGGTGCTAAGTAAGCTGCTAGCTTGAGGAGCTTAGTGAAATCTATAAATAGGCCTTGAGAATTAGTTTTAGACATGCACTGCTCCACCCAGATTTTTAGTAAAGTTTAGAGAAAAAAAAAATGAAAGAAAGATAGAGAGCGGTTTGGAGATAGACACGAAGATTAAGAGGAATATCAGCTAGAGGTAAGTAAAGATAAACGTTTTTACTGCATTACAAGAGCATAGTCAGTACAAGTATTTTCTAAATGTTATGTGAAGTACGTGCCTAATTATATGTACCTATGTATACTACTATGTTGTTTATAGAGTAATGTTCATGGCATATGCATAAGGTATTAAAGTGATTTTATGAAGTTTATGTTTTTAAAGAAAAGGTTACCATTATACCTAAGTTTCTAAGTTACTTTTTTTATGAAGTATGGCTCCTGGCTTTGTGACTGTGTGGAAAAGAGGTGGCGAAATCTCTTGAGGTTAAGTCCAAGATAGGGTGAGCCAAACAAGAGGGAGGTCAAATCCCTTGAGGCGAAAGGGCTAAGACAGGGTAAACCTCAAATGATATTTATTAAGAGGTCTATTATGTCACTAAGTTAGAAGTTATGCTTAAAATGGTGCCTAAAATGATGTTTAAAGAAAGAATATTTTTCAAGAAAGTTGTACAATGGGTAACAAATATTTTTATAGCATATCGTCACATGCATACATTGTCTTTACTTACTGAGCGTTAGCTCATTATAGTTCTTGTAATGCAGGTTCTTGTTGCGTCAGTAGATTCTTGAAAGTTGGCTGAGCTGTAGTTCCATTCATCCTATGATACGATTATGTTTTATTTCAAAATTTTTAATTGTAAAAAAAATGAAGTCTTATGCCCTTTTTAGTTCTTCTGCTTTCAAATGCTCAGTTTTCAAAGAAAGTTACGAAGGCTTAACGCGCCTCGGCCTAACTGGTTACGCTTTCAGGCAAAGTCCGACCGGCTGGATTGGGGGGCGTTATAATTTTGGTATCAGAGCATTACGATTCTGTAGACAAAAAAAAAAATTTCTTTTTCAGTGGGTCATGGGATGGAACTCAGTCAACCATTATGTTCATTTTATCTGTATTATTCTTTGACTATGTCTTTGCATATTATATGACTATATGTGCATCTTTTAAAAGTTTACAAATTTCGAGGACAAAATTTTTAAAAGGAGGGGAATTTGTCACACCCTGATTCAAGTGCATGCATACATGTTATGTGTAATAGAGTTTTGTCTAGTTTGAAGTTAAGTAGAGGAGTTAAGTTGTTCAATGAGGAGCTTAATGATTTTATAAGTTCATAAAGATCCTAGCAAAAGGATTTCACGTTTTACGAGACGAACTTTTGCTGTTAGGTTTTATACAATAGAAATGAGATAAGCTACTGATTGAGGTACTTAGCAGTATAAACTTTTGATGATAGACAATATGACGAAAGAAAATATTTTCGACGAAAACAGACAGTTAAGTTTCCAATAATCTAGAATAGATAAGCTGCTGACAGAAGAGACAAGATTATTTCTGATGTTGTGATCAGTTTCTAGGGAAAAGTTAGTATTTCTCGATTTTCGTGCAAGACAGTTATATAAATCGTGATATTTAGATGATAAGTCAAAAAGTGAAGCACGAGGTGTTCTAAGCATGATGTGCCCATAAGCACGATGTGTCACTATAAGCATGAGGTGCCACTGTAAGTATGAGGTGTAGAATCAAAAGTACGAGGTGTTGAATCGAAGGCACGAGGAGTCAATTCAAGGCACGAGGTGTAAAGTTTGAAAGCACGAGGTGTAAGTTGGAAGCACGTAGTGTAATAGGACAAGCTAGGTGTCAAGCATGTAGATGAGGTTAGTGGCAACTAGGTGTCAATATTTGGATGAGCTAGGTGTCAAGCATGTAGATGAGGTTAGTGGTAACTAGGTGTCAACATTTGGGTGAGCTAGGTGTCAAGCATGTAGATGATGTTAGTAGCAACTAGGTGTCAACATTTAAGCTAAGTTAAGTGGCTCGATGTGGATAGGGCATGTGGCGCTAGGTGTCACGATGGGGGAAGCTTTAGGTGATGAGTAATCTGCTAGCTTGAGGAGCTTGGTGAAATCTATAAATAGGCCTTGAGAATTAGTTTTAAACATACACTACTCCACCCATATTTCTAGTAAAGTTTGGAGAAAAAATTAAAGAGGAAAGAAAGATAGAGAAAAGTTTGGGAATAGAGCCGAAGATTAAGAGGAATATCTACTCGAGGTAAGTAAAGATAAATGTTTTTACTGCGTTACAAGAGCATAGTAAGTACAAGTATTTTCTAAATGTTACGTGAAGTACGTGCTTATTTATATGTACCTATGTATACTACTATGTTGTTTATAGAGTAATGTTCATGGCATATGCATAAGGCATGTTTATGAAAGAAAAATTAAAGTGATTTTATGAAGTTCATATTTTTAAGAAAAGGTTACCATTGTACCTAAGTTTTTAAGTTATATTGTTTATGAAGTATGGCTTCTGGCTTAGTGATTGTGTAGAAAAGAAGTGGCGAAATCCCTTGAGGTTAAGTCTAAGATAGGGTGAGCCAAATAAGAGGGAGATCAAATCCCTTGAGGCGAAAGGGCCAAGATAGGGTAAGCCTCAAATGATAAATGTTAAGAGGTCTACTATGTCATTAAGTTAGAAGTTATGCTTAAAATGGGGCCCAAAATGATGTTTAAAGAAAGAATGTTTTCCAAAGAAAGTTGTACAATGGGTAACAAATATTTTTAGAGCACGTCATCATTGATATGCATGTATCGTCTTTACTTACTGAGCGTTAGCTCATTATAGTTCTTGTAATGCAGGTTTTAGTTGCATCAGTAGTTTCTGGAAAGTTGGCTGAGCTACAGTTCCATTTATTGTTAGGGTTTATGCCCTAAAAGCATGTATATTTTGGATATTTGCTGAATTAATAAAATGACATTTTTCTATTTGAATTTGTACATAATTGGTATGTCTTTAAATAT
>JXTC01000526.1:104166-148172 GCA_002914845.1 Trema orientale | reverse complement strand
AAAATAAAATGTTATAAATGTGTCCTAGACATTGAATTAAGCCTATTTGACGTGTTAAACACACAGTGAATTCGGCTCCGAAGTACGTGAAAATTATATTTTACCGAAAAACTACTATTTGACCAAATTATCAACGAGGGCTATCTTAATGCATGTGCACATAGTATTGCCTTCATAAATATTTTCTTTGTTCTTTTAGCACACCGAGCTCTCTCTCTGAGGGTATTGAATCTTTACACTGCATCGGGACACTTCGACAATCGTTAGTGTAATAACATGCATGTAAATGCACATAACATAAAGAATGAGCATGTTTTCATGAAACTAGTATTAATGACTTCTATATGCCTAATATACAATTAGAACATATTTATTATTGGCTTTCTTAATTATGTGAGGAGCTGGATGTTACAGCTTCTCTCTCTCTCTCTGTGGCGAGTTACACTAGCATAGGGCTAAGCAGTTTTTTCTCTCATATATCTTATATATATAGGGCCCAAAACTGCTAATTCCAGTCCAACTAGGATTAGATTTGCTCTCCAATTTGGGCTATGGGTGTATTTTTATAAATATGTCTAACTCATGTAACTTATTTATAAAAATACCAACTTTTATGCAGAATCATTATTTTACACAGTTTTATGAAACTAATTTCACAAATACCACCAACCAATTAATGAGCTTTGTTGAGTTAGACAAGGGACCTAATGAATCCAAATAATCTAAGTTTCAATAATATAATAAATATATAATAACTATTATTATGGTATTTATATAAATACTATTTGTAAAGGAGACACTCTACTAAAGGTTTAATACTATATTTTTAGATTAAATGCCATGCCTTTTATAGAGATTTAATCAACTAGCCTTGATCAACCGATCCATCTAGTATATTCTGTACCACATATAGAATCCCTATACAAAGCCGTAGTTGGATAGGTGAAATTACCGTAATACCCCTCTAACATTTATTTACCTTTAAGTTACCATCTTTCTATTAAGGAATAATGTTGTCAATAATTTTGTTCTCAATGGCCATTTAGACAAAATTATCAACCAATTCACAAAATGAATACTAAGATCTTAGATTTAATTATTCCATGAATCTTGAAAGACCTTAAAGTGACATTAATATATAGTATCCTTAACTATTTGGTGTTCCCGTCAATTCATTAATCATAACCCCCAATATGCTAGAGTTCGCCTCTAATTTCATAGAGGCTAGTATTTTAACAAATCAAAAGGCAACAACCCATGAAAGCAAGTCCAGTCAAATGTCAAGGATTAAGATCTACATGCTAAGAGCTAGTTTGTGGTAATATAAGAATTGAGTTACAACATTCCAATTCTTTATATTACCTGGTCTTGTTCAATACACATAACTTATTTATGTTGTACTAGTGTTTCTATCAAAAGTCAGACACTTCAATGATTTGAGACACATCATTCTCGTTGAGATAGACAAACACTACAATTTTTAGTAAGTAAAGTATTTTATCTTTATTTACAGATTGTGAACTAATTAATTTAGACTTAGATAAAGAAACAAGTCTCTCCATATTTAATACTTAATTATGTTTGTTTCTTTATATACAAGTAAAGTCGTGGAATCTTTTTCAGATAAATAAACTATTCAACTGAGACAGTCTAATCTAGCAAATATCATAATTGCATATAAGAGAAAGTTGTTTACACTAAAAGGGTAAAATTAGGAATTTATTTTTTAGGACATATATCCCAACATCGTAAACCTTCATGTTCGAGTACTATGGTTCGATGAAAGATTGTACGAGATGATTCACATGTTCGTGTGTTCGAAGCATTTACAAGTTCATGTCTGTGTGATCGCGTGTCTGAGTAAACACTTATTCGAAAGTTCAGGTGATCGAATAGATAGAAAACCTTGAGATTCAAATACTACCATGTTCGAGGTAGTTGGATCGTGATAAGTACTAGAACAAGATTAAGTGCTTAACAATAAATTGAAGGTCTTAACCTTAAACAAAGTAATTTTAAAACAAAATTGTGGCTAAGTCAAACTGCTTATTTTGATACTATGAAGAATAAACATTTCAAGTATATGTAAAAACTAAGCTCCTCACAATATAAAGGGAAATACATTTTTCCTAAGTATAATGCGAGTAATTTTGGAAGAAGTTCGACGATGAAGACAAGAATTCTCGTCGACAAATCACAATCAGCTCAGCAATCAGTTCGATCTTAATTAGTTTGGCCTCTGTGATACCCAAGATTCTCACATGCATAATATGTCAATAATAAATATGTTCATAATGCATAATAGATATATCAACTAACTAGTATCAATTTTATGGTAAATTACTCATTCTGATTGTTAAATGCTTTCGATCTGTATTATTGTACTAATGTTTGTTGAAGTACTCCCATGCAGTGTAAAGGCTTAGTGCCCTTAGAGAAAGAACTTGGTGTAAGAAAGGAACAAAGAATATATTCATGAATGCAATACCATGTGCATATGCATGAAAATCGTGTTTGCTGATAATTCGATCAAATAGTAATTTTTGGTAAAATGCATTTTTTAACGTTTTTCAGAGCCAAATTCACAGTGCATTTAACATGTCAAATTACTTTTATTTAATGTCTAGAACTCATTTCTAGTATTTTCAAAAATATTGGTTTCAAGAAAGCACAAGGTGGCATTCACTGTACTGAATTGTGTTTAATTGCACTAAGCTAGCTTAGATTCAGCTTAATCGCATAATGTTATTTTTTTGCATTCTAATAATTGGGCATTGATACTTTATTCACATTATTAATTAGAGTCTAATTGACTTATTTTTATGTTTAATTATTGGTTATAGGGCTATGTTCTACCACATTACAATAAGGTTAGTCATATAGGATTATAAGTCAAAGTATGACTAGATTTCACCTTCTAAGCTAATTTTCACCATTTTGGTGTACGCCTGACTGCGTGGGAATGTCTAGCAATGTGGTGAGTAAGCTAAGAGTATTTTAAAGTTGGACACATGGAAAGTTAGGTGTGAAATACTGAAAATACCCCTCAGAATTTAAGTTATACCTTTTCTTAGCTATTAAGTTTTGATTTTGGACCAAATCTGGTCATTTTCTTCCTCTTTTTCTCTAGCCACGACTTGAACCACTCCAGCCATTATCTAAGCTTCTCTCAATTCTCCTTAGCCATATCCAAGAGTTTTCAAATAGTAGAACTCAAGTTGGAGCTCTACAAAGCAAGATAGGTCCAAACTGGTCAAGGTGAGTCTACTAGTTCTTCTTCTTTAGTGTTATTTTCTAATTAAAATTCTCCACTTTCTACAACTTAAGTAAGAATTTCTCCAAGTTTTTTTGAGTCCTAAAGTCTATTTTTAAGCCTTGGAAATCAGTTTTGTAGAAGTAAAAAGCAAGAGCTTTAGCAAAAGCTCAAACTAGTCAATGTGAGTTTTTTGTGGAATTTAGAATTGGTAATCTATTTCTTTTGCTTTAGCTCTTATATCAAAGCTTTTATTTGATGAGTGAAGGTTCTAAGAAACCATATATATTGCTGATAACATAGAATTTGAGTGGAGGATTAAAGTGAGACTGAAAACCGCAAAGTTTGCTATTTATGGATTTAAGTATTTTCATATGTAGTAGATTAAATTTCCTATATTTGTAATCTGATTTCCTAAACTTGGAGTGTATATTTTATTGATCCTATTATTTATTACACTCATTTTTTGGCTGGCTGTGATGATATACAAGTGTAAAAGTGTTTTTAAACTTTGCCTAAATCGAAAGGAATTCAAGTGCATTTAGGTTGTTCTAAATGATCCTCTTTGATGTATGTATGTGGGAATTGGCTTATCAATTTTTATTGCAGGTCTTAAACAATAATTTAAAAGACGTGAAAATGCCTTAAAAAATGGGAGGTACTGTCCAAATATTTTTAAAACCAAATGGTGCCATTTAGAAGCAAATGAACTAGTTTTTACGAAAATATGTGTCATATTGGATCATTTTTATACTAAAGGACTAGCATTCATGTTTTGATGATTTTAATCTGTTTTTAATGCTAGTTATTAGCTACTACGTACCTCATATCACTTGTGTGTTTTCAGTTCATTTTCTTAATAGGTTTCTTGATTTTGTGAAAGTTGTGATTTTAGTCTTGTGGTTGTTTTCTTTAAGCATTTTATATTGTAGTGATCACTTTAGTAATAAAATTCATATCAGGTCTTCCAAACACCATACTACAAAGTATACTGACCTTATTCACTATCTTTTCTGTCAGACACAAGGTAAGTAATGATTTATTTTGACTGCATCACAAGGACACTAGTAAATACAAGATGTTTTCCTACGTGTTTATGTGTATTATAGTAATATGTATTATTCCTATAGTTGATGTAAGTTCATGAATGATATAAGGATGGCATGATCATTTAAGCATGATTTTCAAAGAAGTGAAGTTTTCCATGCATTGGATTTAAAGTAGTACCATTGTACTTATTTTACGAGATATATTTTAAGTACATTATTTAGTCTATCTGCGTTAGGTAGGTATAATTTGCACAGGCATCCTTCCCATATAGGTGGGCACAACTTACTGACTACCGGGACTGAATATTGTATTATGAGATTTATTAGGTGCATTACCTAGTCAGTATACATTGGGTAGGTATAGTTCGTATTGGCCATGTATTTCTTTCCCGCATAAGTGGGCACGGCCTACTGACTGCTGCGACTTTGTAGTGTACTTAAGGGCCCTATAAAGAATGTTTTCTAAGAAAAGTGCATCAAAACAAAATGTTATTAAAAAAAAAGAGTACAATGGGAATTTAAATAAAGTTTCTGCGTGAAACACGTTCACGAGCATGCATGATCTTTACTTACTGAGCATTAATGATGTAAGTGAGGAGACCTATGACGTATAGAGTTACTGGTTGGCTAGTATGCTTTCTTGTCACTATGATCATACAGATGTAGACAAGCTTGACTTATGGGCGATATTTTCTTTGTATTTCGATATTTTGATGGGCTGTAAATATTACTATTGATGGTGGTTTGACACCTTCCTTCATCTCCCAAGAAGAAGTAGCCTGAGCAGATCGAGAAAGCAAAAAGGTTCTTGCTGCACAAAGTGACACCAAGAATTGGGGGGGCAATTGTTATGCATCAAATTCACATCTGCTCAAAGATAGCGAGCAGATCTTTATCTCAATATTTTTTTCATCCAAAAATTCAAATCTCCAAGGTATTAGGGATTAGATTTGGAATTTAAGTGATAGAATTATTTATATAAAGATTTTACTAGATCTTGGGGGAGATAAATACAAATTCAAATTCATATTCAATGTAATCTTTTTGTAATCTTTTTGATATTTGAAAAGATCTCATCTGTAACAAGGAACAATCTTCTCAGGTCTATAAATTTAAGGTTCCTGAGCAGAGAAAGGGGATCTAACTGAAAGCTCCCTTGCAACCAGTGTACTGAGAAAATAACACCTGCAATAGTGGACATAGGCACTTTGTTCGAAAGGCTAAATCACTCTAAAATTCCTATGTTCATCATTTTCTCGCCTATTCTCTCTTTAATCTTTAATTTTCTCCAAAAACTAATAATTCCGTTATTATACCAACTTTTGCTATCAACAACTATATAGAAATTATTTTCTAGATTGAGTTTCTTCTGATAAAACTCTAGAAGCTTATCATTTGTTATTACCCTTAGGTAATATTAAATTGAAAACCTTTACTAGAGTTTAAATAATGGTCATACTCTCAAGTTAGAGTTATTAATATTCCTCCTTAGAATTTAAGGAAGAAAAGGAGCATCAGCGAACGAGATCCTAACCTTCGGCTTTGAATGGGAGATTCGGTGTTTGCAACGGCAATAGGAGATGTTAAAATTTATTTATTTTTAGTTTTAAAGGATTGTTATTTTATTCCCAATTTTAAGAGAAATTTGATTTCTATTGGATGCTTGAAAAGACAAGGTTACAATGTTTCATTGAATGATCCTATTTCTATTAGCATTAATAATAAAGTTTTTTGTTATAGTTTAGGAATCTAACAATCTTTATTTTGTTCAGCCAAGATTTTGCTCATTAAATGACACTTAAAAGATAGAAGATGAAAGAGCAACTAAGAAATTAAAGAATTCAAAAAATGAACCTATCTATGGCACCTTCATTTAGGTCGTATCAATCTGAATAGGATCTAAAGGCTGGTTAAGGAAGGATCTTTGAGTTACTTAAAGGTTGAACCATTACCAACCTACGAATTTTGTCTAGAAGGAAAAATGACTAAATGTTCCTTTTCTACAAAAGGCAATAAAGCTATAGAATGCCTAGAATTGGTGCACACCAATATATGTAGTCCAATCAATATACAGGCAAGAGGAGGTTGTGAATATCTCATTACATTCATAGATAACTTCTTTAGGTATGGCTATGTATATTTGATGCATAGAAAGTCTGAATCTTTTGACATGTTCAAAGAATTCAAAGTTGAGGCTGAAAGACAATTAGGAAAGCCACTTAAATCATTACGATCAGATCGTGGTGGTGAATATCTTTCAGTGGAATTCACAGATTTCTTAGCAGATCATCGAATCATTTCTTAACTTTCATCACTTAACACACCATAGTAGATTGGTATTGCAGAAATGAGAAACAGTATCTTATTAAATATTGTTCGTTCCATGAGTAGCTACTCATCATTACCAACCTCATTTTGGGGATATGCAATACAAACTGCAGTCTACATTTTGAACAATGTTCCATCTAAGTCTGTTTTCAAGACATCACATGAGCGATGGACTAGTCGCAAATATAATTTTCATCATCTTCGTATATAGGGATGTCTTGCTCACGTATTGAAGAAATAGGCAAGAAAGATGGAATCATGTTCCGAGGCTTGCATTTTTATAGGTTATCCCAATAGTATGAGAGGTGGTTTCTTTTATGGTGTAACTAACAACAAAGTATTTGTTTGCATAAATGCAACTTTCTTGAAAAAGGACTATATAAAGAATTACAAGGCTAAGAGCAAAGTAATTATTGAAGAAATCACAGGAGAAATATCAACCACAAATGTTCCAAATGTTGAAATGCATGTGATTGATGAGATGATGTCAATTCAGAGAACTATAAGTATTCCAATACAAAGTGTGGTTTTATAGCAACAAGTTCCATATGGGACTCAAGCTATGAATCTACCAGTTCTACAGCAAGCATCACTTGCTGGTGGACTACTTCTTGCAGAATAAAATGTTCAGCTGATAGTACAACAACAACCAGCCAATGAAATACCCCAGAATCCTCTACAGCCTCGTTGTAGTAGGAGGGTTGTAAGACAATCCAAAAGATGGCAAGGTGAATTCTTCCAGACTATCCATAAAATTTTAGAAGCAAATCCCTCTACCTATGACGAAGCTATGAAGGATGTTGATGCCAACTTATAGCAAAAGGCCATGAAATTTGAGACAGAGTCTATGTACTCTAATTATGTCTGAAAACTTGTGGATCTACCCAAAAGAGTAAAACCCATAGAATGCAAATGGGTCTATGAAAGAAAAAGAGGAATAGTGGGAAGGTCGCGTCTTTTAAATCAGGGCTTGTAGCAAAGGGTTATACCCAAAAAGAAGGAATCAATTATGAGGAAACCTTCTCTCCTATTGCTATGATAAAGTATATTCATATTCTTTTATCGATAATCATGGCCTTTGATTATGAGATTTGGAAAATAGATATCAAGGCTGTATTTATAAATAAAAATCTTGACAAAAGCATCTATTTGGTATAACTAGGCGATTTTACAGAAAAAGGCTAAGAGAAAGAAGTTTGTCTCTTGCAGAGGTCTATTTATAGACTAAAGCAAGCATCTAGAATCGTAGAATATAAGATTTGATCAAGCTATTAAATCTTAAATATATGATCAAGTTGTAGATGAGCCTTGTGTCTACAAAAAGATAGAAAATGGCAAATCGGTATTTCTAGTACTTTATATAGATGACATTTTACTTATTGAAAACGATGTTTAGGTGCAATGACAACTACTAAAGTATGGATTGCAAAGCAATTTGGTATAAAAGACCTTTACGAAGCGAGTTATATACTAGAAATCAAAATCATTCGTGATAGGAAGAACAAGTCCCTAGATTTATCACATTCTTCTTATATAGATAAAATCTTGGCTAGATTTAACATGGAAAACTCCAAGAAAGAGTTGTTACCTTTCTGACATAGAGTTAAACTGTTAAGAGTGCAATCTCCTAAGAATGCGAAAGAAATAGATGACATTAAGAGGATACCATATGCTTTGGCAATGAGAAGTCTCATGTATGTCATGTTATGTACTAGACCTTATATACTTTGCAGTGAGAGTTGTTAGTAGATTCCAATCAAACTCAAGACTAGAACATTGGGTGGCAGTCAAGCATATTCTAAAGTATTTTTAGAAAACTAGAGACTATATGCTTGCGTATTCTAGAGAAGACCTTACTTCCATTGGGTACACTTCAGGTTCTGTATTTACTCTTGGCGGAGGAGCTATTATTTGGAGGAGTATGAAGCAAACTTATATTGTTGACTCCACCATGGAAGCTGAATATATAGCTGCTTGTAAAGCTACTAAGGAAGCTATTTAGCTCCAAAAATACTTAATGGATTTACAAGTAGTTCCTGTTGCTAGTCAATCATTGACTTTATGCTGTAATAACAGTGGAGCAATTACCAACTCAAAGGAAACTAGAAGCCACAAAAGAGCAAAATACAATGAGAGGATGTATCATCTCACTCGAGATATAGTTGATCAAGGAGAAGTGACTATATGCAAAATCGCATCGGAAGATAACTTAGCTGATCCATTAACTAAAGCACTGTCTGACAAGAGTTTTAAGGATCACCTTATATGTTTAGGGATGAGAAAGATATAATAAATTACTTTTTGTGTAAGTGAGAGATTGTTATTATTATGCCCAAAATATATTTATTATTTATGGATATTTAATAAAGGATATTTCGTGTATAGTATTTGTGATAATATTTTGATTATTGATACAATAATAAATGTTAAGAAGGTTCTATGATTTATTCAATAGAGAAATATTTTAATAAAGTTGTTTATTAAAGCTAAGATATATTTTCTTTAATTAACTCAAATAAGTTTATTCATAACTAATAAGAGAAGCTTGACACTTCTCTCGGATTATATTGCAAGACTTTGTGCATTTATATTATGTTTTATTTTATATTGGTGTGACTATGTGCAAAAAGTCTTGGTGTATAAACATTGAACAAGGACCATCTGAAATATGTTATTGTAATAAGTACTGTTGACAAGAATATATTCTCACAAACTTGATAATTAATGCATGTCTTTCTTAATCCTAAAATAAATGACGAACCTGTATCTATAACTTGTATTATTTGAGATATTAAAAGGTATGGATCGAGAAATTAACTATCTAGACACTAGCATTTTGCTAATACATTATTACGGGTATTGGGAACATATGCTTATAGATATGGAATCTACAACTCTATTATGTAGAGAAGTAAATACTGTCTTGAGAATCTACAAGAGCTTAGATGATTTAAACCTTAGCTAAGTATTTAATAAAATTTGATATTTTAATAATTAAAGACTTTCTATAAGTCTGATCAGCCATTAGATATAGTCTTGTATCAAGGAATTAAAAACTATAATTGGAGGGGCAAAATAGTAATTTTACCAAGTACAAATAATCGGTATTTATAGTGCAGTTTGGACCTTTAGTGGAATACGTGCCCACTTTTATTAAGAGTTAATTGTAACTATACTTTGTTTATTGGAACTTGAATTAAATAGGTACATTTGGATCCTCGACCTACACCAGTATTTTGGGCTGCATTAGATCAACAAATTAGGCTCAAACAGGTTTTTGAACAGTTAGATACAAAGCAGGAAAGGTTGAATTAGAGTGGTGGGCCTCTTGGGCCCAACCACACTACTCTATAGAGCAGTAGAATTTGGCTAGCCCTAAGGCCCAACCACACTGCTCTATAGAGCAGTAGAATTTGGCCAGCCCATCCCCTAGGGCTGGCCTAATTTCAGCTTAAGGAGGAGCCTATAAAAGGTTCTTTCCTCCCTTCTATTTGTGTTATGTTTAGTACTGCTGAAATATGAGTTTGGTGGCTGCTTTAGAGAACTGAGAGAAAAATGTGAAAAATGTGAGAGAAATTCTTAAAACCCCCATTGGAGGCTATTGGATTTTTCGGATTCTCATTTTGAAGTTGATTAAGATCGAAGTACCCATACACCTTAGCCTAGTGCATAGAAAGGAAGCTTTACTGGTTGAGGTACACAATTTATTTTATGTATTTAGACCATAAAAAAAATCCTAAAAAATTTTATGAAAAACTATAATCCGAAAATTCTTTTGTTTTCCATATTTCCGTACATCTTTACTTTTGTCATATTTTTCATAAATTATAACTAACATCTCCTGCTATAAGAATCGAGATCCTCACCACTTGGATCAGAATCCCAAGATGGTGAAATCAACTATTCTCTTTTCGCAAACCTGTTGGAACCATAACCACACTCTTCCCTTTCCGATCGCAAATCCTAGTAAGGGATAGAGCCCTAAGCCAAGCCCCAAAGCGTCCCATGCGATCAATCGATAGGGTCCCTTCCTCATCATTCTTTATCGGACACTCTAAGGCTTTATGACCTATCCTCTTGCAATCAAAACAAAACTCTTGTAATCTTTCATATTAAAGAATCGAAGAAACCTCCTCTTTATCACCAACCCAAACACGCAGGCCCCGTCGCAAAGGTTATCAGGTATCGATCTTCACTCGACTCTTCACTGTCATGCCTCTCACACTCACCTTGTCAACTGGGCCGATCACCGCACCCCATTCCCGAGCACATTCCTCAGTCATGCATGCTAATGGAACATTATGAATAATCACCCAAAAAGATAGGAGAGAAAAATTCATTTTAGATATATCCCCAATCCCAGTGGGTTTCACCATGGGTATGAGTTGTCGATCAAAATACCGTGGTCCTCGCGCAAAAACCCTATTTCTATCTGCCTTGCTCCCAAAGTGAAATTATTATTCCCCAGATCTTCCACCCTAATCCGATGGTTAATCCTCCAAATAGCTTTCATATTATTCTCCAGGCCTTCACAGTTTGCTGGACGATTACCAATAATCTTACCAACCAAAGATAGCGCTAAACAATCTTTTCCCACATTCAAACTTTCTTTGTTTAACTCCATAATCGGTCCATCCTCTTCATCCAAACAAAGATGTTCACAAAGCTGTAAAATGTGATCGAGATCCATCGCACCACCACAGCAGTCAGATCGTGGACGAAATAAAAATTCAAACCGCTCGAAATCAGGAAGAAACTGGATCGCCCACAAAAGGACGACTAAAAGTCACGTTGAAAAACGCGAGTCTGGGAGAAATATTCACGTTAAACATTCAGAGAGAAACATAAAGGGGAAAACTTTTTGGGGCGTGTAAATTTTATTTGGGTACCAATGCCTAAAGGATTACCTATTCTGTTTTAAAAGAAATATTCGTTGAGTAACACTGGGACACCAATAACTTACACAAAAAGTTTACACCACATGAGTTAGCATTCATATAAATCACTAAATTTTGAATAGTGTGGTCCACTTATAGATAAAATAGTAGTTTTATTAGATGCCACATCATTAGTGTAACTTTTTGGTGCAATTTTTTGGTGTCCCAATCATTATTCATATTCTTTTCCTCTCTTTCGTACTCTACTGGATTTATCTCCTTCGAAAAGTGAATATATGGGAGGTTGAGAGTTGTGTGTGACTCATATCTCATGATTTCAAAATCTGATTAATATGTGGAGGTCTATTTTAAATAATAAAAAAAAAAAAAGAAAGAAAATAACAAAAATTGGCACGTTTCCTTGTTGAAAAGGAAAATCTGTTCGATACAATTATAAAATAACTATAAGGAATCCAATCGATAATTCAAAGAACAGTAAAAGACTATAGGACGGCATATATGTAGATGAAAACCTTCATTTATCAAATTGCCTAACTTCTTTTTATTAATTCCATGAAAATCTAATAATTTAGTTCTCTTTAAATCTCTTTGGATTATCTCTCCGAAATTATGATATTTTTTCAAACAAGTTTTAATTCGACCACATCTATTTATATATATATGTATAGCTTAAATATGAGATTTTCTAGAAAAGTGATTAAAAATGGTTAAAATAAAAAGGAAAAAAAATACTTATTTTTACGGTAGATGATCCCTCAAATGTTGAAATTATTATTATACTGTTTAATTCAGAAGAAAATTTAAAGTTCTTAATTATAATACGATGGGGTATAGTTATTAAGAGTGAATTTCATAAATTTAATAAAAGAGTATACATTTGTATATTAGTGAATTTCATAAATTTAATAAAAGAGTATACATTTGTATATTTTAGCCTTTTTATTTAAGATTAAAAATATGTAATAAAAAATTTTGAAATAAAAGAGATGCTTTTATATAAGTTGGAGGTGCAAATATATCCTTTCTTTAATCTATTTTTTTAATTAAAAAAATTATGCCCTTCAAAAGTATCTCACATGAAATTCCTGTGACCGCTTTTGTGAAAAATTTAACACCTATTAATATACTGGTGTTAATTGTTATTGTTTTATAAATTCCGGCCCAGATTTAATTTCCAAGGGGAAAAAAAAGTTCAAGGACCATATGCCAAATCCGTGATAACTCAAGGGTAAATATACCAAAAGCTCCAAGATGATATATAAAAAAAGAAGAGCTATATTTGCACCCTACACAATTATTAAGACACCCCCATAAAATAAATAAAAAGACAAATCAGAATAAGAAATCAAAAATCTCGTTAAAAACACCCAAAATATAAAACTAATTTTCTTCCTTGCAAATGCATAAACTAGAACAAATTAATAATTTTAATTTTTAGCATGAAAAAGTTAAATCATTGAACAAAAAACTATCAGAAAAATAAATAACTAACACGAGAAAATGAAATACAGAACATTGGAAAAAAATTTAAAAATAAAATAAAGCAAATTGAGTATGAAGTAAAGAAATTTATTTTCCGCTATTTTAATTTAAGAGCTGTGCTATTTTACCCGAACGGGTTATATCACAAGAAACATAGCTTTCAATGGTTTGTGGCACTGGCGCTTACTTGACACGATATATTATCATTTTTAATATATTTAAAAGAAAAAAATAAACTTTCCTCATTCATCCTAGTTGTTGCTGTAAAATGATAAAATTTTTCTTGTTCTATTTCCTTCTCTTCACTATTTTGGCCAAAATTATGCTGATAATATGGGTAACGATCTTTTGAATATATATTTTATGAAGAAAATTCAATAGGATTAAGGCATATTTTCTGTGTGCTTTGTTATTCTGATTTATATTTCTTTGTCTAGTAATGGAGTGATCGGAGAAGGAAATTCATAAACTAAGTATAAAAACCTTGATTTTTATAAGGGATATTTTGGTCTTTTCACAAGATTGGAAATTTAAAATAAATAAAATTGGTTAAAGTGTGAATTAATTTCACGTAAGGACCAAAGTGGAAGAAATTTTCAAAGTTGGGGTCAAATTCGAATTTTAAAGACTTAAATGAAGGCAAAGTTTGAAAAATGGGCCATAACATAATTTCAAAAAGTCTTTCACCAGCCCATTAAGGACACATGTCACCATTTCCCCAATTTTTGTTAAATCTCTAAAAATTTCCCAATCTCTCTCTTCCTCTCTTCTTCTTCTTCTTCTTCTTCTTCTTCTTCTTTTTGGCCCTCTTCCTTCACAGCTCTCCCGCCGGCAACCGGATCTGACCCAGGCTGCGAGCTCTAACCAGCAACTCCCCAAGTAGCAGACGAAGACTCGCCGTTGGCCATCCCCTCCCGTCGCGCTGCCCAGCCGCGACAAACACCACTCGAAGTCGCGCGCGCAAGCCGCCGGTTTCACGGCCAATTTTCGTCGTTCCACCGCCTTACGTCCATCAACTTGAAGCCCAGCCTCCCCTGAGTCTAGCCCAGTCCCTCACCGCCATCAGTTTCTGGCCAAGAAGCTCCGGTGAGCATTTAAAAGTTTTTGTGTTATTTTCGTCACAAAAAGTGGCATTTGTGCCTTTATTTTTGCTATGTTCATCCAATGCTCATGAAACTTTTGGGAATGAAAATGTGGTTTAAGACAGGAGAAAAAGTAGTGGATTTGTGGAAATTGGATGTAAGGACTGAGAGAAAATCTGATCTGAAATTTGTGGCGTTTATCTAAATATTTTCAGAAATTGGTGATTTTGAAACTTTTCTAATTAGTTTCTAATTAAACCCAAATTTGAGCTAGAGACCTCGAAACTGAAATTGGACTTCGGAATTAGACTAAGTAAGGTCAAGACACGAGTTTTGATATAAAACATCAGTAGGTTTTGAGTTGGCACGAAATTCGAGACGCGAGGTTTGGGATTTTACCTCAATTTGCGTGCCACGGGTCCGATGCCCGAATTAATCGAATTATATATTTAACCCAACATTTTTGGGTGCTCTGAATTTAGTGGCGGCCTCCGTTTCACAATTTGAGGCTTCGTTTGGAAAGTCACCAATCAAAGTGAGCTCACGGGATCCCAAAACAACCCTCCGAGCGACAAGATGACCAACGGGAGAATCTACGAGCGCCGATAGCTTAGTCTAGCTATCTAGGCGAGGTAAGGGCTCAATTACGAAGTTTTATACTTATTTTGATTTAAAATGTGCATTGTGACCTATTTCTTGACATTGTCGAATTTCATGGATTTTATTGATTTGATTGGATATTTTTTGAACTTGTGAACTATTAAGATATATTGGATTAGTTTGCATGATTTTTATGCAGGTTTAAAAAATTTTTGTTTTGGGAAAATACAGCCGTTATGCTGCCCAATTTTTTTGTAAATCCCAGAATAATACCAATGAGTTTTAAAGCATGATTTCTTGATATACTTGATGCATGGTTATTACGTACTCTGTGAAATGTTGTACCTACTATCGGATCACACACTTGAGTTCCATTTTAGTATCATGGTATTTAGATCGCTGGCAAGTTGCTGTAGCGCTAGGTGAGAGACCTACGCCCCTGCGCAGGTTTTGCTGACACACCTCTGGGTAGTGTCAGGATGCTGGGTGCCTCTACTAAAGAGGTATTACAGGACCGTAATGAGAGGATGAGAGCTCATACTTATACTTGGTTGATTTATGATATGTACAACATGTTGACTTTGGTTTTGATTTTGATTTTGAATATGTGATTATTCCTGATCATTTGCAAACTTATTTTATAACTGGATTTTGGAAAGGTACTAACCATGCAGGTTTAAAAGGTTGCATTCATACCAAAAAGGTAATTGGATTCTTACTGAGCATATGAATGCTCACTCCCTTATCTTTCCCCTCTCATGTGGTGTACAGTGTGAGTTGGAAAACTCTAGAGTGGAGTGACTAGGACTGGAAGATAGTTACTAGTTTAGTAGTTGGTAGCTACTTAGTAATTCATTTTGGAATTGTAATAACATTTAAGGCTCATACTTTGGATTTAGTCTGTATTACCTATTATGCCTATTTATGATGACAATGGTGATGCACATGTATATTTTATTACTATTATTAACAGTCTATGTCTAGTGGTGATCACAAACTATGGGAATTTACAATTTGGATCATTTTTATAAACTTTTACAGAAGCTGTCGTTTTTAAACTAGCTGTTATTTTTCTGAAAAATTGAAGTTTCTAAAATTTTCTAAAACAAATTATGAATTTCCACTTGTGAAATTCTTCTTCTGCCACTGGCCCAGGGTTTGGGTCATGACAGAAATTTTTGGTATCAGAGCAGAGGTTTAATTACCTCGGATGTGACACTATTAGACTAGATTGTGATTTCTTTTTCAAAAGTACTTACATCACTGTCTCACTGATATTTTGGCATATGAATACAGAACTATAATTCCTCCGAGTAGAAGAATACCGAGGTAAGAGCCCAGGGCTGAGACTCCTCCACCACAACAGCAAATCCCTGACCCTCTGACGAACTTGTATGATGCTTTAAGAGATTTACCAGGTCTAAGGATGCAGTGAGACCCTAAGGCCCGTCAAGCTAATTTTTTCAAGGACTTCATGAAGATCAATCCGCCATCATTTGATGGGAGACCTGATCCTACCTTGGCTGAGAGATAGCTTAGAGACATCAAGAGGACTTTTGCTATTATTGGAACACCAGCTAAGTTCCAAGTGACCTTTGGTACTTATAAGCTGATTGACGGAGCTATAAATTGGTGGGAGACAGTCAAGTTAACTCAGGATGTGACAGACATAACTTGGAATAATTTTGAAGACCAGTATGCTAATGCTAGTCATAAAGCCGCTATAATAGAGAGTTTGAATGGCTCAAGTAGGGTGATATGACGGTGAATGAGTACTACGTGCGGTTTATGGAGTTAGCACAATATGCCTATGCACCTGGAACAGATCCTACCCTCCAAATTGTCAAGTTCATGGAGGCTTTGAGACCAGTTATTTTGGAGAAGATTGTGACCCAACCCTTCAGCAACCTTGTTGACTTAGTTGCTGCAGCCCAAAAAGCTAAGGCTTTTCTTGATGATCGGTCAACAACAAGGGATCATACAAGAAACAAAGGCAATGGGAGAAAGATGAACAAGAAGAACCAAGGACAATGGCAAGGGTAGAATTCTTAGAATAGTGGCAGTAATAATAGTAGTGGTTCTTCAAGGAAAGGTCGTTATGGACCATATGGATGCTTTAATTGTGGACAGCAAGGCCACTAAAAGAAAGCTTGCCCCTACCGCCAACAAAAATCTCCATTGTATCTAGGAGGACCACAAGGAAGTTAGAATGCCTCAGTTCCTTTTCAGGGCAATCAGATGAGACCAGTGCAATCTCAGACTCAGTCTCAAGTATTCACATCCACTCCTTACTAGTAGCCTTACGGTTCTTAATACCAGCATCAATATAGGCCACAAGGTTCAGGCTACAATCAGGGCTGTAGTCAGAATTTCTAGACTCCACAAAGTTCTGGGAACCAAGGAGGACATGGATATGCTAGTACCGGTCCAGGAACTAGTAGCAGTCGCCCAGACCAAGGAAGAGGAAACAAAGGAAAAGACAAAGCTTCTGGTCAAACTTATGCAGTTACAGAGGTAGATGAGGCTCATGACCATACTGGCAGAGGTGTTGTTGATGGTATGATTCTTATTTTCCACTCTTGGGCTCATGTCTTATTTGATACAGGTGCTTCTCATTCCTTTATCTCCATGTTGTTTGCACAAATGTTGGGATTAGAATGTTCTGTGTTGGATCATGTGTTGACTTTGGGAACACTTATGGGTGGAGTTACCGATGTTTCTACTATCTGTCATTGTTGTCTTGTTGTTATTGATGGTAAGAAGCTACAAGCAGATTTGGTAGTGTTACCTTTGCAATAATTTGATGTGATTCTCAGTATGGATTGGCTATCCAAATACCGAGCAACTGTTGACTGTTTCAACAAGAGAGTTACCCTTTTTCCAAAGGATGGGTATCCTATTGTCTACCAAGCTCATTTGATTCCTTTGAAACCGAGTCCTATTCTGAAAGCATGTATAAGTGGAAGGAGGAGGCTAGAGTGCTATGAGAATTTGTTTGCCATCGATGGTGAGATAGGAACTGTCGATCAGTACCCTTGGATATCAGTGGTTAGTAAGTTTCTAGATGGCTTTTCATAGGATTTACTAGGGCTACCACCTGATGGGGAGATCGAGTTCTGCATTGATTTGATTCCCGAGGCTCAGCCAGTTTCTATTCCAGCCTATCGCATGGCTCCAATAGAAATGACTGAGTTGAGAAGTCAGCTGGATGATCTTTTATCAAAGAGATTCATTAGGAGTAGTACCTCTCTATGGGGTACTCCTGTTTTGTTTGCCAAGAAAGCTGATAGAACGTTTGGGCTCTATGTGGATTATAGAAGACTAAATCAGCTTACGGTAAAGAATAAATATCCTTTGCCAAGGATTGATGAACTATTTGATCAACTCGGTAGATCTAGATTCTTTTCCAAGATTGATCTTAGATCTGGTTATCATCAGTTAAAGATCCAAAGGATGACATACCGAAAACTATATTTAGGACTCATTATGGTCAGTTTGAGTTCTTAGTTACGCCGTTTGCTCTGACTAATACTCTAGCAGCATTCATGGACCTTATGAACAGAATATTCGGGCCTTATTTGGATCGATTTGTGATTGTCTTCATCGATGATATCTTGATCTATTCTAGAAGTCAAGAAGAACATGCTCAGCACTTGAGAATCATGCTTCAGACCGATCATCAAATTTATGCCAAGAGATCTAAGTGTGACTTCTTGATGACATAAGTGAAATTCTTAGGGCACGTTATATCTCATGAAGGAATTTTAGTTGACCCTTCCAAGATAGAATCTGTTCTAGAATGTGAGAGATTGAAAAGTGTAACAGAGATAAGAAGTTTTCTTGGTCTAGCGGGTTATTACTATTGTTTTGTTGAAAATTTCTCGAGAATTGCAATGCCTTTGACAAAGTTGACGAGAAAGAATGTCAAGTTTGTATGGAATGATGATTATGAAGCAACTTTCATGGAATTGAAGAGGAGATTGACAACTGCACCTATTATTACTATTCTTAACAGTAATGAACTTTATCTTGTGTATACCGATGCTTCTGATTGAGGATTGGGATGTGTTTTAATGTAGAATGGCAAGGTAGTGGCTTATGCTTCCTACCAGTTAAAGCCATATGAGATAACTATCCCGCTCATGAGTTGGAGTTAGCAGCAGTGATCTTTGTTCTTAAGATTTAGAGATGGTATATATACGGTGTGAAGTTTGAAATTTATTCTGATCATAAGAGTCTGAAGTATCTGTTTACTCAACAAGACTTGAACTTGAGACAAAGAAGATGGGTTGAGTATATGGAAGACTACGACTTCGAACTTCAGTACCATCCTGGAAAGGCCAATGTTGTAGCTGATGCTTTGAGCATAAAGTCTCATAACATGCTTGCTTCCTTGATACTAGAAGATTGGAGGCATTCGGTTACCATTGGTGACTATAACTTAGAGTATAGCAAAAATGGGAAAACTACTTGTATCAGCAACATTATGGCTACACCATCACTTCTCCAGATAGCATAACAAAGTCAGTGGCAAGATCAAGAACTGAGACCAATCTAGAACCAACTTCAGAATGGTGAGCAGTTAGATACTTGGAGTACCAATAGAGAAGAGTTTGTGCTTTTCGATGGAAGATTAGCTGTAGCCAATAACCCTCATCTTAGAGAGACTATTATAACTGAGGCTCATAAGTCCAAGTTCGCTGTACATCCTGGTAGCACTAAGATGTACCATGATCTAAAGAGGCAGTACTGGTGGAAAGGCATGAAACGAGATGTTGCTACTTTTATGGCTAAGTGTATGACTTGTCAGCAAGTCAAGGCAGAATACCAGAGGCCAGCTGGACTACTTCAGCCTCTACCTATTCAAGAATGGAAATAGGATAAAATCACTATGGATTTTGTAACAGGTCTACTAAGAACTCGAAGAAAGAATGATGCTATTTGGTTGATAGTTGATAGGATGACAAAGGCTACCCACTTTATACCAATCAGGATTGACTTTTCACTCACACAACTGAGTCGTCCTTATGTGGATAACATTGTTCGCCTATATAAGGTACTATTAAGCATAGTTTTTAACAGAGATCTAAGGTTTACATCAAAGTTCTGGAGAGCTTTATAGAAAGCTTTGGGAACATAATTGAATCTCAGTACAGCTTATCATCCTCAGACAGATGGCCAATATGAGAGAACCATACAGATTCTAGAGGACATGCTTCGCTCATGTATACTGGATTTTGGTGGAAGCTGGGATAATCACCTGTCATTGGTGGAGTTTGTTTATAACAACAGCTACCAAACCAGTCTTGGCATGGCTCCATATGAGGTATTATATGAGAGACCATGCAGATCATCCTTATGTTAGGCTGATGCAGAGGAGCGTGTTACTCTTGGGCCAGAGCTAGTACAAGAGACTACTGAGAAGGTTAACAAGATCAGAGAAAGACTTAAAGTTGTTTAGAGTCAGCAGAAAAGCTATGCAGACCCCACAAGATGCGAGATAGAGTTTGATGTTGGTGACAGGGTATTCTTGAACGTCTCGCTAATGCATGGAGGCACGAAGTTTAGAGTTTAAGGGAAGCTAGCTCCAAGATACACTGGACCATTCGAGATTACCGATAGAATTAGGCCTGTTGCTTATCATCTAGATCTACCACTGCAATTGGGTCGAGTACACAATGTATTTCGTGTTTTAATACTCAGGAAGTACATACCTGACCCATCTCATGTTATCCAGTACATGGAAGTTCCTATCCAAGAGAATGTAACTTATGAGGAGCAACTAATTCGAATTCTGGGAAGAGAACTCAAGGTGCTTCGTAATAGAGAGATTCCGCTTGTTAAGGTTCTTTGGGAACACCATAAGGAAGAAGAAGCCACTTGAGAACTTGAGACCGAGATGTATGAAAAGTATCCTCATTTGTGTAACTTTCAACTTGAGGTTGTACTTTGATTTATACCTTGTACTATGAATTTCGGGACAAAATTCTCTTAAGTAAGGGAGGATATAAAAACCTTAATTTTTATAAGGGATATTTTCGTCTTTTCGCAAGATTGGGAATTTAAAAAAAATAAAATTAGTTAAAGTGTGAATTAATTTCAGGTAAGGACCAAAGTGGAAGAAATTTTCAAAGTTGGGGTCAAATTAGAATTTTAAGGACTTAAATGAAGACAAACTTTGAAAAATAGGCCATAATATAATTTTAAAAAGTCTTTCACCAGCCCATTAAGGACATATGTCACCATTTCCCCAATTTTTCTTAGATCCCTAAAAATTTCCCAATCTCTCTCTTCCTCTCTTCTTCTTTTTCTTCTTCTTCTTCTTCTTCTTCTTTTCGGCCTTCTTCCTTCACAGCTCTCTCACCGGCAACCGGAGCTGACCCAGGCCACGAGCTCTGGCTAGCAACTCCCCAGGTGGCCGACGAAGACTTACCGCTGGCCATCCCCTCCCATCGCGCCGCCCAGCCGCGGCAAACACAGCGCGAAGTCGCGCGCGCAAGTCCCGTGTTTCGCAGCCAATTTTCGCCGTTCCGCTGCCTTACGCCACCACCCACCACCATCAACTTGAAGCCTAGCCTCCCTTGAGTCTAGCCCAGTCCCTCACCACCATCAATTTCTGGCCAAGAAGCTCTAGTGAGCATTTAAAAGTTTTTGTGATATTTTTGTCACAAAAAGTGGCATTTGTGCAATTATTTTTGCTATGTTTATCCAATGCTCATGAAACTTTAGGGGATGAAAATGTGGTTTAAGATAGGAGAAAGAGTGGTAGATTTGTGGAAATTGGATGTAAGGATTGAGAGAAAATCTGATCTGAAATTTGTGGTATTTATCTAAATATTTTCAGAAATTGGTATTTTCGAAACTTTTCTAATTAGTTTCTAATTAAACCCAAATTTGAGCTAGAGACTTCGAAACTGAAATTGGACTTCGGAATTGGACTAAGTAAGGTCAAGAGACGAGTTTTGATATAAAACATCAGTAGGTTTTGAGTTGGCATGGAATTCGAGACGCGAGGCTTGGGATTTTACCTCGATTTGCATGCCACGGGCCCGAACCCCAAATTAATCGAATTATATGTCTAACCCAACGTTTTTGGGTGCTTTGAATTCAGTGGTGACCTCTGTTTCACAATTTGAGGCTTTGTTTGGAAAGTCACCCCTCAAAGTGAGCTCACGGGATCCCGAAACGACGCTCCGAGCGACCGGGTGACCAACGGGAGAATCTACGGGTGCCGATAGCTTAGTCTAGCTATCTAGGTGAGGTAGGGGTTCAATTACCAAGTTTTATACTTATTTTGATTTAAAATGTGAATTATGACCTATTTCTTGAATTTATCGAATTTCATGGATTTTAATGATTTGATTGGATATTTTGGGTACTTGTGAACTATTGAGATATATTGGATTGTTCTGGGATTCATTTGTATGATTTTTATGTAGGTTTAAAAAATTTTAGTTTTGGAAAAATACAGCCATTATGCCACCCAATTTTTTTCTAAATCCCAGAATAATACCAATGAGTTTTAAAGCATTATTTCTTGATATACTTGATGCATGGTTATTACATACTCTGTGAAATGTTGTACTTACCATAGGATTACACACTTGAATTCTATTTTAGTATCATGGTATTTAGATCGCTGGCAAGTTGCTGCAGCACTAGGTGAGAGACCTAGGCTCCTGTGCAGGTTTTGCTGACATATCTCTGGGTAGTGCCAGGATGCTGGGTACCTCTACTAAAGAGGTAGTACAAGACCGTGATGAGAAGATAAGAGCTCATACTTTTACTTGGTTGATTTATGATATGTATAATATGGTGACTTTGGTTTTGATTTTGATTTTGAATATATAATTACTTTTAATCATTTGTAAACTTGCTTTATAACTGGATTTTGGAAAGGTACTAACCATGCAGGTTTGAAAAGTTACATTCATACCAAAAAGGTAATTGGATTCCTACTGAGTATATGAATGCTCATCCCCTTTTGTTTCCCCTCTCAAGTAGTATACAGTGTGACTTGGGCAACTCCAGAGCGGGGTGACTAGGACTGGAAGATAGTTACTAGTTTAGTAGTTGGTAACTACTTAATAATTTCTTTTCGAATTGTCACAATAAGGTTCCCCTAAATCTGATCTAGAATGAGCCTTATATGGGCCATAACTTGTCAATGGCATAATTACAATTAATTGGATGAGTTAGAAACTAAGAATGACTTAAACGCCTCAAAAATACTGTATATAAAGGCTTTTGGCACTGTGGCTCTTGGGGGCTCAGCGTAGCGGCGTTCAGTTCCTGGAGTATTTGTGTTTTCACACCAGCACTGTGACACTCGGGGTCTGGCATCGTGGCGCTGGACCCTATTCAGCCCGGTTTTGCTCCGCTTTGAGATTTCTGTGTTGTTTTCAACCTAATTTCATTCTTTTGTCTCCTTTTTTACAAAAAATACATAAAAACTTTTTTTAAAAAAAAGGGCTAAAGTTGGGCTAAAAGTATAAATAAACTAAGAAAAATGACATAAATAAATATCTAAAATCAATATAAAAACTACACCTATCAAATTCCCCCATACTTATACTTTGCTAGTCCTTGAGCAAAGGGAGCTTGAGACTAACCTATACTGACTCTAAACTAAACAACTTAAACAACCTCTGAACTTAAAACTTTGAACATCAGGCACAGGCATTCACCTCAACTTCCAACTCACACAAATCAAATTTACCACCATTCACAAATCAATGCACCTTTCCAGTAGAACACACTCATACATGCACATAGTAATCAAAAGCCAAAGGTAAATAATATGTACAAATTTTAGAAACAGCTCCTATATATTTCACTTAAATCATCACTCTCTTCCCATTTATAGGACTATAATCTTAAGCTCTTTCCTTGATTATATTTCTACTACACCTGAAGGTAATCCTTGAAATCAAAAGGTCTTATAAATAGTTGTAATATGGCCACTAGGTATTAGGTTCAAGAACAAAAGGAATACGATAAAATCAAAGGGTACTAAAATCTCAGTGTAAGAGACTAATAATCACTCATATAAGAACACTTTCACTCCCAGAAAATTATAAGGCCAAATTAAACATTGGTTGGCCTAGTCTTCAATCTTATCAACTTTTCTTAAATCATAAGAAAAATTGCTCACAAACAATACAAAAGAAGATGAAAATTTTAGTCAATTGTACATAAAGATGGAACTATTCTAAAAAAATTTCTTCATTTGTTTTTTCTTCTTTTTTTTTTTTTTTGCTTTTTTTTTTGTTTTTTTGTTTTTTTGTTTTTTTGCACATCTCCATTCTTTTTGTATCTTCTTCATCATCTTTTTTTTTTCAATCCGAGCAATTTCTCAAATCCTTCTAATTCTCTCACCCTTCCTTCATTGGACACAAGGAATTTTCTCACACTTATCTTTTTTACTCAATCTAAATTTCTCTTGAAGTTCCTCCTATTGTCCTTTACTCTAATCAATTCGTAGAACCACGGGTAAGGAAAATGTGTTTAGGCTAGGCAAAAAAGATAAATATGGTAACCAAACAAATAGGTACATACATATAGGATCAAATGGTTAACTAGGAGAATATCCTTAGATATCAAAATAAGGAACTGGTATATATGGCTACGGTGGTCAAAACCTAAATTGCCTTAATCTTATTGTAGGCCAAACACAATTGGTAGTTCGCTTCAATATATCTCTAAGAGAGTTCTAATTTCTAGTCTTTATTACGGAATTCAAGTAATACTTTAAGCAAAAGTATAGAACCCATAAACTAAAACATGTAGTTCTCTGTACAAATCAATTCTGGTTACATATATACACAAGCATGACTGTCTTCTAAGTACATTGATCTTAGAATGACTTAAAATGATCACAGTGGTTATCATCTATCAAAGCTAAGACTAAAAATAACACTCATTATCAAAAGCTAGAAATTTGCATCTAAGACTCAAATGAAATTGAAAAAGAAAGACAGAAAAACTTAATAATACGCACAAAATAAAATAAAAAACAAATATATAATAGTAGTTCAGAAATTGAAACATTAGAGCATATAAGAGATAATCAACCCCTCATACTTAGTCTATACATTATCCTCAATGTATGAATATAAGTACAAACCAAGAAAAGGAAAGGAGGAAAGGACTATATATTGTTCTAAATGTATGAATATAAGTACAGACCGAAAAAACGAAATAAAAATGAAAGATAAGAAAACCCATGTTACTCATGAAGCTCTGAAAATCAATTTCTAACTGCTCACGGTCAACCCTACTCTCTCTCTCAAATCTACTCTTCCTCATCATTGTCACCAGGCTTGTCCTCATCACCTCTGTCTGCCTTGTTCTGCGCCTAATATGGAGGGATATGGGGAATGTCACTGCAGTCTCCAGCAATGCCCATAAGTTCCTGCCTCAATAGCTACTTAAATGTCTGAAAACAGGTAGCAGTGTAGTTAGCAAAGTGCTCATGTTGCTGCTCTAGGCATTCCATCATCTTAGATACGGTCATGGATGTCATAGGATGCCTGAGTGGAGGTAGTGGTCCCTGAAGAGCCTAGTAGTCCTTGAAGAGCCTACTCCAAAAGGTAGACCATCCGTTGACTCGAGAATGATCATCTCAGTAATAGGATTCTAGGGCACGTAATTGTCTCACTATCATCCCAGTTCAGCCCAATATTCTTACACAACATAGTAATAAGTGGGGAAATAGAGCCCATACTTTTGGTTGCACAATGTAGTCATGATGCTGGTGTGAATGACCTTCTCGATGTCAATAGATCATCTTGTCATGATACATAAGAGAACTATCATGTGATCCCTAGTGATATAGCTATAGTGGGTGCTGGGCATAAGGCGGTTGTGGAGGAAGTGGTTCCAGATCTTAGCATATTAGTTCAGAAAATAAGCTAGCATATCCTTGATGTTAATTCCATCAGTCGTCATTCTCTACTGGTAAACCTGACCACAAAAAGTAGTCGCCACCTCATCAATGTCGGGGTTGCTATCAAGGTACTCACTATACCCATCAGTCTCAAAGTCGGGGGTGGAGAAGTATTGGTTAATGGCAGCACTATCAAATGTTACCCTCTTCCCCCTCACATAAACCTTCCCATTCTTCGCCTCCAGTGCATTAGCATAGAACTCCCACACTACCTTCTTATGATTGCCCTTGGGTTCTCAGCAAAATGCTTGCCACTATTCTCAATAAATTATGCTAGAGTAGCAAGGACAACGATCATCAATGAACTTGAACCCACGATCCTGTGCAAACTTCTTTGTCATGACCGCAGATGTCTTACATTGTGCATAGTGCAACAGGAGATGTGGAAGCCATAGCTCGACCCTGCACCATGTTGTTGCTTCCTCTTAAGCATATTCCTACAAGCAAATACTTCAAGTACATTCAAGGATATCCATGGAAATCAAAACAAAACATAATCCTGGATAACAACCTTCATATTCACTTGTACAATCCAATGGAAATTAAAAACCAACAGCACATCACTCAAACATAATCAGTGAAGAAATATGCTTAAAAATGCAATAAAAATATTTAAGTTGATGCATACATTCTTAATATGTCTAATAAGTTCAATGAGAACGAGAATCGAATACATAATATAAAGATAATTCATTAAAAACTCAAATAGACATTTTATCAAACATAAGGTATGCATATATTTTCGAGCATTATGAACATAAATGTTATGACTGTTTCTTGTATTCTTACCGAATATAATTAATTATCCAATTAATTATGTAAGGTGAATATACAGAAAATAATGATATGGATGTTGTAACACTGAAAAGTAAAAATTTGACGCACAATGTTTTCACTTGGTTCAACTATCTCCCGATAGTCTACATCCAAGGGGCCACGCCCAGAGAAATAAACTTACTAGTAAAGAATAACGTGAGTACAAATACCAATCAAATTTAAAAGACTCCTTCTTTTAAATTTTGCAGCAGGCAAGTACACTTTTACTAATCTGTCTAGCGAGCTCCCCTCGACTTGATGTGATTCCTTCCGTCTGAACTCCCTTCAGATATCTCAGAACCTGTCTTCTCTCGAAGACTTGTTGCACTTCTCCCGAAGCGCTCGTACCTCTCCCGAAGCATTCTCATGACTAAGAGTTCCTTCTAGTCTCACAATAACAAAGTATAGACAGATTTAACTAAGTATTTCTCTAATGGCAATCTCAAACATACATGGCACACCAAGGAACCTAGCCTAGACTGCTTGAGCTCTTCCAATCTTTGGTAATTTGCAAGACACGTTTTCCTCATCATAAATGTTGATTGGAAGCTAATTAAATCAGTCAAGGATAAGATTTTTGCAATCAAGGCTGATCTGATATTGTTACGGATTCTACACAGTCATGTTACAACATCGGCCCTGTCTAAACAGCCAGATTTGTAACCTTTCTAGAAGAATCATTGATTTGTTATCTGAAATAAAAATTCCGTTTTTTTCACAAATCAATCAAATAAAAAGTGTTCACACACAAAATGAATCAGCTAAAAATTAATAAGGAAACGACACCTCAAGAGATAAAAATTAATATTTATACAATAAGGTAGTTTCCATAAAATGCAAGCTGTCAAAGCTGTCAAAGTAATCAGATTAAATTAGGCCCAAAATGATAATCTGATTGATTAAAATCAAGATCGATTATTTCTAGAAATATTAACCAATTAATATTAGCAATCACACAATAATCAATCTTCATTAAAATATGTCTAAATAAGAAAGAAATATATGAATATAATTTTCCTACAAGGCAAACATTAATCACTGATATTTATGATCAAAACACAACTAATTGAACAGATTTTCAATCATATAATAGCTGTAAAATTTGGACAAACACGTTCAAAAATGTCAGGACAAATGTTCCAGTGATGTTGCAACATCAACCCAGAATCACTGTCAGTCAACACAGACAGTGATATTGCAACATCTCAAATGACAACAGATTGTCCTTTCAATCTCCCCCTTTGGCATTTTTAGGCAAAATATTTGTACCTGCAAAAACTAGTTAGTCCCTGCAAAACAATTAGTGTTTGGCCAGAATTTTTGAAATTTTTGCAACTACTCCCCCTTTTTGGCAAAAATAGCCAAAGATAGTTACAAAGAACTGCAGAATTCATAACATGGTTAAAGATAGCAAATAAAAACCAGAATTCACATATAATAAACTAATGTCATAAGTTGCTTAATGTTATAACATGAGCTTAATTCCTGCAGCAAAACAGAATACAGCACATAAACTAAACCAGAAATTAGAATTTGTCTATGATATACATCACTTATTGATGATAAACAGTAAAATAGAAACTGCAAGAAAATCTTTAAGCAGGAGGAGGAGCTGGAGAAGCATCTCTTACGTCAATGTCCATCATCATGCAAATTGCAGATAACATTCGCTCCATCTTGTCGAAACGAGCAAGCACGGTGGAATTTGCAGCACTTGTATCTGCAGTACCAGATGTTGTAACATTAGGATCTGCAGCAATCTCATCCTCCCCTCAACAGAATCTTTCTCCTTCATTCTGAACACCAGCTTAGACACAAGTGGAGTGAGATATTTAAAACTATAGCGAAGAGGTCTCTGCTTTGTCAAAACTCCATTGATAAGAGCTGGAAAGATTAATCTCTTGGTTGGAGTGGTATTGTATCACAAATCATAGATGTGGTTGAAGATCAACTGTGCTAAATTCACTTAGCCACCTGTTCTAACATCAAATAGAAAACAAGCACAATCTCCATGCAGTGTATTGGAATGCGTGGTCGACATCTAATTATCAATGGTCATGCGATGCAATCCTTTGTACTCGAGTGTCAGATCAGTGGTCTTAAAGATGCTATTCTTCGGCCATTTGGTTTGTGTACCAAGGATTTCACTAGCTATTTTGTTGATTCTTTCTCAAAGTCATCAAATGGCCAAATAGGTATGTTTAGAAAATCGGCTATGACAGCAGGGGAAAAATCATAAACATGACCCCTAACAAACACTTTCATATACCCTGGTAAACCTGATTTGTCTAAGTCTTCAGTCAAATTGGAATAAAATTCCTGGACTATCCTAGGGATAAAACCTTTGATTTCAGACACAATATTCAACCTCTTTTGATCTTCAATACATTTTAAAGCCCCTATTTTCTAAAATGACTTCAAGTTTATGTTTCTCTCAGGTATAAATTGACATTGTTCATAGATCTTCATAGATTGAGCCACATCTTTTGTGTAATACCATAGAGAAAAAGAGTTTTCAGGGATAAAACCTGGTGTTTCGGAAGAAGAAACCCTTTTTCCTTTCTCAGCAGCAGTAGCTTTCTTCTTCGGTTGTGATGATTTCAAAGATTGACCAGAAACTTTTTGAGCGACAAACTTCATCTTTGTCTTTGATGTTGTAACCGGGTCTGGTACAACTAGTGGTGTCTGATCTTGAGGAGATGTTGGGACATCAACCTGAGGTTGTTGTTTTGAGACTAGTACAGAGGCTGCAGGCAGATCTGCCAGTGTTGAAACATCAGGGACATCAGTAGACTTCAGAGGCATTGGCTCGATAGGCACCATTGGTACTGTGAGACTGGGAGATGTTGGCACATCACCCATTTCAGCCGATGGTGGTGTTGAAATAACTGGATCTGCAATAGATGATAGAATATTCTAAGGAACTGCAGATACAGTTTAGGTTGTCCCATCATTTTTCTCGGGGGTGGTTTCTGGAGTATACCTAGGAGAAAAATCATCTTTAGGAAGAGGACTTGTGTCCATTGCGTCTTTGGCAGCATCATCAACAGATGATGTTAGAACATTTGAAGTCGCAGGTGGTGCTTTCTTGTCCAGGCCCTCTTTTGAAATTGCAAGTTTTGGTGGTGTAGATATTGGAACATCAGTCTGCATCGATTCTTTGAGAGAACCAGAAACTGGAATCGAGCTTCCTTCTTCTAATGTCACCGGTGGTGGATTGGGGATTTTGTCAGCATGAGCAGGAACTACCGGTGCTGATGGTGGAGCAATCGAAATACCCACGATCGATTCGTCTTGAACAGAGACATTCTGTTCACTTGCTGGTGGAGGCTGAGTCGAAGGTTCAGCCATAGAACTAGTCTTCTGCAATTTCACTGCAGACGAGGAAGAAGCAGATTTCTTCTTCATCGGAGTTGATGAGGAAGAAAGTTTCCCTTTAGCGGCAGCGGGAGAATCATTATTCTTACCACTTCTCGTGTTCACCATTTTCGAACCTGTTTCTAAACACAGAAAATTTTTGAAGAGCAAAGGTGAAATCGGCAGAGAAGAAATTTGTGGGTGAGTGAAATTTTAAGGAACAATAGGATTTAAACAACCTAGAGTCCATTCAATTTCCCAAATTTGAAAAAGGAAACAAAATCAATTTTGGAGCCAAAAAGAGAAATTGTAATGAGAGCAAATCTCGAGAACAAGGAAAACTGTCTTCAGTGGCAGTTAATTGATTTTATCCGATTTTCCATTTAAATGAGCCCAGTTAATTTCATGTTGTAACATTAGTGCAGCCTACAGAGTCAATATATTATAAATGGTAACCTTTAGACAAAAGAAATTGATAAAATCATTCCTATTATAAAAAGATTTTAAAATAAACAATCCTTACCATCTTTATTCACGAAAATTACTTTGAAATGTTCATTAGATTGACTGATCATTTAAGATTGAAAATTGACTTATTGATTGATCTCAAAATTTTATTTTATTTTATATATATATTTTTTTTCACGAATGTTGTAACATTGACAACATTTTTAGGCAATGATCTTTCCATGACTAGTAGCGTTCACGCTATCACTGAGATAGCCCTTTTCACATGGTAGATCATCCTCTACTGTATTTGTGATACATAGGCCCACATTACTCAAAGATGGCTTTCACACATCAGGGTAGGTAGCTCTTTCTGATCATGAGGCCTGTATACATAATGAAACTGAGATCAAGATAACACATACGTTAGTCAATAATCAATCAATCACAATTTTTGAATATTCCAAAACAATTTTCAAGAGAAACATAGCAAGAACTGTTTATTAAAAAATAATTTTGTAACATAGGAATTATTTCATCTTTTTCTTTATGTCTTGAGGTAACCTTAAATAATATTTTGATTCTGATTTGGCTGATGTTACAACATGATTTCATACGAAACAAATTCCTAGGGATTTTCTTAACGAATTAAAATATGAAAAATCAAGAGCTTTTGTAAAAATATCTGCCAACTGATTGTTTATCTCTACATGTTCCAACATTACATTTTTGCTCTCAACAAGATCTCTGATAAAATGATGACGGATGTCTATATGCTTAGTCCTAGAGTGTTGTACTGGATTCTTAGATATATTTATAGCACTAGTGTTATCACAATAAATAATCAATGTATCCAATACAATACCGTAGTCCTTGAGCATTTGTTTCATCCAAAGTAACTGTGTACAACAACTTCCTGCAGCAATATACTGAGCCTCTGCAGTAGACAAAAAAAATTGAGTTTTGCTTTTTACTATGCTAGGAAATCAGATTGTTTCCAAGAAAGAAACAACCCCCTGTTGTACTTTTTCTATCATCAGCATTACCAGCCTAATCTGCATCACTGTAACCTGCAAGATTAATGTTAGTGTCTTTGGAATACCAAAGACCAAAATTAACTGTACCACTAACATACTTGATTATTCTTTTTACAGCAGCAACATGGGATTCCTTTGGACGGGATTGATACCTTGCACATACACCAACACTATAGGCAATATCAAGTCTGCTAGCTGTAAGATACAGCAAGCTACCTATCATACTTCTATAAAGAGTTGGATCTACATCGACTCCATTATCATCTTTAATCAGCTTTAGATTTGTACTCATAGGAGTATTCATATGTTTTGCTGACTCTAATCCAAATTTTTTAACAAGGTTTCTGGCATACTTACTTTGGGAAACAAAATTCCATCTTTCAGCTACTTCATCTGTAAACCTAGAAAGTACATTAATTCACCTATCATGCTCATCTCAAACTCTTCTTGCATTTGTTTCACAAACTCCTGCACTTTATCATTAGAGGTAGAACTAAAAACTATATCATCAACATGAATTTGTGCTACAATAATATCAGAATTAAAGTGTTTGATGAATAGAGTTTTATCTTCTCCCCCTCTCGTGTAGCCCTTTTGTACCAAGAACGTTGTCAAACGTTCATACCAAGCTCGAGGAGCTTGTTTTAAACTATACAATGCCTTTTTAAGTTTGAAAACATGGTTGGGTTTGTAAGGATCTTCAAAACCCTTGGGTTATTCAACATATGCCTCCTCATTCAAAAAACCATTTAAAAAAGCACTCTTTACATCCATTTGATGTAAAGTAAATCCAATATGACAAGCAATAGCAAGTAATAAACGAATAGATTCAAGTCTTACCACAGGAGCAAAAGTTTCATCAAAGTCTATGCCCTCCACCTGAGTGTATACTTGGAAAACTAACCTAGCCTTAAATCTGATAATGTTACCACATTTATCTGATTTATTTTTAAAAATCATTTGGTTCCAATAACATTAGAATCATTCGGTCTAGGTACTAATATCCAAGCATCGTTCCTGTAAAATTGTTCCAGTTCTTCTTGCATGACTTTAATCCAAAAATCATCCTGTAAAGCTTCTTAAACATTTTTAGGTTCAATTAAAGAAGTAAAGCAAATAAATTGTACCAGATTAATATTTCTTTTTCTGGTCACTATTCCATCTTCAAGATTACCTATGATTAGGTTAGTGGGATGGTTCTTTTTGACCTTTGAAAAGGATTCTTTCTGAACTGGATCTCGAATATCCACTATTGGTTCATCAGAAGATGTCTGTTCAGATGATGTTGTAACATTAGATTCTGATGTTGAGACATGATTATCTGATCCTGTAGTACCTTCAGGCTGTGTTGCAACTTCTGGCTGTGTTACAACATTTTTATCTGAAACATTATCTTCCATAAGACTTTGAATTTCATCTTCTTTTGAATATTCTACAAAGTCTGAAAAATCGTCTACAACAACATTAGCAGATTCCATAATAGTCTGAGTTCTCATGTTATAAACACGATAAGCACGACTATTATTAGAATATCTAAGAAAAACCCTTACATCACTTTTTGCATCAAACTTACCTAACTGTTCTCTATCATTAAGAATGTAATAAGTACTTCCAAAAATATGAAAGTAACCCAAGTTAGGTTTTTTACCTCTCCAAATTTCGTAAGGAGTTTTGCTTGTACCTGGTCGAAAGTATACACGGTTTATGTTGCAACATGCTGTATTTACAGCTTTAGCCCACAACCGTTTTGTAAGCTTTTTGCTATCTAATATCACCCGAGACATCTCCTATAATGTTTTGTTCTTCCTTTCCACAACACCATTTTGTTGTGGTGTCTTAGGAGCTAAAAATTCATGAGTAATACCATTTGAATCACAAAAATCAGCATATGAAGAATTTTCAAATTCCTTACCATGATCACTTCGTATTCTGATTATTTTTCCAATGTTACAACCTTTATCGATTTTAAGTTTAACAACCAGTTTCTTAAAAGCATCAAATGTATCTGATTTTTCTCTTAGAAAATCTACCCAAGTATATTTAGAAAAATTATCTACACAAACAAAAATATACCTTTTACCTACAACACTTTCTACTTGCATGGGACCCATAAGATCCATATGAAGTAGTTCTAACACTCTCGATGTTGTAACATGTTGAATTACTTTATGTGTTGCTCTTACCTGTTTACCCATTAGACAAGGACCACAAACACCTTGTGATTTCTTACCCAACTTTGGTAAGCCACAGACTGCATCTGAATTGACAAGTTTCTGCAACATTTTGAAATTTAAATGTCCTAACTTTTCATGCCAAAGATCAGATTCATTTATTGATGTCTTATAACATGAATGTGATTTTGTCAAAGTATAGCAATTATCCTTTGATCTAAAACCTTCTAAAACTGATTTACCACATTCATCAAAAATAGTACATTTATCACGAGTGAAATCAACATTAAAGTTTAAATCACAAATTTGACTTATGCTTATCAGATTAGCCATAAGTCCCTCTACGTGTAAAACATTCCTAAATTTAGGAAATCCTTCAACATCAAGAGTTCCTTTTCCAAGAACTCTTCCCTTTGCACCATCACCGAATGTTACAACACCACTAGTGTCAACCTTGTAGTTAACAGGAATAGATTTATCACAAATCATGTGCCTGGAACAACCACTATCGAAATAGCAATCGTTAGTATGACATAATCTAAAACAAGTAAAAGATCCAAAATAATTTAATTCAGATTTTTTAACCTAAATTTTTCTTATTTTTCTTGATAAATCAATCTTTTTCTTTGGTGTTTTTCTTTGAAATGGAATTTTATGAGAATAGTAATTATTTTCTAAAACCTTTCTCATAGTAAAACATCTAGGTCTGATGTGACCTTTTACACCACAGAAATGATAAGTTGGAACGAACTTACCATGGTTTCTCATAGAATTGAATCCTACTGGTTTACTATGTATTGCAACAGGAGATTTTCATATTGCAACATTAGCGTATTTTCCAGAAACAGATATTGGTGCAGTTACAACATGAGGTTTCTTCTGTGTTGTAACATCACTACTGATTCCTGCAACCGGGTTAGAAATAGAACTCTTAACAAAAATAGTTTTTGAATTCGAGCTCTCACCTTTAAATCCGAGTCCATGATGATCTGACCCAGATCTACTAACTATCAGAATATGATCTAATTTGGCAGTTCTAGAATTTAGCATTTTTAAGGACTTTTGAGTCCTATCAAGCTCTGCTGAAACATCTTTTAACTTTGCTTCTTTTTCAGTCAGCAAAGCTTCCAATTCTTGGATCTTTATTGCAGAATTCTCCTTGTATTAGATGAGCGTAGAAATTCTTCCTTCAAAGAATCTATTCTGATCTACAACTTTAATCCATTGAGAATACATATTCTTATAGGATCTTCTAATTGATTCTTCATCCAGTTCGGAATTATCACTGTCAGAATCATATATCCTGTCTGATGTTACAACATTACTACTAGGTGCAGCCAGTGTTGTAACATTATCTGCAGAATTCTGCACAGAACACACATTATCTGAAACTAATGAAACACCGAAAGTAACATAATTACTTACATGTGTTTTATCTTCCTCTTGGCTACCTTTTGACTCCTCATCACTCCAGGAGGTAGTCATTACCTTTGATTTTTTCTTTAAGGTGTTGGCACATTCAGCTTGTATGTGACCATAACCTTCACATTCCCTACACTGAATATCTTTCTTTTTGTCTTTAGAAATATCAGATTTAGGAGGTGTGGACTTACCTTTACTCGTGTTGCTCCCCTTTGATTGTCTGCCCATTTTCTTTAAAAATTTATTAAAGTTTTTGGACAAAAGAGCAAGTTCATCATCCAGGTTTTCACTTACAGCCGGTTCAGGTGTAGCTTTAAGAGCAATACATTTATCCTTCTTCCTATGCATGATATTCATCTCATAGGTCTGCAAGGATCCCATAAGTTCCTCCACCTTCATGGTTTCGAGGTTCTTGCTTTCTTCAATGGCCGTAAGCTTTGGTAGAAACCTGTCAGGCAAAGATCTAAATATTTTTCTAACCATTTTAGCATCTGAAAAGCGTTTACCAAGAGCAAAAGCTTCATTAGAAATATCATTTAGTTTAGTAAAATATTATGATAGAGTTTCATCCTCTCTCATTTTTAACTCTTGAAATTTAGAGCTTAAAATAACTATTTTGGTTTTTTTCATATCACCAGAACCTTCAATGTGTTTGTAACATATCCCACGCCTCTTTGGTAGAATCACAATTTGTTATCATTTTACTACGAGTAGCATCAACACCATTGAGAATGGCATATAATGCTTTGGAGTTGTAATTGGCTAGTTTATCATCATCATACGACCGATTGAGTTCATGTTTATCGATACCATTCTCATCCTTAGTGGTTGGAGGTGCCCATCTAGCAAGTACTGATCTCCATGATTTTTCATCAATAGATTTGATGAAAGCCTTCATACGTGCCATCCAATATGAATAGTTGGTACCATCAAGTAGTAGGGGGCGTGTAATGGACCCTCCTTCGGCAAGAAATGACATACCTGAAAAATTCAAAAATCCATAAGATCTCACAAAACAAACTATTAGTGACCCGCTCTAATACCAATTGTTACGACCGTTTCTTGTATTCTTACCTAATATAATTAATTATCCAATTAATTATGTAAGGTGAATATGCGGAAAATAATGATATGGATGTTGTAATACTGAAAAGTAAAAATTTGACACACAATATTTTTACTTGGTTCAACTATCTCCCGATAGTCTATATCCAAGGGGCCACGCCCAGAGAAATAAACTTATTAGTAAAGAATAACGTGAGTACAAACACCAATCAAATTTAAAAGACTCCCTCTTTTAAATGTTGCAATATGCAAGTACTCCTTTACTAATCTATCTAGCGAGCTCCCCTCGACTTGATGTGATTCCTTCCGTCTGAACTCCCTTCAGATATCTCGGAACCTGTCTTCTCTCGAAGACTTGTTGCACTTCTCCCGAAGCACTCGTACTTCTCCCGAAGCACTCTCGCGACTAAGAATCCCTCCTAGTCTCATAATAACAAAGTATAGACAGATTTAACTAAGTATTTCTCTAATAGCAATCTCAAACATACATGGCATATCTAGGAACCTAGCCTAGACCCCTATATATAGTGCTTGAGCTCTTCCAATCTTTGGTAATCTGGAAGACACGCTTTCCTCATCATAAACGTTGATTGGAAGCCAATTATATTAGTCAAGGATAAGATTTTCATAATCAAGGCTGATCTGATATTATTGCTAATTCTTCACAGTGATGTTACAACATCGGCCCTGTCTAAACAGCTCGATTTGTAACCTTTCTAGAAGAATCATTGATTTGTTACTTGAAATAAAAGTTCCATTTTTTGCACAAATCAATCAAATAAAAAGTGTTCATGCACAAAAAGAATCAGTTAAAAATTAGTAAGGAAACGACGCCTCAAGAGATAAAAATTAATACTCATACAATAAGGTAGTTTCCATAAAATGCAAGCTGTCAAAGCTGTCAAAGTAATCAGATTAAATTAACCCAAAAATAATAATCTGATTGATTAAAATCAAGATTGATTATTTCTAGAAATATTAACCAATTAATATTAGCAATCACACAATAATCAATCTTCATTAAAATATGTCTAAATAAGAAAGAAATATATGAATATAATTTTCCTACAAGGCAAACATTAATCACTGATATTTCTGATCAAAACATAACTAATTGAACAGATTTTCAATCATATAACAGCTGTAAAATTCGAACAAACACGTTCAAAAATGTCAGGACAAATATTCCAGTGATGTTGCAACATCAACCCAGAATCACTGTCAGTCAACACAGATAGTGATGTTGCAACATCTCAAATGACAACAGATTGCCCTTTCAATAAATATCTAGCATTCCGAACCTCACCCATGAACAATATGCATAAGAAATCACTCACACACAACCATAGCAAGAGATTAAATCATCTAGGGTCATCAATTCCCATCAATTCCATCCATAAAATTACTCATGATTTTCATACCAAAATATAGAATTTAAGAATAAAAATATGAAAACTATGAGTGCAGAGTTCCTTGCCTTGTAATTTCTTCTTGTTAGTGCAGAGTTCCTTGAGGAACTTGGCATAGTGATGAATTTGCTTGATCACCTCGAGTAAGGGAATGTTAACTTGAACTTTATGAAAGATGTCCAAGATACTCTTATCTAGCTCTTCCTCCTTAAAGTTGGCAAATCTGCTCGGTAAGGGTTGAATAATGGTGATTGTAGGCTTCATAATGGCAGGGGCAATAGGGGTCTCACCAATTTAATTTTCCACTATCACTGGCTCATCACTATTCAGCAGGTTCATAGGCTTCTCTACAACTTTAGGGCTTTTAGGTCCTTAGGTAGCTCTCCCACTTCTTAGTGCATTTTCCACTATCACTGGCTCATCACTATTCAGCAGGTTCATAGGCTTCTCTACAACTTTAGGGCCTTTAGGTCCTTGGGTAGCTCTCCCACTTCTTAGTGTCACCGTACTCATATTCTCCTTTGGATTAACTATCGATTGAGATGGTAGTTTTCCAAAAATTTGTGACTCAAGTCAGTTGACAATAATAGCAAGTTGACCGATCTGATTCTCCAAGTTATGAATAGCATTCCTATTCTCTTGCTCATTTTGGAGTAAGTTAGCATCAAAGGAATTAAGCAGATCTTCCAAGAATGCAATAGTGCTTTGAGAAGATTATGGTCTTGGTTGGAATTATGGCCTTGGTTGGTCGAAGCCCAGTCATCTTATATGAGTTGTAGGTTATGGGTTCCCGAAATAACCTAAATTACAATGATCCCTCCACCCTGGGTTATAGGTGAATGAATAGGGATGATACCTCTTCTAGTTGTTGGATGGGAAGGGGAATCCTCCCATGACATTAACTTGCTCCTAGGTACCCTCTTATTGTGTAGGGCAAGCATCGGTAGGATGGCATGTGTTAGCACAAATTCCACAAACTTTCTGAGTGGCTCATTCTTCATCCAATTGTTAAACCATAGTGGTGAGGTTGGCAACTTGTTGCTTAAGACTGGAAGAGTGTCCAACCTCATTCACCTTTCTAATCGTAGGCTCCTGGAAGGTAGTAAACTGATGACTAGTGGCTACCATGTTCGAAATTAAAGCTCGAGCTTCCTCTGGAGTCTTGTCCATTAGCACCCCTCTACTGGCTGTATCTATTATACTACTCTCCATGGTAATTAACCCTTCATAGAAATATTGAATGGGGAATTGTTTCAGAATCTAGTGGTGGGGGCATGATGCACACAGCTCCTTGAACCTCTCCCAGTACTCATAGAGAGACTCACCACTTAATTGGCAATACTGCTAATTTTCTTCCGAATGTTTCCAACCTTAGAAGCTAGGAAATATTTATCCAAGAAGAGCTTCTTCATGTCATTCCATGTGGTGATTGTGCCTGGAGGTAGGTAGTAGAGCCATTCCTTTGCAGAGTCCGCAATGAAAAAGGAAAGGTTCTTAGCATGACTTGTTCTTCTGAGATCCCATTGCGCTTCATGCTTGAGCATACTACATGAAACTCCTTCAAGTAGAGGTTGGGATTCTCTCCAGAAAAGCCATGGAAAGTTAGGAGTAAGTGAATCATCCCAGACTTGAGCTCGAAAGCTACATTGAGTTGAAGATATCCAATGCATAGCGGCTATTGGTCAAGGATAGGAGTCACTAACTCTTTCACAGCTACTCAGTTATTGGCCATCACTTCTTCTTAATGTTGATCTTCCTCTAGTTCATCTTCTGATTCATTCAAAGCTACACTAGAGGATGGGGGTGGAAGAGGGACTTGGGCTACTCGGTGGATATCTTCTGGTTGTCTGATTCTTACTATACCTCTTAAGACCTTCAAGTCTTGCAAATAGATACGAATACGGTAAAATCGAGCCTCCTACTTTGCAATGTCAGTCATTAACAAAACACACTGAAACAAAAAAGAAAATTAGTTAGTGAAATAAAAAAGAAAAGTATTAATTTACTAAATTGAGCTCCCCGACAATGATGCCAAAATTTGGTCTATTATCAACTTACTAAAATTAATTACCTAACTCGAACTATCCTAAAAATCTAGCATAGCAGTATGAAAGGTTCAATCCTACAAAGAAGCGGTAATAGCAAACTAAATTTTAATTAATCTTTAATTAATTAAAAGGGGGATTTAGATTTTAAATAGAATATAAAACAAAATAAACTAAAATAAGAAATACTAAATAAATAAACAATAGCTAAGTACATGCATCTATCACTAACCAATTCATCAAACCTAGCTACTAAAACCCTACCATTACCATCCTATTGAGACTATTGACATAGACTAACCCACAAATGTAGCACTACCCTATTTCCTTCTAATATATTAGACAAACGTCCTAGTCTTCGTATTAAACTAATGGCAAACACACAAGTTAATAGAAGCATTAAATTTCAAGGATTAAGTCGATCTAAATTAAAGAACCTATAAACATAGATCGTCTCAATTAATGCCATATTTTCCATCCTAATTAATCTATTCAAATGACCGTAATTAACCAAGAATTGCTATTTAGAATTTATCCTTAGCAAACTATGAAAAATAAATCTAGCAATAAATAATCCACTTAAATTATTCAGTTGGCCACGCAAACAATAAATATGAATCATAATAATAATTAAAGCACAGGAAAACATAAACAAATTTATTGAATGGTAAAAAGGAATCTACATAGCTAGGGTTTCAATAGACCCTTAGCTAAACGGAAAACTAGCTTAAGATAATTAAGAAATGGAAGACACGCTAATAAGAAACAAGGGAAAGATGACACAAAACACTAATGAAGAGGGCAGCAATCTCTGAATAGAAGCCTCCTGGATCGTGAGCATCCCAATCTCCTTCTCTCTCTTCTCTAAGCACTCTAGAGTTCTAGATAGTTTTTTCTCTTTAATTCTCATAACTAGGTCTCCTCAAATCTGACCTACAATGAGCTTTATGCGGACCATAACCCGTCAATGACACAATCGCAATTAATTAGACGAGTTAGAAACCTAGAATATCGACTTAAATGCCTTAAAGACGCCGAATGTATGGACTTCTGGCGCCACAGCTCTCGGGGCTCAGTGCAATGGCATTGAGTTTCTAGAGTATCTATGTTTTCACAACAATGTTGTAGCACTCAGGGTCAAGCGCCGCGGCACGGGACCCTTTTCAGCCCAACTTTGCTCCTCTTCGAGATTTCTATCCCGTTTTCAACCTTGTTTCATTCCTATGTCTCTTTTTCACCAAAAATACCTAAAAACATAAAACAATTAAAGTTAGGCTAAAAATATAAATAAACTAAGAAAAACGTCAGAAATAAATAACTAAAATCAATAGAAAAATAACACCTAAAACATTATTCAGCAAATAACTCATGATAGACAAGTATTCTTTTCGGTTTAGAATTTTTTCCAATTGGTATGTTCAGGTTTTAATGAGACTTTTCTTCTTTGGAAGGGTTCTTCAAAAAGATTGAGTGTCTTGGCGTATCCTTCTAGACCTTCCTTCAAAGTTGGCTATTTTGCCGTTTGGTTGTAATTTTTTCTCCATTATTTATTTTTGAACTTTGATGGAGAAAGTTCAGTGCTAACCTAGTTATAATGTTTCTAATTTACCTTGATTCCTCTTCTTCGTGTTTGGTTCTATTGAGAAAAATAGAAAATAAGAACATTAAGTTTACGTAGGTGTATATATCGCCAATTAAGTTATTGTTCTTTGTATTTGTAGTATCCAATGGGATTCTTGAAATATCACTATTGCTGTGTATCCAAACTGACTAAAATTCTAAAATATATTCCCTGTATTCAAGACAATATTCATACTTTAAAAGAAAAACAAAGTTATATATTTAGCTTATGTGTTTTTAGTTCACACAAAAGTCAGTCAACAAGGTTGTATTCTATTATTATGTATATATGCATATATAAATATTAACAGAGTTTCACAGTTGGATTTATCTAATCATTAATACAGATATCTATTCCAGTGCACCATTTATTGAATCATTGCAATTGATGTTCGATCACGAAGATAAGGAAGAGCTCTTCGGAAAGTGGGGTTTTATGATCCGATAAAAAATCAAATCTTAATAAATGTTCTTGTTATTCTATATTTTCTTAAAAAAGGCACTCAGCCTAGAGGAACCTATGCCCAGATCAACCAATTTCCAAATTGACGATAATCGAAGAAGCAACCCTAGATAAAAAACTATACAAGAGATCTAAAACCAAATTAAAGCTCCTAAAATTAGAATCGAGGATACAAAACTCGGGTTAGAAAACAAATAGAAAGTCATTGATGACTCATAAGAGATCAACCCAAAAACTTGGTATTCCATATTCTTTAGTTTTGTTGTAAAGGATGGGTAGATTTGGTATTCCATAATCTTGAGATCTTTCTCAATTCTATTTTTAGAAGGTCATTCATGATTTTCTATGATTTAGTACAATGGTTGTTGATTTCCTGATAGAATGGTTTATAAAGTGCCATCTTTTTTATTTAACTTAGAATTATGGGCTTTATTTTAATCAGTTTTAGCCATATTTTTTTGAGAAATTTAGGTGGATGACCAAAATTTTAAATTTGATTAAGTAGATGTCCATTTTTAAAATTTTATAGCTAAATATCCAGGTAGATATATTTTTACACTTGGTAGATACACATATCTACCAATTTTAGTTACTGTTCTAAAATGCACTGGGTATATAATTTTTTATACTTGGTATATAAAATTTTACACTTGGTATATATGCATATATACCGGACATTTTGCTATAACTTTTGACAAAGGGACATTTACTGAAATTAGGCCCAAAATTTGGTCATATTTCTATAAGCCCCTATTTTTTTAGAAAAATAAAATGATATGTCACGCATTGGGAAGGCACCGACTAAATAAGAGGCTGAAATTGGGTCTATGCTTAGCAATCCTCATCTTTATAAACATGTGAAAAGCAAAAGTAACTTGATGATGTCCACTAAAAAGTTGTCTATTCATTAATGACATTTATATTCACTTATTCCCTATTACTTAAGAGCATGAGATTTGCTTCATTTAGTAAATATCAAAAGTTTCTTACACTAATTCGTAATAAAAATTAGGACAAATTCCCCTAAATAAAATTAGGAAAAATTACCCTATTATCCAGATAATTGAAATGTTTTATCGTTAGTTTTAAATGCCTAAAATCAAATTTAAAATTTATAATATTCTCCTCCTATAAACTAACCTAACGTGTCTTAATAAAAAATAAAACTAACTAGTATAATGGCAAGAAGGGTCGATCCACAGAAATTGGGTGTCAAATTATAGCTAAGTATTAGAATTCTCACAACTTGATTTTATTTAGGCATAAAATCTAAATAAATATGACAATAAACTAAAAAAATAAAGACAAAAAAATATAGTGTAAATAAAATTTGGATAATAGTATGCACGAATGTACTAGAAATTGATTACATCTAATTACTCCTAAGTTCGTTAAATTAAGTAATTACTGGCTTAATCCCATTCAACTTACTAATCGAAGAACTTAATCTAACCCCGTTACCTCTCATGAGCGTCAAATAAGATAACACACCTAACTAACCTAAGTTGATATCCCTCTCTAACTCGATTAATTAAGTGTTTTTAAGCCCTCAAATAGAAGTTAAGGCATTTCTCGCAGACTCACAAGAACTCAAACAACCTAAAACTATCAAGGTGATTATCTAGGAGTTGATCTCCTCCCGGTCTCATAACTACCTAAACTATGTCTCTCAAGTCCGGATTATGAATTTAATCTCTCCCAAATATTAAAATCACATCCTAAAATTAACTAATTCATTGGCCAAATAAAATAGAAGCATTGAGCAAAGAGAAGTATAAATAAATTAAAAATGGAAAATAGACCAACAGTATACAAAATAATCAAAACAAAGTGTGAAATGGATAAATCAAATCATAGCATAAAAATTCTAACTAAATATAGTAAAATCTAAGGCTAATCTCAACAAGAAATTCATAAATCCATGCGTGTTTATATAATAAGTTCAATACAAATTTCTAAGAGATTAGGGTGAGAGAAACGTAAAGAAAAACTCTAGTGGTGATGAGCTTCAAGTCTTCAAATCTTCAAGAATCTCTCCCAAGAATTCTTCAAGAAATCTCCAACTCTATACTTTTCCTCTAGGAATTTGATATGTTTTTCTCTCTGATTCTCCACATTAAAATTTGTGCATTCTCCCCCTTTTAAAGCATTCTCCTAGGTCAAATTCACGTACACTTAAGGATGGATAGATCTTTATCATTAGATTATGAGAAATGAGCTATTTAGGTCGTCGAAACTCATTAAAAGAGCTCAAAAAAGCATTCAGGACGCGTCAGGCTTGTTACAACTCGACTTTTAAGACCGACATCTACGTACGTTCTTAACATAGCTTATATATATATATATTTAATTTAAAAGTCACAAACTTGGACTGTGAAATTTTTTTTTTTTTATTTATATAATCTTTCCAAAGTAGATAAGGAATTCACGATGAGAGTAGGCAATGGAGCCAAAGTTTCGGCAAAAGCAGTGGGAGTCGTCCGTCTTCATTTTAGGAATAAATTTTTGTTATTG
>JXTC01000526.1:70837-100107 GCA_002914845.1 Trema orientale | reverse complement strand
CCCACACGTTCATCCAGTTGTGCTTGAGGCTTGGATTGGAAGATCGTGGTTTAGAAGACAGTAAAGCTAGGATCCGCTGATAGGCTATAAGAGGTATTAGATCTATTCTCTTTGTGTGTTCCTATTTGGTATAAATTAATACTATACACTTATATAGTCAATTGTTTTAAGAAAATTTTTGAATGTTCCTAGGCCAATCTTCCGCTGCGAAAATTGTTTTTAATTTACCCCTAGGATCTAAAATAAAAGCAAATGAATATAATAAAGGAATTGGAAACCAATATTTCAAAATTACTTCTTGCATACGTGTTATAATTAGTTCAAATATAGGGTCACATCTTGCCTTACAAAATATTTCAGTGATAAAAAATATATGACGTAAAATAATTGAAGAAGTAGGATAATAAATACCAGATAATGCAACAGTAGCTTCATAAAAAAAAGTTTAAAAACTGTACAAATTGTTCACGAATAAACCAATCTTCATCTTTCAATACTAATGAACCTATTTTTGAATTATAAAACATAGTAATTGGAATTTTATATGGTAATGTATTTTTCAACATTAAATAAGTGGAATTCCACCTTATAGGCATGTCAACTAGGAATTTTCTTGGTTTTAATCTTTGAGCTATGCAATATCTTTTAAATTCGGCAATGCATAGATTAGAGGCATGAATATAAGCAATAGCAGATCGAATATTTTCAATATATATACTTATAACCTCCATACCTAATTTGACGATAAGGTTGATGATGTGATATGCACAACGTTGATGCAATAAGAATCCTCCAGTGTATGAACTTACCAAATGTTAAGTAATTTTATGGCCTTTGTATTTGCGGAAGCATTATCTAAAGTGATAGAGATAATGCGGTTCGCTATGCCATATTCTTCAACAACATTTAAAATTCTATCTCTAATAATTTCAGCAGTATGTTCATTATCAATAACTCGAAAACTAATTATTCTTTTTTGCATTATCCATCTTGAATCTAAATAATATGCAACTACACTCAAATAATCTTGTTTGGAATTAGCACCCCAAATATTAGATGTCAATACAATACAAAAGTTTAATGAAGTTAATTCAGATATTAATTCTTTACGCATATTTTCATAAACTTTAATCAAATCACTCCAAGTGGTATTTCTAGATACTCTTTCTAGATCTTCATAGCTATTACAATCACCAAATCCTAACGGTAAATCTTTTATAGTAATTAAACATGCGAGAGACTCCCTAGCTACTAAAGGATCATAGTTCCAAGAACTTACCGAACCATCCTTGTTGAATTGAAGTGTTGATTGAGTGGGCTCTTTGCCTATTTTGTGTTTTTTGACACATGCATCACTATGTCTATGCAAATGAGTTATCCCGCTAGATGGTTTAGCAGTTAATAATTTCTTATAATATTTATATCTCGCCATTTTTGTCTTCTTACCATCGGCCTCATCTTTGAATTCTGGATCTAAATGGTCCCACATATTAGAAGTTGTCCTTGCACGTTTAAAGGTCGTGCTTGCACTCGGCGAACAACTATCTTGAAATTGTGAACAACTTCCACTAGTATTTGGATGAGTTTGCATTTCGGGGACTTGGTCACCCTCTTCAGCTATCTTAATTATAAACAATTACAATTGAGTTGAAATTAAAAACAAAGTATTATAGAACTACTAACTAGTAACTACAAACTATTAACTATTATACTACAGTAAAGAAATTAAAAATATAAGTGTGATAAATTACAAACAACTAAATATACTACAAATTAAAGAAATTAAAAAGATAAGTGTGATAAATAAATTGAATCGTACCTTGAATTAAGCTTTATGAGTTGTGGAGAATTTAAAGACTATAAAATATAATTACTAATAATTAGTAAATACTAAATAATAATTAGATAAGAGAGAAAAAGATAAAATTGAGAATATAATTAGAGATTTAGAGAGAAAGAATGAGAGAATAAGAGAGTATTTGAAAATTATAGTGAAAAAAGAGTGGAGAGTGTAAGGTATTTATAGTATAAAAAAATATTTTTTTTAAAAAAAATAGTTTATACTTAAAAAAAAAAAACAAAAAAAAAAAACACCCAACCGTTGGAATTCAATAAAAAAAAAATAAAATAACCGGGCCAGGCTGGGCCGAGAATCCCAGCCCAACTCGGCCTTGACCCTAGGGGCGGGCTCAGCCCAGGCTTTAAATTTAGCGAGCCGGGCCGGTCTAGTCTGTGGGCCACTCTACCGGGCCACGGGCCGGCCCGTTTGGCCCAGCCCGAATTGCCGGTTCTAATCAGGGATGCTTATACGGCTATTGAGATCAGTAGAGATTGGACTCTGCGACAAGGAGCCAGTTAAGTAACAGTTAAAGTGTATTGTTTTCATATTTCTACATAACTCATTCATTCTCAAGCCACACTATGCTCTATACTTTGTTCTTAGTATTTCTATTTAGTACCACTACAAGTGATGTTATAGAATAGTGTGAAAATGTAACTAAATTATATACTCTCGTAATTAATTATATGAGAAATGCTAAATGTATTCTCTTTCTCACTCTCTTTTGCACTCTCCAGTCTCATTATCTGACACGTGGATTTCACTACCCAGTTTAATATCTTAATAAAGCAACAAATTATAGTGGAATCCACGTATCAAGCAGTGAGATTGAGAGAGTGCAAAAGAGAGTGTTGCTAGTATTTCTCTAATTATATACATCAGTAAATAAATTGTTATAATAAATAAATGTAAATGAAATATATGTATGGGTAAATTAATCATATGTTACGCTAAATAAATTATATACTCTAGTAAAATAATCATATTCTATGGTAAATGAATAATATATTCCGGTAGATTAATTATATACATCAATAAATGAATTATATATAAGGGCGCGTCTACAGTAGGGACGTCCCTGCGTAGGGCCCTGTCTATACACCGTTTGATGGGAATCTGTGTATAAACAGATTCCCCACAGATTCCCGTTATTCCCCACAGATTCCCATTAAACGGTGTATAAAGGGTGGCCCTACGTAGGGGTGCCCCTACTGTAGCCCTCCCCTATATATAATGGTAAATAAATTATGTATCGGTAGATTAATTATGGACTATAGTAAATAAATTATATATATCGATAAATTAATTATATTCATCGATAAATTAATTATATACTATAGTTTATAAATTGTATATATTGATAAATTAATTATATATATAAATATGTGAAATTAACTTATACAAAAATATAATAGTAAATTATAATCATTAAAATTTTAAAAATATAAAAGTCAATAAAACAAAAAAATATTCAGTAACACACAACTTTTAAAAAGGCAAGTAGTGTAGTCTCTTCCATCTTTTATTCTTTTATTTTAGAGGTGGCCCGTACACCTGCCTGGATTAGGTTTTTCTTTTTTCTTAATTATTTATTTTGTAATTGGGAAATTTCAGTTGATATTATAGCAATTCGTTTGTTTAAATAATAACTTTTATTTTTTTTTTTTTGTTTTTTTTTTTAAGAAAAAGGTCCATTGACTTACTTAATATGGCACGTGAGTCGCAAACGTGAAATGGAAAAGTAAAATCCCTGGAAATCCCTTGTCTCATCTGTGCAGCAGCAGCTGGTTTGAATCGGCGATCAAGACCCGATGCCTGCCTCAATAATGGTCAGTTTCGTCCATTAATTTGATTTCCTTTTCTTTGACTTATTTATTTTATTTTGGGGTTGTGAATTCTAAGATTGTTTACAGAATTTAATTTTTCCTTTCTTCTCCTTTTTTTTTTTTTTTTTAACATATATGAAAGTACCAAAATATAATTGGTAAAAGTAAGTGCCATAAGATAATCACAATTTAATGATCAATTTTTTCTCTTCCCCCCACTTTTTGGTGCAGAGATCGAACTTTAATTCCGTACTGGACGTGAAATTGGGGTGGGAATGAAATGAAATGTAAAGTAAAGTAAATGTAATTTGGATTTTCCGTGAAATCGCGTGCTGAATGAGCTATAAGAATAAAAGATGGTGGTCAAATCTAAAACAAAATGGATTGCTCTCTTTCTCATTGTATTATCGTTTGCTTCTTTGCTTCAACACCTCTTTATTGCGAGGTTTTCGACCGCTGATGTGCCAAGATTTCAACATGATTTCGGTTCCATTTCACTGAAAAAGGTTGGTGAGAGTTACTCTTACTTTTGCACATAGAATATGCAAATAAAACACGCACATATATATATGGGCACCAATCTAAGTATGTTTCGTTTTGGCCAATTAAAATTTATATTAAAAAGTAAGAGAAGAAATAATATCTATGATGCACGTCTTTTCATGCACATTATTATAATTATTGGATCATTATTAGATGACGATCCAACGGCTAGAAAAAAATACCTATGCATAGGTAAAAAGAAAAAAATACCTACTGGATTGGCAACCACTATATATATATAAGATATGTATGTGAATTTGATGGCTCAGTCTGTTTACAATCTAGCAGAGTGTTCGCAATGCAAAACTGCAGGAGGTTAAAAAGCCACCGCAATCTCGGCAGCCGTATTCCTACCCTCGAAGAAGCAATCGCAGTAATAAGTTGCTCCTATTCATGATCTTTGATGATATTACTATCTTTAGCTTCAATATGTTATGAGGATCAAAATGTTTAAGATTAGTAAATGATTAATTTCAGCGTGTTTTAGAAGTGGCCAAGTAGGAATTAGGAATAATGTATTAGTTTAATTGCTGAATGAAATCATAAATATGCGAGATGAATTAGGGTAGCTGAGGTGTAGTAGCTGCATATGATGAAGAAGAGAGAGAACAAAATTTTAAAAATAAAAAATAAAAAAAGAAAAAGAAAAGTATAGTAGAATCTCTTGGTGAAGCTTTAAAAAGATTTTATTGACTAATGAAATAGATAGCAAATGGAAATGGAAAACTTCATAAAGTCTGAATTTGTTAAAGGGAAACTTATTAACTCTGAACTTCAGGGACTTTTGGAGGTATAAAACTTATTAGCCACTATTAAAGTTTAAACTTAAAAAGGAAAGTGAACCTGAAACTATGACATCTATACTCCTAGAGAGGTCAAACCACATAAGTATCGAAATGATTTCAGAGAATTTTCTTTTTCCCCCCCAGTTTGGTACTATTTATCTGGTACTTAGTAATAGACTTCTTTCTGTTTTTTCTGCAAATTCTTAGTAGTCTTTGGAGAAAGAGAGAAATAGAAAGTTGTGATTCATAAATTCCCATTATGCTCTGTTGTTACAGTCAATTAATTTGGTGATTTAGAGTGTCTCAGTGACCTGATTTTTTTCTTGCGACCTTTTTATTTCATTAGATGAAAGTCTAACAAGAGTTCACCAGGAGATGCTAACTATTTGTTTTGGTTTTGATGATTATCATTTGGGAGGTTAAAGAAATTTAAGTCAATGTGTTGTATAAGCTTTTCTTTATTGATCACTGTATCCAAGCGGTGGTCTTTTTGGTTCAGGATACTATGTCAATAAAATCGAGGTGTTCCATGATGGACATATATTTCTACGAGACTACAAAGAAATGAAAAGGTGCTTCAAGATATATGTTTATCCTCACCGGCGAGATGACCCTTTTGCAAATGTTCTCTTGCCAGTGGATTTTGAACCTGGGGGTAATTATGCCAGTGAAAGTTACTTTAAGAAGGTCTTATTCAAAAGTCAGTTCATTACAGAGGATCCAGAGGAGGCAGATCTTTTCTTTCTGCCTTTCTCGATTGCAAGGTTGCGGCATGACTCTAGAGTTGGTGTGGGAGGTATACAAGATTTTATTCGTGACTACATTTTAAATGTTAGTCGGAAGTACCCATACTGGAACCGGACAGGTGGGGCTGACCACTTTTATGTTGCTTGTCATTCCATTGGAAGGTCAGCAATGGAGAAAACAAGTGAAGTAAAATTTAATGTAATTCAAGTTGTATGTTCTTCAAGCTATTTCCTTGCTGGGTACATTTCTCACAAGGATGCCTGTCTTCCACAAATTTGGCCAAGAAAAGGAGATCCTCCAAATCTTCTTTCATCGAAGAGGTAATATACTTCCTTCTATTGCCTTTTCCCATTTTTGTTGTAATAGACATATTCTGATATTGAAGCTGCATGCCTGTATCATTGTGGGTGATAATGAGGCCTAGATGATTTGTTTGAATCTTGGATACATATTTTGTTCACTGCTACCTGAAAGTGATTCTTTACTGCAATATCTCATGATTAGGGAACGATGGACAAACTCGCAGGGGCATATATGTCTCTACTTGAACTTTTTATTCTTTAGTTACCCCTTTTGAACTTTTTGTATTTCCGTTTACTGTATTTATTATTTTGGTTGCTGTAGTTTGTACCCCACTTAAAAGTTTAAACTTTTTTATGCTTGGCTTTTTTCTTTTTTTTTTTATTCCCTGTCTCTTAAGATCTTACACTTAAGTAGCATTTGGTTGAAAGAATAGGACAAGAATACGAATACAATGAAATTAGAATAGGAATTGAATAATTAATTGATGTAGCAGTAGAAGGGAAAGGAGAAGAAAGAAGAGAAAGAAGAGAGAGGGGATTTAGAGAAAGAATAGAGAAGAACACAGAGAATTTAGAGAGAGAGAATTCTCGATAGAATATCTGATAGTTGTATTTTAGAAATCAAGTCGGAATTATAATTAGAATATAGGGGCTTATTTATATATAAGCATAGCACAAAAATTAGGAAAGTAGACTAGAGTAAGTGATTGACATAAAAATGAAATTAACAACTAATTACTCAAAGTTAAAATAAACCTAATAAAAATAAGTAAAATGTACATATCCTAATTTTTGTATTTACACTTAATATAGGTGCATAAATTGCTTCTAGAATTGTCATCACTAATTGGATTCAATTCTTATATGTGGTTGAACGTTGAAATTAATGCATGAATCAAGATTACTATATCTGTTTGGTTATTAGAGTGAGTGAAATGATAAGTATGTTGACCAAAATATGCCTAACTTCGATCCTTAATGTCTATTCTATAATGAACTTATACTATTTAGAACAATAATAATCACTATATCCAAAAGTAAATATAACTTAATTCAAAATGTACTAGAGAAGGGTTTACACATTTTTTTTTAACAAAATTTATTTGGCGTATTATGTATGAAACATAACTTCCATGTGGTATGAATTTACTCTTATAGATATTTAAAAATTGCCATAACTCCTAAATTGCATGTGATTTGATTGCCAGCAAGTGTATTATGAGACTAGCTGCAAGCTAGGTTGCAAATCCTAGATCATATTGTGGGAGGTTTGGGTCAACCCCTTAATTTAATGGAGGGATAATTTGGAAAAAAGTATTTTAACTAATTCTAAATTTTGCATATAATGACTAATCTAGTGGCTCTCTTTAGAGATGGATTCATACAGTTGGATGGAACAGGTTTCTGTAGGAATGGCTATTTCTAAGGTTTTCTTTTAATCAAATTAATATAGAAGCCACTTTTTTGTACGTATATAGTAATTCCATTGCAATGACTATCCCATCTTACCGAACATCACTCTTAGAATTCCTTTTCTATCATCTCTCTGGTTGTTCTTTACATTTCTCTCTGCTAACTTTCATCAAAAACTTGTTTTTTCTTTGGGATTTATTGATTTTTAGAGCCCACAAGTGGCATATTGAGGCTGTAGATGTATACAAGTTATGAAGACTATATACAACTTGGAACTTGTATTTTCTGTTTGTTTAGATGCTTAAATTTGTGTACTTTTAGCTTTATTTTTTATAAGAGCGTGATACTTAGGTTGTTACACGATTATTCAATCTTGTATCCTAATTTAGTACTTTCTTTATTTTAATAATGATGATAGTGAAAGGGGGAAAAAAAAAAAGAAAAAATAATGTATAGCAATTTCACTTTGCAAGTCTGAGGACTGTTCTTTTACGTTATAAGCCTCTAATGTCTGAGACCATGTTCCTAGAATATTATAGAGAAGTCCATGGGATGAAAAGCACAGTTTTTCCTAGAAGAAAATTTGACAAACATCAGTACAATTCAACTCTTTGTTTAATGTGCTAAATTGTTGAAAATTTGCATAGCAAAGTTCAGTGTTTAATTTAAGATTTCAATTCATTAATGACCCATAGGAATAAAATTCTGCACCCAGAATCTGTCATGCTTTATAATTTCGAATTTTCTTATATGATGAGCTGAGTGAGCAGGAAAACTGCATTGGTGTAGGATGTGCAGCATTCATTTTGGTAGTGGTTATACATGAAGATGTACCCTTAGATGTACAATCTGTTATGTCATTCAATTGAGATTTTTTTTTTGTTATTATTATTATTTTTAATGAATTTAGGCTAGTTGTCCCTAAAGAAACAGATAATGCCAATATGGAAAATTAAATTTGAGACACTTATGTAAGTTTAACATCGAGTCGGTCATCTTTGAACTGCAAAATTTCTAGTATGCATCAATTTAAACTGCATTTTGAGACACTAACTTTAACATATATTAGGTCATCTTTCTTTTATTTCTTTTATTTACATGACCTAAAACTCATTTCATTTTCATATTAACAGGAAAAAGCTTGCGTTCTTTGCTGGAGGAATAAATTCGCCCGTACGTGAAAAGCTTCTTCAAGTGTGGAGAAATGACACTGAGATCTTTGTACACTATGGTCGGCTTAAAACATCGTATGCTGATGAGCTTCTTGGAAGCAAGTTCTGCCTCCACGTTAAAGGCTTTGAAGTAAACACAGCTCGTATCGCGGATTCACTTTATTACGGTTGTGTTCCAGTTATAATTTCCAACTACTATGATCTGCCTTTTGCTGACATAGTGAATTGGAAAGGCTTCTCAGTCATTGTTCCTACTCTAGATATTCCATTGCTTAAAGAAATCCTTAAAAAGATAAGTTCTGATGAATATTTGAGGTTACAAAGCAATGTGTTGAAGGTGAGAAAACATTTCCAATGGCATCAAAAACCTATTGATTATGATGCTTTTTACATGGTTATGTATGAGCTTTGGCTTCGTCGAAGTTTTTTGAGAATCAAATCTATTGTTTCGAAGAATTATTAAGCACTGCCTTTTTCATGTAGTAATTCTCCTTTTAATGACGATGGCATCATGGGATTAATAATATGATTGCATTTCTAAATGGTACTTTTATTTTTACGTGGCATTTGGTTTTGGTGGAATGCAATGAAATAAATTTAGGCAGGGTTTAGCTTGTTGGAATAGATATAAGTTTATGGTTAGGGTATTTAAGTCATTGGATATAGGGGACATGGCTTTCTTTGATAAAATTATTAAGAAAGAGCTTCTCTTACCAAAGGACCGTTAGTTTTCCTATGGGAGTGTAAATCCCTCTTCTCTATATGTGCCTTTATTCAGACTCGTACTTATAAGATGCTAAGATGTAGACCATCCACTTTGATCATATTTGTTGGAAATCATTAGAAAAGAGTTTCTTTGTTAGACATTTAAAATAATATTTATTAGAATTCAGTATTATCTATTTGATATTTACGAAGTCTATATTATGTCTTAATTATATACATGTGATATTTAATTTTTGTAGTATGTAAACATCGAACAGTTTCTATGACTAATAATGAGTAATAAAGAATTATTCATGTATATATTTCACATGTAAGAGACAAAAAGCATGTTTATTAATCTGTAATAAAGAGAAAAAGAAAGGAAAGGAAAAGTCTTCCTCTTTCATGTGTTAACAGACCAATTGGTTAGACCAACTGGTTAACACATGAAATACCAATTTGTCTTCTATTCTCTTTCCATTTGTTGCCTTTATGGATGAGTAAACATAGCTGAAGTTCTCTATTTCATTTTATCTAAGTGAGCAAATAAATATAAACTACATTACTGCGTCGTAAGATGTAGTATTTCTTTTTCAACGGATTGATGAAATCCTCATATAGAAGCACTAGTACATTATAAGAAAGTTATAATTGTATTGAATTTGACCGAATGAAAATAAAATTTGAGATTAAATGCCTTAACTCAATATTCTACTTTTCATTAGTGTAGCATTATTGCAAGATTACTTCAATAGTAATGACTATCGAACTTATTTTTATGAGTTTTATCTTTTTGACTTATTAAAGGACTAGTTCCATGGTTCAAGACTCCAGTATTTTTTACGAGATAAGATTTGTGAATTAATAAGAATGCATTTCATGATTTTGGACACCATACATATATTGTCTCTTTTAGATTTTTCAAGGATTATAATAATATAAATAAGACACTCGACATTCACTTTCTGAATTTGAATAAGTTTGTATGGGCAGATATGAACACCGTACTAAATATTTATCTTTTACATAAAAAATGGCAACTTAAAAATTATTATGTACTAAACAGTAATTTTACTCACTAATATAGCTTTATATTTGGGATAAATTTGCATATATAGTATATGCTAAATAGATTAAACTAATTAAAGTTTTAATTAGTGTCACACAAAATGTATAATATTTAGTCTAAAAGTTCAATATTGGGCCTAAGGTGGAGTGCCTTAATATTGATAGATGTGACCTAATTATAATAAAGAGTTAATTATAATTTTTTGGCAACTAGTCTATTAGAGCTTAAAATATTTATACCCATAAGTTCCTATGTCTAGTTCAAATACAATCCACATCAAATTAGTGATTAATTGAGCTCAATAAGCCCAATAGATTTTACACTTCTCTTTTACTTAAGAGAGAAGTCCTTAGCACAACCGCAGTGAGTGTGCTACACTTGGAAAAGAGAGAGGGAGAAAGAAACAAAGTCATGGCCACTCCTAGGGTTTCACGCCTTCTGTATTTTTAGCTATAGTGAAGAAAAGAGAAGGAAGAACATATTACGGATTATCTCGCTCATCTCTTATTAGGAATCAAGAAGGTGCCTATTTAATGGTGCTGGTAAATTGACCTAACATTTTAGAAAAATCATACATGTATGGAAACTATGGAAAAACACATGATTATATCATGAACGCAGTGGAAAAATTAGTGGATTTAGGTTTTAAAATTTTTACATGAAAATAATTTTTATAACCAAAGAACATGCATATTTCAGTTACAGGATCATGTATAACATAAATCAAATCTAGATGTATAAACCCTAGAAATAAGATTAGGGTTTACCTCTTGTAATATGCTCCTCCTTGATCTCCTTGTTGATGGTGATTAAATCTCCAACCTTAGATCTTCTTGTCTATGCTCTGGCTCTAGATTGATAAGGCGAGCGGGAACTAAGCTGAATCCTTCGTTAGGGAGGGATTAAGAACACCTTCTTGATTATTTGGAATTCCGAGATGTGAGAAGAGACTGTGAGGTTGCAGAAAACTTTTTCTCTCCTCTTCTCTCAGCCTTGGTCAAATTCTCTCTCTCCCTTTCCCTCTGTTTCACGTGTACCTCTCCTAGAATATCTGTGCAATTTTTTCTCTTATGTATCTTATATATATGAGGCCTAAAATTACTAATCTTAGTCCAACTAGGATTATGCTTGTTCTCTAATTTAGGCTTTGGATGTATTTTTATAAATATGTCCAATTTATGTAACTTATTTATAAAAATACTAATTTCTGTATAGAATTATTATTTTACATAGTTTCATGAAAGTAATTTCACAAATACCACCAACCAATTAATGAGCTTTGTTGAGCTAGACAAGGGACCTAATGGATCTAAATAATCTAAGCTCTAATAGTATGATAAATACATAATAACTCTTATTATAGTATTTATATAAATACTGTTAATAAAAAGGGACACTCCACTAAAGGCCTAATATTGTACTCTTAGATTAAATGTCATGCCTTTTATAGAGATTAATCAACTAGTCTTGATTAACCGATCCATCTAGCATATTCTTTACCATATGTCTTATACAATGCCGTAGTTGGATAGGTAGAATTATCGTAATACCCTCCAGCACATATTTACCTTTAAGTTACCATCTTTCTATCAAGGAATAATATTGTTGATAATTTTATTCTTAATGGCCATTTAGATAAAATTATCAACCAATTCACAAAATGAATACTAAGATTTTAGATTTAATTATTCCATGAATCTTGAAAGACCCCAAAGTGACATTAATATATACTATCCTCAACTATTTGGTGTTTCTGTCAATTCATAAGTCATAGCCTCCAATATGCCAGAGTTCGCCTCTAATTTCACAGAGGCTAGTCTTTTAACAAATCAAAAGGCTACAACCCATAAAAGCAAATTCAGTGAAACATCAAGGATTAAAATCTACATACTAAGAGCTAGTTTATGGTAATACTAAGAATTGAATTACGGTACTCCAATTCTTTATATTACCTGGTTTAGTTCAATACACATTTCTTATTCAGGTTGTACTAGTGTTTCTACCATAATTCAGACACTTTAATAATTTGAAATACATCATTTCCCTTACGATAGACAAACACTATAGTCTTTAATAAATAAAGTATTCCATCTTTATTTACAGATTGTAAACTAGTTAATTTAGACTTAGATAAAGAAACAAGTCTCCCCGTAATTAACACTTAATCATGTTTGTTTCTTTATATACAAATAAGGTCATAGAATCTTTTTCAGATAAATAAACTATCCAACTGAGACAGTTTAATATAGCAAATATCATAATTGCATATAAGATAAAGTTGTTTACACTAAAATTGTAAAATTAGAAATCTGCTTTTTAGGGAAAATATCCCAACAATCTCCCACTTGTCCAAAAATCAGTTACTCAAACTATCATACTAAAAGCCCAAAAATGTTTCAAATGACCGAAATTAATAAAAGTAAAAATTAAGTGTTCAACTAACAACTTAAATGACTAAGAAAAGCAATGAAGATCATAAGCTCTCTCTTCATCATTTTCTTGATAGACTTTTCTCTTATCCTGAAGAAAGTCTCGACTTCTGTTGATGAAGGTAGTATTGGTAGATTGTCTATAAAGAAGGTAGTAGTTCTCTTCCTTCGGGTAGTCAAGCAGAAAATATTTTTCTGAATTCTTGTCAACTTTGTCTCCCTCCTTCTTGCATGGGTATACTTCGCGACCCCATACTTTTAGATGCTCTAAGCTCTCTACATAGCCTATCCACATCTGAAAAGATGTCGAAGCAACTTTATCTGATGGAATGAAGTTGAGGATATATGAAGCTGTCTTTAAAGCATAATTCCAGTATCTTTTCGATAGTAGCGACTCCTTATACATCAGCTTTATAGTATGCTTGAGTCTGATATTGTACCTCTCAGCAGTTCCTATATGACTATGCTCATAGTCACATATTCATAAGAAATAGCAAGATCAGCTAGTGTTGGCTTCAGCAGGTCACATAGAGAATCCATATCTCCGTGTTCAGCTTCAATCTTGAACTTCTTGACCTTGATATTGTGTTGCATTCGTACCTATCTGTCGAACTCATGGAAAGCATCTGTGACTTCATCGTATTTATTCAGAAGATACACTTGTCCGAAGTTTGAATATTCATCTACAAAAGTGACAAATAATATATGTTTGTTGTAGAAAACTACCTCCATTGGTTCGCAGATATGCATATGTACGTACTCTAAACATGCTTCAACTTTCTCATAACGAGTGGTAAGACGACGCTTGTACTCTACAGACTTCTTGCATTCTTTACAATCTATGTCATTACTAATATCTACTTCATATAAGTGACCCAACTCTATAAGTATGTGAATTTCTGAACATGGCATATGTCCAAGTCGCTTGTGCCAATCGATGGTATTGCGCTTTTTCCTAATGTCTTTCACCATCTCTTAGAATTTACTAATACTTATCATTGAAGATGATGTACTTTGTGGCTCCGGGGTTAGAATATAAAGTCAATTTTGTATTTCCCCTACACAGTACAATAGATTATTATAGAAGACATGCACCTTCTTTTCAAACACGAAGCAGTAGCCTTGTTTATACATCTTCGATACTGAAAGAGCATTCATACTAAACTTCAGTGCGTAGTAGCAATTTTTCATGATCATGGAGCTATCATTAATTTTCAGATAAACATCGCCCATGCCTTTAACTCGAACTCTTTGATTGTCTCCAACTTTCATATGACGACCAGGATTAGTTAATTGATTTGTTTCAATGAAATATTTCTTGTCGTTGCAAACATTGATATTAGTTTCTGAGTTCACTAGCCAGAGATCTCGCATATCCTCAATTGAGAGAGATTTTCTTGGTCAGAGATTTTCTTGGTCTTTCAGACTATCTAACTACCAGAGAAAATCCTAACCTCTTTGCAGTAGAGGTATCTTCAGGTTGATTATTGTTCGAACTCATTGAACACTGTGATGTCTCCATAGATGTCATTTCCTTTGTCTTTTTTCTCTTTCTAGAAACCTTATCAATCTTATGAAAAAGTATTTCCTCAAAAATTGTAAAATAATAAAATTCTCAATTAGACAAACATCATAAGATAAATCCAATTCATAATCGAATTTAATGAATTTAATTCAAAATTAAATTCTGTAAATTTAATTCTCAATTAAACACTTAGGGAAAAATAATCGAATACAAACATCTTTGTTAAGATTTACTTTTGCAGTAAGATAATAAACACCTCAATAAGGGTATTCATTATCTTGGGTAAGATAATAAATACCTCAACAAAGGTATTAATTATTAGGAATGAACTTTGACATAATTACCAACTCTTGTGATTAACCAATCAAAGTAACTGATTTAAAATCAGTAGAAAATTCGTGCAAGAAACTGTAGTACACATAATGTAAAACAAGAAATATAAATATAATGGCATATAATCAAACAAGAAGGTTACGTGTTATGCTCTTATTGGTCATTTGAAAACTAAGGATAAACTATGGACAAGTATACAAATTATGATCCTCCTAGTACTCAATTAAGTTTGCTAGTTTATGTGAATATATAAGAATTTAGAATACTTTATATTAAATCTATTAAGATAAAATGCTTGTGAAGAATCCCTATGGCTATCACATATATTCAAGGTATTTTAACCATAGATCACAAGTTACCTATGGGTAATCATGTGAATCTACAAGTTAAATGTAAATAATTCAATTCACTTTAGATAAAAAGACAAATATCTCATATTATATTTTGCTAATTACCTTACTTATCGGTCTATAGAATTACTAACATAGCTCCTACGGGAGGTTAATATCATCCTATATTGAGTGTGTAATCATCATTTCAATTTACAAGCTTTCTTATACAATATAGTCTTCTACGGGAGATTAGTACATAAAGTCCACTCGTAAGTTTATTCTAAGAGATTCAATACTAGTAATATCTAGATAAAACCTTCCTATGGGAGCTTAGCAAGATTCTGAAGCGAGGCATATCTTTGGAAATATTGAACCAATTATGGAGACCATGGATATCTCACACCCGCTCCCACTCAATCTTTTTAAAATTAGGGATTCTTGATTTTACCTAGTTATCTAACTTACTTAGTAACCACAAAATCAATTATGTATATTCAATTATGTGACTTAGAGAGAATGAGTTAATTTAAGACATTATGACATACTATTCTAGATATGGTGCCATGATCGAACAATTATTATCTCTAAAGCCAAAGTGCTAATACTATATTATACATCTCATGTATATAAAAGCAGACAATAAAAGAATACAGGACATAACGATCAAGTAAGAAGATTTGTGGATTGTAAATCATTCAAGCAAAACTTTTCCAGAAGAGATTCAATTATTTGTTCAACAATCTTTCAAACAAAGATAAATAATTGATAATGGTATTTAAACCAAGTCCTATACAAAATATTAGTTTTGAAAAATCTAGCTAAGAAACTTTAACTACTAAATTATTCAACCAATAATTTTAAAGATTCTTAGTAGTAAAATTTAATCAAATTAAACTCCAAGTGAAAATAAGTAAACAGTTATAAAAATATTTTGTATAAAAGTTTTACAAATAATTATAAATGCAAGTAGTGAATGTAAACAACTTTATATACATTCATTAATTTTATCAAAATTAATCATTTCAAAACTAAATAATAGTTTAAATAATTTTGAATTAAAAAATAACAAAATTTAAAATCCTTTCACTCAATATGACAGTCATATAGAATGTATTTTATAAAAATATGATTATCTCATAATTATCAAAATACTTTTTATCTCATAAAATAGGGTTTTTGGCATGATTAGTCCCTGAATTTTTCGATGATTTGCAATGTATCCCCTGAACTTTTTTCTTTTGGCAATTAGGACCCTGAATTTAGAATTTTTGGCAATGTATCCCCTGAACTTTTTTTTTTTTTTGCAATTAGGATCCTGAATTTAGAGTTTTTGGTATGATTAGCCCCTGAATTTTTCATTGATTTGCAATTTATTTTTTAATTGTTTAAAAATTTGCATATAACTCAGGGGATATATTGCAAATCAGCGAAAAATTCAGGGGCTAATCATGCCAAAAACCCTAAATTTAGGGTCCTAATTGCCAAAAAAAAAAGTTCAGGGGATACATTGCAAATCTACGAAAAATTCAGGGGCTAATCATGCCAAAAATTCTAAATTCAGGGTCCTAATTGCCCAAAAAAAAGTTCAGGGGATATATTGCAAATCATCGAAAAATTCAGGGACTAATCATGCCAAAAACCCCATAAAATATTACCATAACTATCTCATAATTATCAATAGTTTATGTCATGTACCACCGTAAAAAATATTACTATAATTATCACATAATTAAAATATTTTATTATTCAAAAATATATTTTAATCCTATTAAAATCAAGCTCCAATTTCCTTGCAAATCATGAAAAGAAATAATTATCTTTATATATTATTATCCTTTTAATTAATATAATTAATCTCATTAATTACTATCAATTATTAATTATTAATCACATTAATAATTATTAAATAATAAAAATTAATCACATTAATAATTATTAAATAATAATTTTAAAAATTAATTAAATTCAATAATTAATGTTTTCTAGTGAAACATATTATCCTATATGTAAGAATTAAGTTCATAACTAATTCTTGTCTAAATTTAAAAGTATCTAATATTTTTAAATTGTTGATTTATTAGGATAATTTAAATAATTAGAGAATAAATCACATTTATTATCTAATTATTAATTAATTAAAGATTTAATTAATTTATCTAATCTTATTTTAATCTCATTAAGATACAATCTTAAACTCATTAAGATATAAAGGATAATAAAAGATAATTATTTTTAGTTATAAAAATCCTATTTCTATAACTGTATTTGGAAAAGATTAATTGCGATATGCTAAATAAAACTCTTTTAATTAATCCTAATTAATTAGAAACTTATAACTCATATAATGTTTTTATATTTATCTAGTATTATATCTAATTATAATAAAATAAAGATCATATCTAAATTTAATTATAATAGAAATCTGATCATTATTAAAAATCTATAATTAATTAAAATTATTTAATTATAAATAGATATAACTTTCTAATTAATTAATCATATTATTTAATTAACTAGTTAATCTCATTAATTAGTTGTCTAATTAATCTCATTAATTAGTAGAGTTACTAATCTAATTAGTATTCTCTAATAATATTTTAATTATGATAATTAGAATAGTTACTAGATAAATAGCTATTACAATTAACTATAGAATATTAGTCTAATTAAATTCAAATCTTTTCTATCCTAATTAATCTTATTAATTATGAATTTGAATAATCTATGGATAGTAATTATTTAAATCTAACCTAATTAGATTTAGTTTCAAATTTAAATTCAAAACACTATCTTAATTTAAATCAAATTTAAATTAAGGATAATTACTAAATTTAAATTATTCAAATTTAAACTGTCATGATTTCTTGATAATTTTCTAATCATATTTAATTAATTTGAATAGTTGTTATCTATTTAAATTCAAAATTTAAATAGATAGAAATCGGAAATTTTATCTAATTTTAAAAATTAGTAGATACCCTATTCAAATTCAAATTAACTTTTAGATTTATCAAGATAATATTGAATCATATCTAATCTCATTAAATATCTAATTAATTTAAATAACCATTATCTATTTAAATTCAAAATTTAAATACTAGAGATAATATAGAAAATCTTATCCAATTTCAAAAATTAGTAGATATCCTATATGAGGCTCTTAATTTTGAACCGTATGATTAAGATAGAATATGAGTTTATAAGAAATGTGATGCACCGTACAAAAACTCAAAAAGAAAAAAAAAAGCTTTATCTTTTTCCTGGCCTTTGTCTTGATAACTGAATAGTTTGTAAAGAAAGAAACTAGTCATGGAAATAAATATATAATGGTATTAGTTCTCATGGAATAAAAGTCTAAAATCTTTTAAACAAGTAGATAAATGAGAGACATCATGAATACCATTGATTCTCATTAAAAGAAAAACCTAAAATGTTTAGTTTGAACCCATTTTCAAATAAGTAGAGATCGGGACCTAGGGTGAAAAAGTGAGAAAAGTAAAAGTCATGAATCCAAAGTTTTGCAACTTCTCTCAAGCATCTATGTCATAGACCAAGGCAAAAATAGAATTAGATCTAATTTCTTGGTAATTTCTCATATCTAAACAAGCATCGAAGCATGAATAACTATTAAAAAACTTTATTTCTTACCCATTATCGTTACTGGGCAGCAGATAAATCATTATAGGAAAAAAAGCCACTCCAATGATTTTGTTTATTTCATTTTTTAATTTGAACTACCATTAAGTGGAATTATCTTATTTTATTTTTCAAGAAAAGTTGGTTAGCTTATACTCGGTTTTTCGGTTACCTATGTCATGCATTAATTTAAAAATGGCTATCACTTCCTATCTCTTTACCAATTATCATTTTGCCTAAATGTATGTATTTTCCTTGTAACCTTGGCCAAAATTTCCAACTAGGTGCTTTGATTTCTGTCGAATAATACTTGTCCTAGCTAGCCCTCTTTTTGTCAGAGAAGAAAACCATACCCTCAGTCTGGTATTCAACCCGAAAGCCGAAAAGCTCTACAAAGCCGAGGCGATTTGGGTATTTACTACACTGAAAATAGGTTGTTATTGATCTCGATTGATTGAAGCGAAGGCATTCCAGCGAAGAACTTGCCAAGAATGGAGCTAAACTTGGCGGATCTGGTGCCCGATTTGGATTGAAGCTCTAAGCATTCAAACCCATTCAAGAGGAAACGTACCTTGATGGATCTGGTGCCAGATATAGATCCAGGGAGAAATTTCATTAAATATGCTCCAAATGAGAGCCATTTACAACCGTATGTCTGCCCTAATAAAATTTCAAAAAATATGACTAGACCCCCTTGAAAAGACTTAACTACCCTTGAAACTTAGATTTAGCTTTCTTTCACTTTTTCTTGTTCTTCCATTTCTCTCTTTCTATGCTTCCTCTCAATCTTCAGTCTTCTCTCAACCAAATAATTTTCTTAACAATCAAAGCTTAAAGAAACGTAATGGGTATAGTTTAAAATAGTTGGTATTTGAATTTCGAGACGTTCTGTGATTGATTCTATATTAAAAATAAAATTTGGAACAATTTTTATGAATTTCTGGAAATTTAAATTAGCTGCCCTGATGAACATCGAAACTTTTCGATGAAATTCGATGCCATTTCGATGAATTATGTTTTTATAATGAAATATGAAAAATTGAGTATAGTCATCGAAATGACATTGAAATAGCATCGAATTATTATTGAATTTCATCGAATTTCATCGAATTCCATTAGATTCTATTATAAAAATACACTTTATTGAAATGCCATCGAAATATCATCGAATTATCATCGAATTTCATCGAAATTCATCGAATTTCATCAGATTCCATTATAAAAATACACTTCATTGAAATGCCATTGAAATAGCGTCGAATTATCATCGAAATGCATCGAATTTCATCGAAATTCATCGAAATTCATCGAAATTCATCAGATTCCAGTATAAAAACACACTTCATTGAAATGTCATCGAAATAGCATCGAATTAGTATCAAAATGAATCGAATTTCGTCGAACTTCATCGAATTTCATCAGATTCCATTATTAAAACACACTTCATTGAAAAGGCATCGAATTATCATCAAAATGCATCGAAATTCATCGAATTTCATCAGATTCCTTTCTAAAAACACATTTCATCGAAATTACATTGAATTTCATCTAATGAGCATCGAAATGGCATCGAAATACATCGGAGTTTTTGATATTTGTCAGGGTAACTAGTCCAAATTTTAAGAAAATTCATATAAATTGATCTAGATTTAATTTTTAATGCAAAATCCACAACAGAACATCTCAAAACTCAAACACAAACTATTTTAAATTATACCCACAACATTTAAACATAGAAATTTCTTCATAGTTGACAAGTGAGATGACAACGAGAGAGAGCGAGAACTCGAAGTTCAACTGAGTGAGAGAGAGAGTGCGGAGAAGCTTTAATGGTGAATGGAGGAGGAGAAGAGAACGATTGAACGAGTGAGCAAAAGAGAGTAACCACCGAAGATTGTTCTTTCCTTTCTTTTCTATGCTTTTAGGGGTATTTTGGTTAGAGAGTCATATTTTTCGAACAATTAGTGGACGAGTCATATGCTTGTAAATAGCTCTTGTTTGGAGTATATTTAATGAAATTTTTCGATCCAGGTGACTTGTTTGTCATAGAAAGAGAAGGAGAAGAGCTGCCTTTTTTGTTCTTTTTTTCGAATTTAAAGTTAGAGGAAAATAATTTGCCAAATTTTGTGTTTGTGGGATATATGGTGAAATAAACTAGGGCCAATCGTGTGTGACATGATTCATATTAGGCAAATATATCTACACCATTGATTTTAATTCGAACGGATGAGATTGGTTAGACTTACATAGGGCTATATTGGTTAGCCTTACTATAGACGCATTCTCAAATTTAAATTAACTATTAGATAATATTCTATTTATTTAATTAATTCAAATTTAACATTATCTTATATTAAATCAAATTTAAAATAGGATAATTTAAAAATAGATAACTATCATAATCTCATTTGAATAGTTTCCTATTTCAAAATTTGAATTCAAATTAAATAATTATCTAATTATTTAAAAAAATAATTAATTTAAAAATTAGTGGTGGTGGCAAAAACACCACTACCGTCAGCCTACGGGCCGTCACCGCCCAATGAAGGTGGCGAGAAGCGGAGCAATAGAGCAGGGACAAGGCGGTGTTGCCTCGCTACTGCGCACGAAAAAGCCTAACATGCCAGGCGTGTTGGCGGTGCGCTGGCACAGCTGGCCACGCATGCCACAATGCAGGCCTTGTTGGCCATGCCCGAGTGCTGCAGGCTCAGTTCCCACTATTTAAAAAAATTAAATCCTGTTAGTTATCATTATCAGACAACGACTATTTAAATTAAATATGAGATAATTAATTTAAATAAATAGGAGATTATTAATTATATATTATGTGATAATATTTAAACTTTTCAAATTCAAATATTTGCTTAGATATTTCCTAAACTATTTATGTGATAATTAATTATTAATTGGAATTTGAATTTGATTTGAATTCAATTTTAGAGATATTTTAGGAGATTTAGATTAAATTTGAAACTTATGAAGATTTCAAATTAAAATTAGAAAGAATATCTTATCTTTTAAAATCTATTTGAATCTGAATTTAAAATTAGTAGTTTACTTTAATGAGATTTAAATGGATAATTAGAAATTATGAGATAATTTCAGATTTAACTCAATTTTGAACTTTCTATTTATTTTTAATGTGATTAAAAATGATGATTAGATATTATGAGATCAATCTAAATTTAAATTTATATGATTAGATAATATTACTATGTTAATTATTTGATAATTAGATTATGATTTGAAATTCAAATATTGAAATTAAATCTCAAGATAATCTAGAAAATTTAATAAGATTAAATTTTCAAAAGATTTTCAATATTAATTATTCAATAATTAATTTATGATTTGAAATTTAAATGTTGAATTCAAATCTAAAGATAATATAGAATATTTAATAAGATTAAATTTTCAAAAGATTATTTATATCAGTTATTCAATAGTTAATTCAAAGATTTGAAATTCAAATGTTAAATTTAAATTTGAAAAAGATCTAATAGATTTAATGTGATTAAATCTTTAGATAATTAATTTGAGATTTGAAATTTAAAAGTTAAATTCAAATCAATAGATATTTATAGATCTTTAATTTGATTAAATCATCTACATATCTAATTTAAATCTTGTGAAAATTTTAATCAGTAAATATCTGCATTATCTAATTTAAATTTAAATAAAAAGTTTACATTTTATTTTAATGAGATTAAAATAATGATTTGAAAATTCTGAGATAATTTCAAATTTAAAAATCTAATCAGTGGGAGATATTTTAATTATGAGATAATTAAATTAATAAGTCAAAATTTAAATTCAAAAGTTGAATTCGAATTTTGAAATATTCAAGAAGATTTAAATAAATTGAATTTTGTGAAAATCTTAATTATTTACACTTGAATATTATCTTTCACATTTATTATTTAATAATATCTTTTGTGAAAAGATTGTTTAATTATTAAATAATAATAAATGCTAGAATGATTGATATTCACTAATTTTTCTATTTTATTAAATTCTGCTAATACTTGATTATTATATGAATAATGTTGCATACATGTTCTATATAGAGTATTTAATTACATGATCTTAGTAACATGTCATATAGGATAGTAGAGCTACTCACATGCAAACGTTTTATATAGATTGCTTAATTACTAAAACAATGGTTACACACTCAATTCGAAATATTGATATTTTTCCATAGGAGTTCTTATTAGTAGAGTAAAGGACTAAATTAAATGATAGTTAGAAATATAGAATATGAGATATTTGTCTTATTTTTTAAATGAAATTGTTTCAGTTTGACTTGTTAATTGCATGACTTCCTGTAAGAGGCTTGTAATTAATTCTTGCAGGAGGCTTATAATTACTGGAAAGTTGAATCATTATGAATATTAATGATAGTCCTAGGGATACTTCACTTGCATATTCTAGATTTTATTTTACATTATGTTAATTATTCAAAATATTTGTTATGTTATTATATGGATTATTTATTTTCGTTCAAGTTGATATGTCCTTATTTCCTTTAACCACTGTACTCACACGCACATAACTTGTATGGTTAAACTATATTATCTAGATTAATGCAACCTAGATTTAGTGCTTATGGCTGATACGTTATTATGCTTCTACTCTTATATATTCGTCCACATTCACTAGTGAGACTAGTGAAACAAAATAAAATATATATATGGTGGAAGAATTCCTAGATAATTTATTAATACACGTTGACATACGATGTCCAATATGTTACAACATGAAATTTAAGGAATTCAAACTACTACAATATCATGCTAAATCTCAATGAGATATCTAATGAACATTTTCACCAAGCTAAAGTAGCTAAAGGTGAATTTTCTAATCCTTAGTTAAAAGAAAAATATTTCCTATATAGCACTAAAGGATATTGAAAGAAAATTATTAGAGACACCTATACAGTACTTGATTGAAAAGTAATAATAATTTATTGTTCATTAACTTATTTTAATGGATGACTTAATGAATCTTGGATAGGATTCAAGAATCATTAACTATGTTTGCATGTCTGTTGCAAAGGGTTCTAGGAAACTAAGGGGTTTAGTGAAGGTAAGTTCACTAAGAATAAGGACTATAATGACTATATTGTATGTACATAAAATGAAAAATATTTAAATTCACATTTGATGAATTTATGAATTAGGATATTAAAAAGTTGTCGAGCATTTAAGAGAAATTTGATTTTTATTTCATGTTTGATGAAACGATATTATTCTGTTTATCTTAATAACAAAGTTTTCATAAGAAAGAATAATATACTTAATTACATTTTTATTGATCTCAATTATTCTCATTTATGAGATACTAATAATGATGAGATTGAACATGATAAATCTAATCATAAGAAAGTAAGTACTAAGAATAAGACATACATAGTTGTACTTCGGTTATATTAACCTAAATATGATCCAAAGATTGGATAAAGATAGGCATCTAAACTTATTAGAAGTCACATATTCACCAATCAGCGAATCCTATCTGAAAGGTAAAATGACAAAAAGGTCCTTCGTTAGAAAAGACCTAATAGTAAAAGGATTTTTAAAAATAGTATATATTGTTGTCTACAGGCCCTTAAGCAATCAAGCCAATGAGGTTTTGAATATATCGTTATGAATGATTATTCAAAATTTTGTCATGTTTACCTAATGTTACTACTAATTGAATTCTTTTGAAAAGTTCAAAGAATTGAAAGTAGAATCTAAAATGCAATTAGGAAAAGTACAAAGACTCATTAATTGGATCGAATCGTTGAATATCTCTATAGAGAATTCTTAGGAATATCTCACAGACAATGAAAACTTTTGGCTATGATTAAGTTGTTATTCAATTATTCATTATTATAAAATATATTTGGATACATCTTGGAGATGGTGATATGCCTACTAATAGAGTTCCATCTAAGTCAATACTTAAGACACCATTTTTATAGAAAGGATATAAAGCTAGTTTATATCATATCCATATTTATGGTTGTCTAGCATATGTGCTGAAAGGAAAAATGACTAAGTTAGAATAACAATCTAAATTGTATCTATTTATAGGAACCTAAAAGAAATAGAAGGGTGTTACTTCTATAGTATTGAAGGAAGAAAGTATTTGTTATACTAAATATCTCTTACTTGGAAAAAAACTATATGAAATATTTAACCCCAAAGTAAGTTATTTCTTGAAGAACTAACTGATGATGTAATCAGCTTATCTATGAAAGATAGAATAAAGTAAGCACTTAGGAAGGATAAATCACTAGAAGATCAACATATATCAGACCCTCATTGTAGTGGAAAGATTTTGAGACAATCTGGAAGATATCTAAAAATAGGAGAGTCCTATAACCTAGAATCTAATTACTTTATCTACAAAGAGGTAATAGATAATGTTGGTATAGGTCTCTGGCAAAAGCAATATAATCCACATTAGAGTCTATGTACTCTAACAAAATTTGGGATCTTATAGATCCACCTAGAGGGGTAAAACTTTTAGGTGTAAATTAGTCTATAAGAGAAAAAGAGGAATAGACGAGAAAGTAAAGACTTTCAAGGTAAGTTAATTGCAAAAGGATTATCTACAGAAAAAATGTCTATTCTGTTGTTATGATCAAGTCTATTGATATACTTTTTTCCATAGTTGTACCTCTTGATTATGAGATATAGTAAATGGACGTCAAGATAGCTTTCCTGAATAGCAATCTTGACAGTTGTATATAAAAAGTACAACTAGAGGGATTCATTAAAAAGGCCAAGAAATTAAAGTTTGTGAAATTTTAGAGATCTAATTTATAAACTTAAGCATTTGTCTAAAATTTATCAATTTGATCGATACATAGACGAATCTTATATCTATAAAAGATTCAGGGCAGTAAAGTGATTTTTTTGGTTTATATGTATTGATGATATACTAATCATTGGAAATGATATAGGATGACAATCATCAATAAGAGTTTGGTTAGCACAAGTACATGATATTTATTATGTTGTTAGGATAGTAAGTTGTTACTAATCCAGTCTAGAACTTGAACATAGAATTAAAGTCAAGTATATCCTTAAGTATCTTCGGAGAATTAGGAATTGCATACTTGTCTATTCTAGAGAAATATCTGACTTTTGTTAGATATATTAATTCGGATACTCGATCTGAAAATACACTCCAGAAGATCAACCTTTTATTATGTGTCAACCCTAGTAGGGAGATGTTATAGTGAGTAAGATAGCCATTGCAAAAAACCTTGCTAATCTGTTTACCAAATCTTTAGCAATCAAAGTATTTAAAGATCACCTAGAAGGAATCGGACTATATAATATATTCCATCTGCTTTAAAGGGCAGGTGGGAGATTGTTGCGAATATGCCCTAGAAAGTAGTTTCTTTGTTAGGCATTTTGAACAATGTTTATTGGATTTAAGTGTTATCTATTTGTTGTTAATAAATTCTATGTTATGTTCCAATTATATATATGTGATGTTTATGTTTTCTATTATGCAAACGTCTAAAAATTTTAATGACTAATAATGAGTAATAAAGAATTATTCGTGTAAAGTGTTCACATGTGGAAGACTAAATTCTTTATTTCATTACGTCTAAATAAAGAGTTCACATTCTACAAATAAAGATGGAATACTTTATTTTTCCATATACTGTAGTATTATCTATTTCAACGAGATTGATGAAGTCTCCAATCATCGAAATATCTGACTTCGGATAGAAACACTTGTGCGTTATAAGAAAGTTATAAGTGCATTGAAATAGACCAAGTGAAAATAGAATTTGAGGTTAAGTACCGTAACTCAATATTCTATCTTTCACTAATCTAGCACTATTGCAAGATTACCTTAATCCTAAGGATTATCGGACTTACTTTTATGAGTTTTGTCTTTTTGACTTACTAAAGGACTAGTTCTGATTATATGGTTCGAACTCTGGTATCTTGGAAGATAATATTTATGAATTGACGAGAATACTCTTCATGATTTGGACACTATGCATATAATGTTACTTTGAGTTTTTTCAAGGACTTGGATAATAAAAACCAGGTGCTAAGTATTCACTTTATGAATTTAACTGTGTTTGTATGGACAGTTACAAATACCGTACTCAATTATTATCCATTAGATGAAAAATGGCAACTCAAAGGTAAATATGTACTAGAGGGGTAATGCGGTAATATCACCTTACTAGTACGACATTGCATTGGGGGTATATTTATAGGTATAGCATATGCTAAATAGATCAAGTTAATTAAAGTGTTAATTAGCTTCACAGAAAATATATGATATTTAGTCTAAGAGTGCAATATTGGGCCTATGGTAGAATGCCCCAATATTAATGGACAAGGCCTAGTTATAATTAAGAGTTAATTATAACTATGGGTAGTTGGCCCATTGGAGCTTAGATTATTTGGATCCCTAAGGTCCCCTGTCTAGCTCACACATAGCCCAATAACAAATTGAATGCTTAGTTGAGCCGAATAAACCTATTAGGATTTATATCTCTCTAATACTTAAGAAAAAAGTTCTTCTAAGCATCTGTACAATAGCCACACGCCACCCAAAGTAAAGTAACTGTGCTTCACGTTTAATTGAGAGAAAAAGAGAGAGTGAGAGAGAATTGAGCTGCTGCAGGAGAAAACCCGTGTTTGTTTATAGCCGCCGAGGGAGAGATACCCATGGTCATAGACGTGCAATCAAGAAGAAGAAAGAGCATCCTTCAGATCATCCGCTCATCTCTCGTTGGGAATCAAGAAGGTACCCACACACCGGATCACTCAAGGGTTCTAGAGAATAGACAGGAAGGCTCAATAGTTGTAAAGTATTTCCAGGTTTTATCTAAATTAAGATCCATGAATTTATTTATGTTAGATCAATGATCCTACATTTTGTTTTGTAAAGTTTCAAGAAAAATTTTAATATACTAATTTTACTGCGTTCTTGATTTGTTTACAAAACTTTGGAAATCGTTTTTGGTAAAATCATTTTTCAAAATCATTTTTCAGAATTTTCAGCATATTTAACACCAAATAAAGTATGTTTCGAACTCAAATAGTTGTGTATTTTTAAGCGTTTTTGTTAGTTTGATGTGTTTTTACTTTCTTTCTATAGTTCTTATAAATAAATAAGAACCAAGGTGAATTTATGCCAAAACTGGGCTTTTTAAACATTTGGATTGAAGTTCTATCCAATACGGATGCGCTGCAATAAAAACAAGACAGAATGGAGCTAAAACGACGAAATGGCACACCCAGGAAGCAACATAATGCATCAGGATAAACAGGTGCCCCTGTGCTTCTATGCAGCAAAAAGGGTTCCCATGCATGCCCTGAGAGGTGCCCCAATGCCCGAAGGTGCCCCTGTGCCACTTCAGAGGAGCAGCCTTGTAAACCCCGAGAAAACCCTAGACTTGAAAAGCTCCCTTGAAGAACTAAGCATCTGAAAAGAAGAACAAACATGATTAGTGGCTCCTGAATCAACTATCCAGGAAGATATATCAAATAAATCTTCTTCCACTAAACAAGCTTCTAAAACAAGTAAATCATATTTACCTTTCTTCTTCTCTTTCAACTCGGAGAGATACTTGTTACAGTTTCTCTTCCAATGCCCTTCAACTCCGCAGTGAAAACATTTTTCCTTAGGCTTTTTGTCCTTGGAGTTGTTCTTCTTGGTGCTTGTATTGCCCTTCTTGCTCTTTTTAGGCTTAGACCCAGAGACACCCTTGTTCTTCCTCTTCTTATTTTTATAAGAGGTAGAGGGATTTTCTTCTGCAACATTTACTTCAGCAACAGTTGCTGAACCATCTTTACCTTTATCTTTCGATATCGATTCAAAAGTTTGCAGTTTATTGAGCAGTTGAGTCATCGTATAATTCAACTTGTTCATAACATAGTTGCTCTTGAACTGAAGAAAATCAGGTGAGAGTGATTCAAGAATCATACTCACTTGGGTGCGGTCATCGACCGTAGCCCTGTGGACTTCAGCCTCTCCAAAGTAATTGATCATGTTCAAAACATGATCTCTCATATGAGTTCCTCTTTTCATCTTCGCATTCATAGCCTTTTTAATGGCGTCATGACGAGATTAATCAGATTGTTGCCCAAACATGGCCTGGAGAGACTCCATTATCTCATAAGCAGTCTCCATCCTTTCGTGCTTAGCTCTAAGCACGTCGGTCATGCCTGCTAACATGTAGCAGCGAGCTTTATTACTGGCATGAGTCCACTTTTCATAGCTTTCTCGTGCAGCTCGAGTAGCATTAGCGGCGGGTTGTGGAGGACATTCCTCCGTAAGCACAAACTTGTAGTCTTCACTAACAAGCACGATGTTCATATTACTTTTCCACTTGATAAAATTATCTCCAGTTAATTTTTCATTTGCGAGTAAAGCGATAATGGGATTCGAGGTTGACATGTTTGCTGAAATTAAATAAATAAAACAACATTCAACATATTTGAAAATAAATATCAAAAGAATTCGGAATAGTAAACGTGATGCATGATGCAAGTAAGTAAACACATAAACTTAATTACTAATTCCACGGTAATTCAATTTCCTCTAATTAGGTGCCGTCGTAGGATAGGTCACATAATTAT
>JXTC01000526.1:54577-68837 GCA_002914845.1 Trema orientale | reverse complement strand
GCTCCCAAGATACAAGTATTTCGATCTGTTTAAAAAACAAACCTTTAACAAGTATGTCAAAGAACATAATGTTATAAATAGGAGTTTATAACTACTCAGGATTAAGATTGATCTATATATGATCATCTAGTGACATTATTTGAACTCTCAACAGTTAACAGAATTTGAGTGAGATTCAAATCATGTCTGGTCCAGTCCTATATAATCGAATTATATAAAGTACCTCTATTGTGATGTCAACACATCAATAGTCCGGATAAGACTATTACATTCTCAATGTTAATGGACCGTACTAATAATATTTAATTAAAGATCCCAAACTTTAATTAATTATTACGGACTATATTTAGTTTATTATCCATAAATTTAATCCTCATGTATATAACACTTATATACTAAATTTATGGTCACATAAATAAACTAGGAATTTTCTGATATTTAAAGACATACCAATTATGTACAAATTCAAATAGAAAAATTTCATTTTATTAATTCAGCAAATATCCAAAATATACATACTTTTAGGGCATAAACCCTAACAAAGATTTCGATGCTTAATGCTCTTCAAGACTTTACACTCTGCGATGAAACTTTTTATTGCCCTTGAAGTTTGAAGGTTTAATACTTTGACAGCAACAATTAACTTCTCGTTTTCATTTAGGACTCCCTTATATACAGACCCAAAACTGCCAGTACCAATCAAATTTGTTGAAGAAAAGCCATCGGTTGCCTTAAGAAGATCTCCATAAGATACCTTCAAGAATGAAATCCCAAATGGTTATCCCAAAATTGACTTACCGTTCCTTTTCCCTATCCAGCAAAGAAGCATTAAAACCAGGCTAAAAGCAGTATTGCAACAAGTCCACATGCAAGTGAGACAATTAACTTCTGCTTACTAGATAGTTTCTGCTTCTTATCCAGTTTGGAAGGGCATTTTGGCAAGCTTAATTGAGGTATACCTCCACAAAGATTTGTGTTCCCCACAATGGACAGGGCACTTATGTTTTTGAAGACTCCTTGGGTAGGTACCTCACCTTCAAAGTTATTGTATGATAAATTCAGATTCTGCAATTGAAAGCCTTCCAAATAGTTTGGAATTTTTCCAGAAAAGTTATTGCGAGATAAGTCAATCTCTACAATCCCTTTCAAAGAATCTAAGGATGGCGGGATGGTCCCATGCAACAAGTTTCCCTCTAAATACAAGTACTCCAAGCTTTCACAACTACCAAGAGTTTTAGGAATTTCACCAGACAACTTATTCTCGGAAATATCTAATGTGGTGAGATGTACCAATTTACCCACTTCGTTGGGGATAGTACCAGTAAAATAGTTCTGAGACAAATCTAATCCTATGGATAAGGATGACAAACCAATCACTTCTTTTGGAATGGGACCACTAAGATTATTTCGGGAAAGGATCAGTCCCGCCAGATTCCTGCATTTTCCAAGACTTGATGGTAACTTTCCTTGTAAGTTATTGGACTTTGCAGAAAAATAATTTAATGATGTCAAATTTCCTATAGAGGATGGGATAATACCTGAAAATTCATTATTATCTAAAGCAAGCTCATACAAGTTTTGCAATTTACCTACTGAGCTTGGTATATGACCAACTAATTGATTTTCCTCCAAAGCTAAAAATTTCAAGCTGACAAGATTTTCAATCACAGTTGGAATGCTCCCCTTAATTTGATTCCCTCCAGATGTCATCCACCAAAGCTTTGTTGACAGGTTGCTTATACATTCAGGTAGTACACCCCCAAAATTGTTATCACCAAAGTTTAGAACTTCTAAATTAGTCAAGTTGACAAGGGAGAGGAGAAAATTCAAGTCATCATCCCCACCATATCCAAGATTATTTTCAGCAATGTCCAGATTATTAAAATTGGGCAAATTTGAGAACTCTGGCACTTTTCCTGTAAACTGATTGTGGCCAATCTGAAAGTGTATGAGGCATTGGAGATAACAGGAACTGCACCACTGAATTGATTTGTGTGGAAGTAAAAGATTTGAAGCTGCGGAAGTAAATGGCCTAAGTTATGAGGAAGACTTCCTATAAGTCTGTTTCTTTGAACACCGAATTTTTGAATAAAAGAGAGATTGTATATTGAGGGATGGATTAGGCCAGTCAGATTATTATCCCCTACTGCAAGAACTTGCAATCTTTTCAGTTGACCAAAGCTGCTTGGTATACTTCCATGCAACTTGTTTGACTCGACAGAGAATAATTCAAGAGTATTTGAAAGATTTGCAATGGAGCTTGGAATTTCACCATATAAATTGTTTGAAAATAAGCCAAGTTGCTGAAGATTAGATAATGAACCCATACCTTCTGGAATTTCCCCAGTGAGATTGTTATAAGCTAGACTGAGGTTCGGGAGATTAAAACAACGCGAAATGTTGACAGGAATTTTGCCGCTGAAGGAATTATTATTAAGGCGTAACATTTGAAGCCGAAACAAACGACCAATTTCTTCCGGGATTTCATGGTTGAAGCTATTGTTTTAAAGGTATATTATTCTGAGAAAGCTCAGGTTTCCAATATGGGGAGAGAGAGAACCCCCAAGTTGGCTAGAATCGAGAGCTATTACAGTGACCCTCTGGTGTCGACGACCACAAGTAATGCCATGCCACTCACAGAAATGCAGAGACTCATTCCAAGAATTCAGAGCCCCAAGTGGATCAATTACTACTTTAGCCTTGAATTCAAGCAAGGAGAGTCTATCTGTGTCATTTCCTCTAAATGCTTTCGAGAAAGCTGAAGTGAGCAGGAAGAGATAAACGAAAAAACACCAAAGCATGGTTAATCCAGTGCCTTGCTGACAGAACACACTCGAATAAGTGAAGCTTAATTTAGGAAGCGAAAGCAAAAGTAGTTTGAGGTTACTCATTGTGTAAATTTATACTGAAACACAATATGATCTCGTAACCAGAAAGCATTACTTAACTGTTATAGTTGGAAGTTGACGCCATACTATGTCAACTAGAATGGAAAAGCAACTAATTTAATGCAGTTCTTTGTTGGCATATTCAATAAAGCTCTCAAGCTTGACTTGACTTTGACTTGTCATTTTTAGTGTTTACATTCAGCTTCTTACCTTTCCTTGGCGGGCGTGTATATTTTCATTTTCCCATATAATTGATTTAATATTGAAATTGTCTCTATATCACAATAATTAATATTATGAGATTGGGTAATTATATAAGTATAGTTCTCTATTTAATTGACGAAATGACAGAAGCATGGTTGGCGGTGGTGTCGGTCGAATCCTCGAACCTACCGTCAGTATAGGAATCGCCTTGGTGCCTCACGTTCGATGAGGATAGACTCCTTGAATACTTGCAGTTAGTGGCATTACAAGAATAACCACTACGGATTCCACCACTCAAGAGCACTTACTGGAATTGTTTTTAGCAGAGAGAGAGAGATGAGAGAGAGCGTGTTTTCTCTGTACGTTATTTTTTTTTTTTTCAAGCTCTCAGATTAATGAATTAATAGTAGAGCATACGTATCCTTTCTATTCAAATAAGAATATTTCCTAATCCCTAAAGAATAGGAAAAAATTCCTAATTAATAGAGATCTATGAGATATTAATACGCTGATTCAAATTAAGCGTTCAAATATCTTATTTGATACGTATTCCACTCATATTGGGCCATGCACCAACTATGGGCGCCCAATAGGACTTTGGGCCAAAAGTCAAAGTTCAATATCTCCCACTCGCACATAGTGTGTATGATATATCTCATCATCGTCCTACCAATAATTCTATTCATACTTGGCTAATAAGCAGTGCGACCGTCGAGCCACCTGCCAAAAGAAAGTCCAGGAGTACTATACCAAATCTTATGAGGACTAGCATAGAATATCCCTAAGTATCTCGTTATGCCCCATACTTATTTAGCCACATCGGATCTAGCACCTCCAATCCCTCATATCTATATTTGGGAGCTATGCAAAGACCCCACTCATTCTTATGTTCACAATTATACTGCTATACCCAGTGTCGATATAATTCGTCAGCAGTAAATATAAAACTTGGATGTATTACTAAATAATCTTCCTTTCGTCTTCGAATCAATTAGCTTTGGTCTAATTTCTTTCCCAACAATGTCCCTTTAAGTCGAATTAACTATGAACATAGGAGACATATCAAAGTAGCATACATCAAACCTTCGCTTCATGAAGCAGTCAAAAGTCACATAGGGCACAATAAAGTATGAGATCAAAACAAGTATAATGATCTATAAGAACTCACACAATAAAGAAGCAGGAATCCATTCTTTCACTTCCTTATTTTGGTCATGTAAGCACATGTGGTATGAAACACATGCCACGGTGGGATATTCCTTTAAAAAAAGTGTATACTTCCTTCCTAAAATACCGTACAGATCTTAGTCCAGTCGCCTTCAAGCACCTGACTCGAATTCTCTATTTACTCACTTAATTCTAGCACCATATTGAGTTTCGTATCTAGTTATCTAATGGGTCACATATAGATAGTAGGAACAATAGTTTATCCATAGTCGATCTTCCAAGATCTCATCTTGGCTCTTTCCAAAGTGACACTTAATTCACAATCTTTGTGCTATAAGCGAAGTGTCTCATCTTTGCTCGCCGACTAGCGCCAAAGGTGATTTCTCGTGTAAGAGAGATAATCATTACCCGTTGGCATACTTCAAACACGTCATGGTTTATATATGTGTGTGCTAAAAGAAACAGATATCATGTCACAACAAAAATAGACAAAGAAATATATATTTCATAAAAGATATCCCAAATAACAAATATCTGACAGTAGTCAACCGAAAAAATATACAAAGAAAGAAAGTCACAAACTACGCAGTCCCAAACTCTTAACATGGGTTTGGTAAGTCTCTCGAGCAATAGGCTTAGTCAATGGATCAGCAACCATGTAGCTTGTAGAAATGTGCTTCAGGACCACCTCCTTCTGCACAACTATATCATGAATGAAATGGTATCGAATGTCAATGTGTTTGGTTTTTTCATAGTATTTTGGGTCCTTTGCATAAGCCAACATGGCCATGCTATCACAATGTATAGTAACAGGCTCTAAAATGCGTGCACCAACTCCAAGTTGTGCAAGGAACCTCTTTAACCAAATACTTTCTTGTACAGCAGCTGAGCAAGCAACATACTCAGATTCCATGGTGGATAACGCTATACAGAACTGCTTCTTGCTACTCCAGGATATGGCACCATTACTGAGTAAGAAAGCATAACCAGAAGTTAATTTGCGCTCATCTAGGTCACCACCCTAATCAACATCACTGTAGCTGATTAAGCGCAAATCCGATGCCTGATAGCAAAGCATGTAATCAGCTGTCCCTTTGAGGTATCGAAGTATTCTCTTCACTACTTTCCAATGAGCAAGGCTAGGATTCAACTGGAACCGGCTGACTAACCCAATGACGTAGCAAATGTCAGGCCGAGTACAAATCATAGCGTATATCAAACTTCCAATAGCACTGGCATAGGGAACTCGAGCCATGTAGTCTTTTTCCTCTTAAGTCTTTGGACACATGTCAAGGCTTAAGGCATCATTTTTTACGATAGGAGTGTCTATGAGTTTGCAGTTTTGCATCTGAAACCATTCGAGTATTTTCCTAATGTAAGTCTCTTGAGACAAACCAAGGAATTTCCTCGAGCGGTCTCTAAGGATCTTAACTCCGAGTACATAACTCGCTTCATCCATATCCTTCATCTCAAAGTTTGAGGATAACTACACCTTGGTGGTGACTATCATCTCCTTGTCATTTCCAGCTAAAAGTATGTCGTCTACATATAATGAAATGAAAAGAAAACTTCTTTCCTTGGACTGTTTGACATACACACAGTGGTCTTCCTCAACCATCGTGAACCCATAAGAAATAATGGCTCGATGAAATCTAAAATACCACTGTCTAGATGATTGCTTTAAGCCACAAATAGAACGACGGAGCTTGCAAACTCTACACTCTTGTCTTTTTGTCTCAAAGCTCTCAAGTTGATCCATATAGATCTCTTCATCTAGTTCTCCATTGAGAAATGCATTTTTAATGTCAATTTGGTAAAGTTCCAAGTCCAAATGAGCGATAATAGCTAGAATTAGGCGAATTGAGGCAAACCTCACTACCGGTAAGAAGGTGTCCTCATAGTCAATACCCTCCTTCTAGGTGTAGCCTTTCGCCACAAGTCATGCCTTGTACCTTTCTATGGATCTGTCTGCCTGCCATTTGACTTTTAGAACCCATTCGTTCCCAATAGTTTTTCACCCAGGTGGAAGATTCACTAAGTCTTAGACTTGGTTTTTCTTCATAGACTCCATCTCTTCAATCATAGTAGCTTTCCACTTCTCAGAAGTAGGAGATGAGAGAGCATCTCGATAATTCTTAGGCTCATCTTCATCCTGTGAAGCGCACATGAATGCTTCCCCTTCAATCTTAAAATGATGACGAGGGACGCTTCCACGTTGGCTCTTACACAGTTGTGGATTTTGATAACCAATATCTAGTGGTACACTCCCACTAGGAATAGAGTCGCTCTCGATTTTTGAGGTTGAATTTGGAGTGCCTTCATTTGGTTTTTCAATCTCATATAGCTCCAGATTTCTATCTACATCTCCTCTTCGTGAAAATTTCTCCTCGAGAAAATCTATATCTCGTGACTTAATTTCAGTTACACTTCCATCGGGTTATTCACCAAGCATCACATATCCCTTTGATTCATCAGAATATCTAATGAATATGTACTTGTGCGCCCTTGGGCCTAGTTTCCTATGCCTGTGAAAAGTAATGTGAACATAACCTGCTGAACCCCATGGGCGTAAATGGTCCAATTAGGGCTTTCGCCCTGTCCATCGCTTATAAGGGGTTAAGGAAACTGATTTAGAGGGTACTCGGTTAAGGATGTAGGCAGCAGTTGATGTGCTCATATTTATATAATATTTACATACCTTTCCAAGTTAATTTTATGCTTAAATAATTATATGCTTATAAAGTTTTTGTTTAATTTTTGGTGTTTTGTTAAATTGCCTAGGTTCTGAAGTACTTACGCAAAAGAGAGGTTAAAGTGGCGTTTCTATAAATCAATTAGAGAAAGATGATAAGTGTGAGCCCATATTCTGTACAGAAGAAAGAGGCCCAATGTCAAAAAGTCTATAAGAGCCCATTGACTTGAGAGCCCACTTGCTATTTCGACAAGCTGTTACGTGATTGCAAAGGAAAGGAAACAAGATAATTACTATAAAAATAAAATTAAGAATGTTTAAATTGGGTTGCACGTGAAAGCAAATAAGAAAATGACGTTAATTTATTTAATAAAGAAAAAAAAGGGAAGATATGGAAGGAAAGGGAAACGAACAGCTCTTAAAGGTCGGTGAGTTTATGTCCTATATATACAATAATACAGGGGCAGTCAATGAGGAAGACACAACGGGGGATTAGTTGTCGAAGAATGCCTTTTTCATCACATAATTCCTTGAATTGCTCAGATAGATAGTCACGGCCACGGTCTATCCTGAGAGTCTTGATGCTCTTCTCTGTTTGATTCTCAACCAAGTTCATAAATCGTCTAAAGTATTCTAATGCCTCTGACTTATGGGAGATCAAATAGATATGACTATAGTACGTAAAGTCATCTATAAAGGTGATGAAATAGGTGGCACCATGTCTAACCCTCACGTTCATTGGTCCACAGATGTCAGAATGTACTAGCTGCAAAGGAATCGTTTGCCGGTATGGCTTTTCCAAAAATTTTCCTAGTTGATTTTCCCGCCAAACAATGTTCGCAAGTGAGCAAGTTAATTTTAGAGAGTTGTCCCAAGAGACCATCTCTAGCTAACCTATTCATTCTATCTTGCCCTATATGGCCTAGTCTAGCATGCCATACAACAGAATCAACATTATTTGTAGTAGTCGTATAAGAAACGGCATTGTAATTATTATATGAATAAATAATATCCAACATAATATATAAAATCATCCATGAAAAAAACCACAACCATGAAAATCTGTTCCCAAATAAATATCACAACTAGTACTATGAAAATTAAAAGTAAAACCCAACTTAAGCAAACACACAACGGATAAAAGGTTTTGTCGAACTTCCGGAGCATAAAGAACATCATGGAGCAATAAAGTATAACCCCCGCGCAATTCTAGCTTGTAAGTGCTAATGCCTAACACTTGCAGTCTGGCTCCATTTCCTATGTAGAGTCCTCGGCTCCCTTTTGAAATTCGACGATACTCTACGAACCCGACTCGGTCCCTCGTGATATGTTCGGTCGCTCCTGAATCAACAATCTAATGAGGATGTAAATTAGCAACCATAACATGGCTTGTAACATAAATATCGCAAGAACTAAAGTCAGGGAGTACCTTTTTTGGCTCAGTGCAATCACGAGTGAAGTGTCCCTCTTTACTACAGTTGTAGCATCTGCCACTCTTACCCTTTTCACCGTGCTTATCTCTCTTGTGCCGGGTGGTCTTTGCCTTCTTGGGCGTGGGTCCATTACCAGAGTCACCCCTAGGAGCTTGAATCTTGCGCTTGCCCCCTCTTGGCCTATGCTAGTTATTCGCCACATAGGCACTCCCAGGGTTTGAGTCTTTGCTTGGTTTGGCAGCTTCTAAGCGCTCAGCTTCAAGCTCAAGGTGGTGAGACAGGTCATCAAAAGTTTTGATATTCTCACTATGAGTCATAGTGATGACCATAGGCTCCCATGAAGGTGACAAGGAACGAATTCTTGCTTGGATCTGTTGCTCTTCAGATCGAGAGTTGCTAGCTGCTTTCAGTTCGCGAATCATCAATGACATTACTCTAAGATGCTGCTTGGCTCAAGCATATCTTATAGGAGTCAAACCTAATGTTCATCATACGAAGTCTGGTAAAAGACATCCTACCAAATTTCAGCTTCAGGGCACCCCACATCTCTTGAGCGGTAGCATGCTCTTCAAACTCGCCGATCAAGTCATTGTGCATGCTACTCAGCATGGTAAAGCGCGCACAATGGTCTTTCTTAAGCCAAGCCTAATAGATTTCTTGATCGTGACAGTATTGAGCAGTGTTGCCATTCTCGGGTGCGGGCATTGTCTGGGTTAAAGTTTCCAAAACCTCTTGCTCATTGAGAATATATTGGATTTTTAGTGCCAGATATCATAGTTGTCACAATCCAATTTTTCTCCCTTATTCAAATCAGCCACTATGCTCTTAGAAGCCATCTACTCATGCGCATAAAGGATAAACAGATAATTAAGCACACCACACATAATCATTTTGCAGCAAAAATCCTAGACTAATCTAAATAATTCTTACTAAACACAAAATCGAAAAATCGCTACGCTCATAATCATCTCCTATGTCTAGGTTCATTATTAAGATTAAATCTAAACTTTGCGCAAAAATGTGTATAGGAGAATAATTAATTCTACCACTATACTCCCACTAAAATGTGACATTTCTAGCATATTTCTAACATACATATCACATAATTATGTGCAAAAATAGGCATGTAATTGGAATTAAATAAATTAAGCATAATTCAAAATAATTACAAATTAATTAAATACTAACATGCTTACTATGATAATATTAAATAGTGCTATAAATAAATAAGCAACTAATCATATTACAAATATTGTCATTCAAATATATACATGCATATTTATTCATAAAAAAAATTGCATGTACACATAATTAGTACAAAAATTGCACATAATTAATATATAATGAAATGTTACATAAAGTGCACAAAAAAAACACATATTTTAATTCTAAAAAAAAAAGTATTTTTTTCAAATAAATCTGGAAGGAAATAAAATATTTTCTGGAATTTTTTTTTTTAAAAACAGCAACCCCTTTTTTTATTAAAAAAAATTAACAAAACAAAAAAATGGGCCAGGGGCCCGAGCTGGCCAGGCGCAGCCCAAGGCCTACACCTAGGTTGTTAGGCGCGCTAGGGTGCGGGCCTAGGCCAGTGCCAGGTTGCTGGGCCTGGACCGGCGCACCTGTGCATGGCCCAATGGCTGGCAGCCCCTCAAGGGTGTTGCTGGGCCTTGGGCTGGCGCTCTCAGGCATGGCCCAGGGGAGTTGGCCTAGTAGCTTTTAGCGCCAGGCCATTTCACGCACCGCCGTTCGTGGACCGTACTGACATGATTCGGCCGCCATCGTGTCCCTCAAATCATTCTCGTCGCGATGACATGCTCCGTTACTTCCAAATCTGCCGTTAAGATGGCGAGTGAGACACACTCCCTCCCGAAGAGAGTGTGATTCAAAAACAGGTTGCTAAATTAGGGAAAAAAAATATTTACAGATATGGCACAAAATTCAAAAAAATCATATCTCCTCAAATAAAATTCCCAAAAATACATGTTATATATGGTTAGAAAGCTAATTTCATGTAGATTCCAAAAAAATTAAAAATCAAGTCCAATCAGGCAACCATGAGATCGGAAAATGCAGTCAAACTTTTGGATAAAACGAATTTGACTCAAAAAATCTCTCAAACCATACATCAAACGATTTCTAGATTTTTATAACAGAACATATTCACAATAATCTACTACATATTAAAAAATCACGACCAAATAATATCCAAAACTATATAAACCAAAAATATGGTATATTATGGGTGTTTTCGATTTAAGAGTTCATGTATCTCCCTCTTCAGCCTTTTTTTTAACGGAGAACGGAGCCCACCAACAGCCGCTCTGATACCAATGTCAGAAGCATGGTTGGCGGTAGTGCCGGTTGAATCCTCGAACCTACTGCCGGTACAGGAATCGCCTTGGTGTCTCACGTCCGATGAAGATAGACGCCTTCTAAAATTTCTCTTTTTTTTTCCAGTCTTTTACATCTTGCCTGTGATCTTAGGTTTCTGCGTGTGAGACAATCGAGGACGGCGAAACAATTGGATCGTCGGCTTCTGCGTGTGAGACCATCGGGACAAGCGGAGGATGACTGGGATTCCCTCATCTCTTTTTCTTCTTTAAAGTAAGAGTTCATGATCTCAGTCTGCAGACAAGTTATTTTCTTTCTTTAATGGTTTGAAAAATAATAGTATGAGACTGTGATTCAAGACAAATATAAGTACCTAGAACTTATTTTTTGTGGGCTAATTTTCTGCTGAGATCAATTTCCAACCGTTAAATGCGGTTGTAGAATTACGGCCAATTTTTTCGGTCTTATAGTAGACACTACCTAAAAAAGGCCTTTGGATTTCAATCCTATGACTAAAATGTCTCCAATTTAGGTTGCAGTGGTGCCCCCTAAAAATTGGGATTATATACTAGCCGCCTCAAATTTTCAAAACAAAAATTTACTTTTAGGGCTAGGGATTTCTACTATACAACCCCTAAATATGGATATATTGTTGCTTCCCTATTATTTGATCTAGAATGGACAATCATTATATTTAGTAAAGGATGGGAAAAACGTAAAGTCTCTTATGTGGAAAAAATATTTGAAAGTGATTATATAGCATTAAGTTAATGACGTTACAAGGACAACTACCACAGATTCCACCACTCAAGAGTACTTACTGGAATTGTTTTTAGCAGAGAGAGAGAGATGAGAGAGAGCGTGTTTTATCTGTACGTTATTTTTTTTTTTAGGCTCTCAGATTAATGAATTAATAGTAGAGTGTACGTATCCTTTCTATTCAAATAAGAATATTTCCTTATCCCTAAAGAACAGGAAAAAAATCTCTAATTAATAGAGACTTATGAAATATTAATACGCTGATTCAAATTAAGTATTCAAATATCTTATCTGATACGTATTCCACTCATATTGGGCCATGAACCAACTATGGGCGCCCAATAGGATTTTGGGCCAAAAGTCAAAGTCCAACACGAATATATTATCATCAGATGACACCAAGCAAAAAAATAAAATAAAATAAAGGACCAATTTTGGGTTCCAATTACGGCAAAATAAAGTTATTTGTAACGTGATTTTTTCATGTTTGATTTAATTATTTCCTTTAGAGGAAACTACACCACATGCTTTATTTATAAACTATGTGTTAATGAATAATATCCCTTTCAAATTTTATTGATTTCTATTTTACTTTTTAAGTTTTAATAATTATAGTTTACCATTATACTCCTATATAAGTTATTTGATATATTCATGTATATAATTAATTTACTAATATACATAATTTATTTACCGATGTATATAATTTATTTACCAATATTTATAATTCATTTACTATAGTATATAATTTATTTACCGGCATGTAAAATTGTTTTACCATCATTTACCATAACATAAAATTCGGTTTATAATTCATGATTTACCATAGTATATCGTTCATTTACTGTCATTTAATATAGTATATAATTGGATATATAATTCATGTATCGATGTGTAATATCATTTATCTCATGCAATTCGATTACTTTAATATGTCATTTATTATATAATTTTCTAAATTCTCAGAGCTTCTCATTTATGATTGACCCATAATTCTATAAAAACATAATATTCCCTCTTAACCAGGGAAGAGAGAAATTATGTAACTTCAGCCTTCATATCAGAATTCTCATATTCTCCTAGTCTAGAGATATTATAAGATACATATACTTCATTATATTTTTAGCCTTAAGATCATGGCTTCATATTCTATCATATGTTTATGTTTATAGAATTAAGGACTCAAGAGTAGTCATAGACCTCTTAAAATTTCAATTGTAGAATTTAACCTGTACACTTACATCATCACCCTAAAATGTCAGTTAATAACCAAGTTTAAAATTAGTTTTTTTTTTTTTTTTTTTTTTGAGGAGAAAATTAGTCATTTTTATACTAGTGCTAGACTTCCATCCGATTGTGAGATTACAAGAGCCGGCATCCGATAGGGGGATTAGTAAGTTTAAGCATAGAAATGATTAGTCAAGTAGTGGATAAATCACGAGGGATTGAAGATACCCTGGACTCCAATCAGTCCTTTCCAAAGTGGACAAACTCTATTGTGGAAATTCTAAACAAAAGCAAAAGAGTCAAATTTGTCCCATTTTCTTGTCAAATAAAATTAAGGATAAAATTATATATCCCAATTTTTGTACCAACACATGTGGTATGTAAGTTGTCACCATCTAATCGGTGTATTAATACTTACTACAAATAGAATAAACATTATCACCAATTGAGTGATGACAAATCACATGCCACATGTGTTGATATTAAAATTTTAGTACAAAAATTGATATCTCAAGTATTATCCTAAAATTAAAATATTGCCCTTTTCAGTCTAAGACTTAAAAAACGTTTAAAATGGGACAATAAAAAATATTTAAAGAAAGATTACAAATAAGATTTGTAAGCATGATACGCATTAAAAGTCTAAGCGAAAAAGAAAAAAACCTTAGAGCACTAAAAATATTGGGAAATAAGAGTGGGAGTTCGATTTACACTTGATTTTAAAAAGGAAATCGTTGCAATCACACCTCTACAAAAACTATAATTAAATACCCGTTTACATATCTATTGAAAATAAATAGAAAGATTATCCCCATCAAATGCCTGATCTTTTATAACTTAATGTTCATTTGTTAGTTAAGAGGTTTTAAAACTTCTTTTAACGTTTATTAGTATATGGAATTGTCAGAAATTGAACTTTAAGTTATTAATAGAAAATCACCGTTAAATAATATATCAATTTATTTTTTCTCTTGGTCTATCATGTATGTAGTCGATATATTTATATATATAATACTATTCTTATCAAAACCTATAATTTCGTACAAATTAATATCCACTTATTAATTAAGAGATTTTTAAACCATTTTTGATGTTTATAAGTTTATGGAATTATATAGAATGAACTTTCTGTTGGATTTAAAAAAGATTTTCGCAGCGGAAGATTGGCCCAGGAACATTCAAAAATTTTCTCAAAACAATTGACTATATGAGTGCATAGTATTAATACATAGCAAATAGGAACACACAAAGAGAATAGATTTAATACCTCTTGTAGCCTATCAGCGGATCCTAGCTTTATTATCTTCTAGACCACGATCTTCCAATCTAAGCCTCAAGCACAACTGGGTGAACGTGTGGGCGTTGCGTACAATTTCTTAAAAACACACTTTAGGCACTTGCAATTTTCTCAACACATGAGATTGCAAGAGTTTTTGTTCTACAGAGAATAGGAAGACACTCTTCTTTTTCTCTCTAGTTTATAGAGGCTCTGTAGAAAATAATGCGTAGTGTTATCTATCATCTGCTAGGGTTCCTTTTATATATATATATTTATT
>JXTC01000526.1:38488-48517 GCA_002914845.1 Trema orientale | reverse complement strand
AGATAATTAATACTATATACTCATATAACCGCTCTGGTACCAATTGTTGGATTTAAAAACGATTTTCGCAGCGGAAGATTGGCCCAGGAACATTCAAAAATTTTCTCAAAATAATTGACTATATGAGTGCATAGTATTAATACATAGCAAATAGGAACACACAAAGAGAATAGATCTAATACCTCTTGTAGCCTATCAGCGGATCCTAGCTTTATTGTCTTCTAAACCACGATCTTCCAATCCAAGCCTCAAGCACAACTGGGTGAACGTGTGGGCGTTGCGTACAATTTCTTAAAAACACACTTTAGGCACTTGCAATTTTCTCAAGACATGAGATTGCAAGAGTTTTTGTTCTACAGAGAATAGGAAGACACTCTTCTTTTTCTCTCTAGTTTATGGAGGCTCTGTAAAAAATAATGCGTAGTGTTATCTATCATCTGCTAGGGTTCTTTTTACATATATATATTTATTAAACTATTTAATAAATAATATATATTAATAAAATTACATTAACATATATATATATCACGTTTTATTGAAAACGTGAATAGTTTTATAAAACTTTTTTAAAGAAAACATAAATTTATATATATATATATATCTATTTAATCTAATTAATTAATATATATATATATATATATATAAACCAGCAGATAACTATTTCACTTTTAGTCAGTTTCCTAATTTCTATTTATCTAATTATCTCATAATTAGATATTTTTAAATTCAAAATTTAAACAAATTGGGAAACTTATCCCTCCATAAATTTAAATTAATTAATTTAAAATTAATTAATTATTTAATTAATAACAATTATTAATTACATATAGATAAACTATTTATCTAGATAAAGTGTGCAGTAACAGAAATAATATAATATCCAGTACAGTATTTGTAAGAGGTGAAATTGGGGACGTATGGACCTGTAATTCAAGCTCCAATAAATTATGACAATTAATTAAACTCTTTAATTAATTTGTCTAATTTATTAATTCCAGTATTACTCCACTAAAAATCCGGAATTGCACTCTTGAAATTACAGAATTAATTTACTCAGAAAACAGCGAGCAGTCCATCGATTTAATCATTACATGTAGTTCAATCCTCCATAGACAATTCATAATTGGAGCTAGGTCATGTTCCGTTTACCTCTCCAATTACATCTTTATCCTTCTGTACCATTAATTCTCTAATGAACAATTAATTTATAAATCTATTATAAATTGAGTACTCAAATTGTTCAAGTCCTGAATTAATACACAAGGGAATCATCTTTCTAGCTTCCTAATGGAAGGAATGGATTCCATATCTGTAAGTTACATTCCCAGCTTCTCATCTCATCATGCTCCCAAGATACAAGTATTTCGATCTGTTTAAAAAATAAATTTTTATCAAGTATGTCAAAGAACATAATGTTTTAAATAGGAGTCTATAACTTCTTAGGATTAAGATTTATCTACATATGATCATCTAGTGACATTATTTGAACTCTCAACAGTTAACAGAATTTATGTGAGATTCAAATCATGTCTGGTCCAGTCCTATATAATCGAATTATATAAAGTACCTCCATTGTGATGTCAACACATCAATAGTCTGGATAAGACTATTAAATTCTCAATGTTAATGGACCGTACTAATAATATTTAATTAAAGATCCCAAACTTTAATTAATTATTACGGACTATATTTAGTTTATTATCCATAAATTTAATCCTCATGTATATAACACTTATATACTAAATTTATGGTTACATAAATAAACTAGGAATTTTCTAATATTTAAAGACATACCAATTATGTACAAATTCAAATAGAAAATTTTCATTTTATTAATTCAGCAAATATCCAAAATATACATGCTTTTAGGGCATAAACCCTAACACTTTCGCCATTAACAAGAGATCATATTGAATAGTACTTTCTTTATTTTTTCTTGTGTATCTATATATATATACTTAGTATATTTTTATATTTAACAATTTCGCCACTATAATGCAAGTAGATCAACTATTGACCAGAATATATTTACCAAACTTAAATACTCAATTTGCCAAAATTTATCTTTGCATAAAAACTTGATTAAATATACTAATCTCATAAAGTTATAAATTGAGTATTATAACTTTATGATATTATACAAAAAATTTAGTTATATTTTTATATTATACTAAATTCAACATATGTATATTATTTGCTAAGAAAGCAACACTCAATGGAAAGTTGGCAGTTATTTCATTATTTTTAAATTAAAAAATAAGTGTCATACATACATGACAAGACTGCAAATAATAGACATAAAAGAACATTTAAGCATCCATTAGTTGTCGTTTATAGAAAATTAACACTACAACAAAACAGGAATAGAGCGGCGATAAATAATCCTAGAGTCGCTGCTAAAAGTTCGTTGGTATAGACCCCCTAAAGCGGCGATAAGCGTTGTCTCCCATATTAGATAATTTATAGAGGCGACAGTTGTCCCCGCTAAAAGGTCGACATAAATGCCATCTGGTAGACCATTAGTGGCAACAATTTTGAAATTGTTACCGATGTATTTTATTTGGAGCGGTGACAATTTTCGCCGCTTTAGGGTGAATTTTTATTTAATTAAATAATTAATTAATTTAGTAACCTAAAGCAGCGACAAATGTCGCCGTTTTAGGGCTCATTTTTTTAACTAAATAATTAATTAATTTAGTAACCTAAAGCAGCGACAATTATCGCTGCTTTATATAGAATTATTTTTTTAATTAAATATTTAATTATGTAATTAAAATAATAATTTTTATATATTTAACTATTAAAAAATAACAATTAATTAAAATTTAAATAAATAAAAAATATATAAAAGTAAACAAAATATATTAATAATTAGTAAAAATAAAGAAAGTAATATTTTAAATGACATTAAAATTAAAAAGTGTAGTCAAAAACTAAAAATATATAATGTTGTCTGAAAGTAGAAAAAAGTCTACAAGCCTAAGTCTTCGTCCTCGGTTTCTTCATTATCATCTTCTTGATGAGTCAGGGAGGATGGGCGAAACGAGGTGGCAGTGGCGGAGGCGGGGGCATCGTGGTAAATGATGTCAAAGTGGACCCTAGATGGATAGGAGCAGAGGTAAACATGTTGACATCTGGTACTAGCGATGACAAAATCCTCTACATATGCGCTATCTGCGCCGCCTGAGCCTCTATTGATCGCTGTTATTGAGTGATCATCTCTTGAGTGGCCACTTCTCGTTGCTGGGCTATCGTCATATATTGCTATATCGTTGGACATCCTCAGGTACTGGCGGTAGAAAGTCTAGTGGGGCAGATCTAGTACTGGAAGCGGACTTACTCAACTTACATCTGATACCTCTCCTAAATCCATGACGTGTACCGAGACCCTCATCCAGAATATGAGCATCAGTGACAGAAGCGGATGAGCTCGAACCAGATTGGGAAGATGCTTGAGATTGAGTGTTATGAATCTCAAGCATCTCATTCTGCAAAAAATATTAAAATTAGTATTAAAAAAAATTAGAAATTTAGTTTTAAAAAAATAATTAATGACATATGTAATTGGCCTCAAACTGTGCACTCGGCCATCCAGTCCTCTCAGTGAAGTAGCGATTCCTGAAACTCTCAGCAATAGGTTGAAGCTCGCCAGTAGTAGGATTGCGCTGTAAAAATATTTGAAGGGATATAATTTTTTATTAAAAGTTAATATTTTAAAAATAAAAAGTATTATAAGAAAAATCGCAATTTTATTACCTTCTTATATCGTTTGTGAGCAATAGAAGTGGCTCCCTATTTGCTCATCGCCAACTAACGCGCCCTATTTGCAGCATTTCTTTTACACATTGCCTATAAGAAAAAAAAATAATTATAATATAATATTTTATTACTTAAAAATAAATGAATAATTGATAACTACGCACTAACCCTAAACTCTAGGGAGTCAAAAAGGTCGCAACAACGCCCTCATGTCGCGGCATCCATCTCGTTAGGCACTTTGGAATGTGTTGTCGCCAAGTCAAGAGCATTTTTGTCGCCCTCGACGAGCCTGGAATGCTTATTAAGCTCGGTCTTCCAGTTGCTATATATATCTGCCGCAGTCCTAAGGATGCCATCCCTGACATTGGTCAAATCATCGCTATTGTCATCAAGATCTTTGTACTTAAAAAATTCCTACAATTACAAAAATTATCATTATATTATAATTGTATACGGAATTCATAACATTTAATAAATGCCATATATTTTTTACCTCGACAACATGAATGATCTTTCCCTTCTGCTCAATAGGAATCGACTTCCAATTTTTATACTACGGATCCATATTTTGTCGGACAAAAATGCCAATTAATCAGGAGAAGTATTTTTGATAGTCGTCGGCTGGGCGCCAAGTGCCACCTGCCTTGTCGAATTTGCTCAGAAGAGGGTTCCTCCCCTTTTTCTCAAATAGCTGACTTAGGTTCAATGACCTACTCTTCGACCTCACATTCCTCCTAATAGGATCTGCAAAATAAATAAGTATATTAGCAAGCAGGCAATGGAGCACATATCCAAAGTAATGAAAAAGTAAAATTTAATATGTAATGAATAATACGAATAATACCTGACTCGCATCGCTGAGGGACTCTGGTAGGACGCTGTTAAGTCATGCCTTGCAGCAAAAATCATCTTTCATATTTTGAAGTTAACAAACATGTGATTGAGAACTGATAATCTACTTGAGTGTGCAGCAAATGAAATTGAAACGATCACAAGACATTCAAGAAAGATTATGGAATAGAGCTTGAAGACAAAATTCAAGAATACAAGACTTAGATCAACAAAGGTTAAAACACTTAGTTCTTGTATTCGAATACTTGTCTACACATTACATGATCTTAATGGCTCAAAGATTTCATAAAATTAGAAATTTTCAAAGCAAAACTGTCAACTCTATTTATCTCCATTTAAAATATGAAATCTATTTTAGACAAGCTTTTAAATTGATTTATGAATTTCTATAGTTCCTATATTACATAATAAATCAATTTATAAAGTCGCATTTTGGAAATAATTGAAAAAGACTTGAAATAAAATTGAAAGATTGCTCTCGGGTAGAATCGGTCTACCTAAAACCCATTTTCGGTCTGCCGATTCCCCTGCCTATTTTCAGCAAATTTCAGAATTTGACCGTTAGAACCGCACTACCAACGGCTAGTTTTTTCGGTCAACCGAAAACACATTTTCGGTCTACCGAAAGTGACAGAATGTCTGTCTAACAGCTATAAACGGCTAGTTTTCATTCAAGTCTATATATAGAGACTTTTCTAAACACTTGAAACCATCTTTGAACTTCCTTACATTGCTTATATCATACTTTCAAAGTGTTCTAATCAATTTTTGTGAACCAAACTTTCAAATCCACTTTTTCACAAAAATCTATTGAGCCAAACTAGATTATATCTTGTGTGTTCATCTATTCTCACTAAGCCTACTTTGTATTATCTAAATGATTGTGAGAGACTCTAGTTGAGAGCATCAACAAAAATTCAAAATTACATTTGTGAGGTGAGGTTGACACCGGATTCATAAACAACCCGGTTTAGGTGAGATTGGCACCGGAGTCTAAACAATCCTTGATAGGCGTGATATAGCCGGATTCAAGACTATTGTAAAGGCGTGAGTGTGCCTAAGGAGAAAGCACTTGTTGTATAAAAGGGGTGGTCAAGCCTATTCTCTTGATCAAATAGTGGATAGCTCAAAGCGGGTTGCCAAGAGCCGAGGACGTAGACAAACCTTTGTGTTTGTTGAACCTCGTAAAAATAGTGTTTGCATTTCTCTATCCCTATCTCCGTTTCATTTATATGCAATTAATCTATTTTTACTAGATTATTTTATTTACTTGCATTATTGACGAAGAATTTTTTAAAATAGTCTACAAAAATTTTTAAAACCCAATTCACCCCCCCCTCTTGGGTTAGTTAGCCTTGGACTTACAGACGCCGTGGAAGGTCAGCACCACCATCGCCACTATGATAACTAGGCTCAATAGCGGCCATGACTATGTGGAAATCCTAATAGTGACAAGTATATTATAATTAAAAAATGTACAATAATATTGAAATTAAATTCTAAGAATTCGATCATTAATAGCATAAAAATTCTTTTACATGAGTAAGAAAAAAAATAAACAACAATCCTAATCGCTATCAAACTCGCTACTAGACGGGATTTTATCTACATCATCATCAGTGTCATTGTCATCTTCCTCAAACTCAGCTTCTTCATAATCTAATATTGTATCATCCTCAAGTTCAATATCATTTACGAAATCACCATCCCCTTGTTCAATATCATAATTAGTATTGACATTGTTTCTTGAGCATCAGACATGAGGGTTTCTTGAAGAATAGAAATGGGCTCCAGATGTCCAAGGTCAACTGTTAGAATAAAATTAGAGGAGTTCGAATCCTGCAACACATTCAACTTTTTATCGGTGTCCTCAATGTCTGGAATATCCCAGCCACTACGTTGAGTCAAGTCTCCAACTATTTTCCAACTAGGGCCGTGCAACAAATCGTCTATATAGAAAATTTGCTTTGCTTGAAAAGCAAGAATATAAGGTTCATCTTTGTACCACTCGAAATTGATTGTAATACTAGTTATATTTTTATCTGTTCGTATCTTCTTCTTCCGAGGGTGGGTGTTGAATCATGTACACCGAAACAAGATGATAGACAATTGGTTCAAGAAAGTGAACTCTTGTATATCTTCTAGATGCCCATAAAATGTATTGCCATCGAATCCCGGAACACAAACTCCATTATTCTGAGTTTTACGTCTGGAGTCTCAATTTTGTGCTACAAACCGGACACCGTTTACAACACATGCTGAGTAGGACAAAATGTTGAAATTTGGTCCAGATGCCAAAGCTTATAACTCATTAGTTGCTTCAGGACTGCTATTTTGTCGTAGATGATATATCTGATAATCAACATACGATATAAAATTAACTACAATGACGATAATTTAAGCAATTCTATCAAAATGGACAAAACTAGAATGAATAGAATTTAAGTATACCTTTGTATAAAATCAAGATGAAAACTCTAATTTTTGGATTTCATCCAAGTTATTACCACCTTTTTGTTGAAGCTCTCTCATGTGTTCACTGATGAAGAGTATAACATCGAGATTAATAAATAGACTCAATTACTGATCAAATTGTATTAGTAAATCCAAATATCAATTGACAACACTTACTCCAAATAAATCTGGATTTCAGGACAATTGTTCAGTATATACCAATAAGCCTTCTTACGCAGGTGATCATCAAGATGAACAATATTTTTTTTTACCAATTGGACGATAATATGATTGGAAAACTAACAAACTCGACTTCGGACCATTTTGAACAGGATCTTCGTTCCTTTCCGGCCTGTTGAACTTCGTCTCAACTCCTAGTAAGTACATTGAGCAAAAAGTCAAGGCTTCGTCAACAACATAACCTTCAGTAATTGAACCCTCTAGTTGTGCTCGATTTCTTACATAGTTTTTCAACTTCTTTATATAGCGCTCATAAGGATACATCCATCTATAATGAACAGGTCCTCCAAGTAATGCCTCTTTTGGCAAATGAATCATCAAATGCACCATGATAACAAAAAAAGCAAGAGAAAAAATGCGCTCAAGCTTGCAAAGAATAAGAGCTATGTCAACCTCAGATTTCTCCAAGTCTTTCACATTTAGAGTCCTTGTAGGAAAAAGTTGTATAACTCAATTATTGTGGATGAGATATCTCTATTCATAAAAGGATGAATTCCTAGTACCAACAGATGTTGAATAATAATATGGCAATCATGCAATTTCAACCCGATAATTTTTGTATCATTATCAGTTACATTGGTTCGAAGATTACTTGCAAACCCATCAGGAATCTTGACCACTTTAATAAACTAACAGAATTTACATCGAGCATCAGCAGTGAGAGTGTACTCTGTATGAGGTATAATCAACTTGTTCCCTTCTTCCATAACATGTAACTCTGATCTAATATTTAAATCTTCTAAGCCACGCCTTGTGTTCACTGTGTCCTTAGATTTGCCTTCAATACCCAACATTGTACCAAGAACACTATCGCACACATTTTTCTCAATATACATAATATCGAGATTGTGCCTTAATTTTAGTGATGACCAATACTCAAGCTCAAAAAATATACTCTTTTTTCTCCAATTAAGTTCTTTATTGTCTCTTTTTTGTTTCACCCCACCATATTTTGGATGTTTACCTGGTATATCAGGTCGCACATGACTGAGTTGTTGCAAAATATCTTCATTAGAAAACACCCTTGGTGGATTTCTTCTCTCTATCTTCCCATCAAATAGTGAACTTTTTCGAAATGCATGAGATTTTGGAAGGAAATATCTATGCCCCACATAACAAGCCTTTGTTCTTAAACATTGTTCTATTCACGTCAAAATTCAATTACGAGGAAGACCAATCTCAACAACTTCTCCATGGAAGATCCAATTAGTGTACGATGAATCAAATCTATTGTCTATCAAATATGCTTCCAGCGTTTCAACAGTCTGATGCAATACATTCCGACATATCAGACAAGGGCATTTAACTTTGCCTTGGTCATTGACATATTATTTTGCCCTTTCAGCAAATGCAATTGCACTATTCTAATATGCATCGTACCAATAATCTTTCAAATGTATCCAACTCTTGTCCACAGGCATCCTCACTGTTATTATTCATAACAATTTAGTGTTCAGATAGAATAGTTTTGGATGATCATGCAAAACGTATCCTAAATCCACCTTATCACTCCATTTCTAAAGGGTAAGGCCCTATCCCATTCAGGATTACTTTGTTATGTGGTACATTATTCACTCAAATATTATTCTGTTCACGTCGAAATTCCAGCAACATCTCCCCCCCGGTTCCCCTAAGTATGGTACATATATGTACACACCCGGAGAACACATGGAGATACCATCAGAAATCGACCAAAGAACAATATTTATAAGTGAACGACAACACATAACGTGTAATCCCAAACTTTCTAAAGGGACAATTCAAGAATCGATATTGAAATGCATAATCTCTCATCAACTTCTAAACGGGTCTATGGTAATTTTTTTGTGACTAAAACAATGCATGCATGTATTAAAGTCACTATGTGTACAAATAAATGTACACATTATGACTGTGACTACAACCTTTGTCATGACATGTCAACTCGTTCGGAGTGGTCTTGATCATCACAATTGAATAACTCTAACTGCTATGATCAAGAACATACCAAACCAGTTTACGTATCGTAACCATTCTAGTGTTCATGATTTAAGAAATGAATTTTGGGATTTTTAAGAGTACATGTACGAGTGTTTTACTTACTATAAGGGCATTTTGGGTATTTCATTACTCTAAGGGCATTTTGGGTATTTGTGAATTATATAGGTATTTTATTATATTTTTTTAATTTACGAGTTTTATTTACTCCAGGGGAATTTTGGGTGTTTTGTGGATTATATGGGTATTTTTAGGTATTTTATTATTTTCTTAATTAAATTGTTATTTTTGGGTAATTTTAAATTTTATGAGTGTTTTAGTTACTATAAGGGCATTTTGGGTATTTTATTACTCTAAGGGTATTTTGGGTAATATTTTAATTTTATGAGTTTTTTAGTTACTCTAAGGGCATTTTGGGTATTTTAATAGTCTAGGGACATTTTGGGTATTTTGTGGATTATATAGGTATTTTTGGGTATTTTATTATTTTGTTAATTAAATCGTTATCTTTGGGTAGTTTTAAATTTTATAAGTGTTTTAGTTACTATAAGGACATTTTGTGTATTTTATTACTCTAAAGAGTAGGGTAATTTTTAAATTTTATGAGTTTTTTAGTTATTATAAGGACATTTTGGGTATTTTATTACTCTAGGAGAGTTTTTTAGTTATTCTAAGGGCATTTTCAGTATATTATTAGTCTGGAGATATTTTGGGTATTTTGTGGATTATATGGGTATTTTTGAGTAT
>JXTC01000526.1:0-10819 GCA_002914845.1 Trema orientale | reverse complement strand
GGTATTTTATTATTTTCTTAATTAAATTGTTATTTTTGGGTAATTTTAAATTTTATGAGTGTTTTAGTTACTATAAGGGCATTTTGGGTATTTTATTACTCTAAGGGCATTTTGGGTAATATTTTAATTTTATGAGTTTTTTAGTTACTCTAAGGGCATTTTGGGTATTTTATTAGTCTAGGGACATTTGGGTATTTTGTGGATTATATAGGTTTTTTTGGGTATTTTATTATTTTCTTAATTAAATCGTTATCTTTGAGTAATTTTAAATTTTATAAGTGTTTTAGTTACTATAAGGGCATTTTGTGTATTTTATTACTCTAAGGAGTAAGGGCATTTTGGGTAAATTTTTAATTTTATGAGTTTTTTAGTTATTATAAGGGCATTTTGGGTATTTTATTACTCTAAGAGAGTTTTTTAGTTATTCTAAGGGCATTTTCAGTATATTATTAGTCTGGAGATATTTTGGGTATTTTGTGGATTATATGGGTATTTTTGAGTATTTTATTATTTTCTTAATTAAATTGTTATCTTTGGGTAATTTTAAATTTTATTGAGTGTTTTAGTTACTATAAGGGCATTTTGGGTATTTTATTACTCTAGGAGAGTTTTCTAGTTACTCTAATGGCATTTTGGGTATTTTATTAGTCTAGGGACATTTTGGGTATTTTGTAGATTATATGGGTATTTTTGCATATTTTATTATTTTCTTACTTAAATTGTTATCATTCGGTATTTTTTAACTTTATAAGTACTTTAGTTACTATAAGGACATTTTGGGTATTTTGTAACTCTAGGGGCATTTTGGGTATTTTATAAATTACCACATCATTTTTTTAGTACTTTCTAATTTTATGAGTTTTTTAGTTACTCTGAGGGCTTTTTGGTATTTTATTAGTCTAGGGACATTTTGGATATTTTGTGAATTATATGGGTATTTTATTATACTTTTTAATTTTAAGAGTTTTTTATTTACTCTAGAAGCATTTTCGGTATTTCATTACTCTAGGGGCACTTTGGTTATTCTATTAATTAAATTGTTTATTTCAGATATTTTTTAACTTTATGAGTACTGTAGTTACTACAAGGGCATTTTGGATATTTTGTAACTCTAGAGGCATTTTGCGTATTTTGTAAATTGCCACATAATTTTTTGGTATTTTTTAATTTTATGAGTTTTTTAGTTACTCTAAGGGCATTTTAGCGACTTTATTATTCTAGGGGCATTTTTGGTATTTTGTGAATTATATGGATATTTTATTATTTTTTTTAATTTATGAGTTTTTATTTACTCTAGGGACATTTTGGGTATTTTGTGGAATATATGGATATTTTTGGACATTTTATTATTTTCTGAATTAAATTGTTATCTCAGGGTAATTTTAAATTTTATGAGCGTTTTAGTTACTATAAGGGCATTTTGTGTATTTTAGTACTCTAGGGGAATTTTTTGGTATTTTTTAATTTTATGAGTTTTTTAGTTACTCTAAAGGCATTTTGGGTATTTTATTAGTCTAGAGATATTTTGGGTATTTTGTGGATTATATGGGCATTTTTGGGTATTTTATTATTTTCTTAATTAAATTATTATCTTTAAGTAATTTTAAACTTTATGAGTGTTTTAGTTACTATAAGGGCATTTTAGGTATTTTATTACTCTAGGGGAGTTTTTTAGTTACTCTAAGGGCATTTTCAGTATATTATTAGTCTAGGGACATTTTGGGTATTTTGTGGATTTTATAGGTAATTTTTAGTATTTTATTATTTTCTTAACTAAATTGTTATCATTGGGTAATTTTAAATTTTATGAGTGTTTTGGTTACTCTGGGTATTTTATTACTCTAGGGGAGTTTTTTAGTTACTCTAAGAGCATTTTGGGTATTTTATTAGTCTAGGGACATTTTGGGTATTTCGTGGATTACATGGGTATTTTTGCATATTGTATTATTTTCTTAATTAAATTATTATCATTCGGTATTTTTCAACTTTATAGTACTTTAGTTACTATAAGGGCATTTTGTGTATTTTGTAACTCTAGTGGCATTTTGCATATTTTATAAATTACCACATCATTTTATTAGTATTTTCTAATTTTATGAGTTTTTTAGTTACTCTGAGGGCTTTTCTTATTTTATTAGTCTAAGGGCATTATTAGTATTTTGTGAATTATATGGGTATTTTATTATACTTTTTAATTTTAAGAGTTTTTTATTTACTCTAGGAGCATTTTCGTTATTTCATTACTCTAGGGGCACTTTGGTTATTCTGTTAATTAAATTGTTTATTTCAGATACTTTTTAACTTTATGAGTTGTAGTTACTACAAGGGCATTTTGGGTATTTTGTGACTCTAGAGGTATTTTGCGTATTTTGTAAATTGCCACATAATTTTTTGGTATTTTTTAATTTTATGAGTTTTTTAGTTACTCTAAGGGNTAAATTTTATGAGCGTTTTAGTTACTATAAGGGCATTTTGTGTATTTTAGTACTCTAGGGGAATTTTTTGGTATTTTTTAATTTTATGAGTTTTTAAGTTACTCGAAAGGCATTTTGGGTATTTTATTAGTCTAGGGACATTTTGGGTATTTTGTGGATTATATGGGCATTTTTGGGTATTTTATTATTTTCTTAATTAAATTATTATCTTCAGGTAATTTTCAACTTTATGAGTGTTTTAGTTACTATAAGGGCATTTTGGGTATTTTATTACTCTAGGGGAGTTTTTTAGTTACTCTGAGGGCATTTTCGGTATATTATTAGTCTAGGGACATTTTGGGTATTTTGTAGATTTTATGGGTATTTTTTAGTATTTTATTATTTTCTTAATTAAATTGTTATCTTTGGGTAATTTTAAATTTTATGAGTGTTTTAGTTACTATAAGGGCATTTTGGGTATTTTTTTACTCTAGAGGAGTTTTTTAGTTACTCTAAGGGCATTTTGAGTATTTTATTAGTCTAGGGATATTTTGGGTATTTCGTGGATTATATGGGTATTTTTGCATACTGAATTATTTTCTTAATTAAATTATTATCATTCGGTATTTTTTAACCTTATAAGTACTTTAGTTACTATAAGGGCATTTTGGGTATTTTGTAACTCTAGTGGCATTTTGCATATTCTATATTACCACATCATTTTTTTAGTATTTTCTAATTTTATGAGTTTTTTAGTTACTCTGAGGGCTTTTCGTATTTTATTTGTCTAAGGTCATTATTGGTATTTTGTGAATTTTATGGGTACTTTATTATACTTTTTAATTTTAAAAGTTTTTTATTTACTCGAGGGGCATTTTCGGTATTTCATTCCTCTAGGGGGACTTTGGTTATTCTGTTAATTAAATTATTTATTTTTGATATTTTTTAACTTTATGAGTATTGTAGTTACTAAAAGGGCATTTTGGGTATTTTGTAACTCTAAGAGCATTCTGCGTATTTTGTAAATTGCCACATAATTTTTTGGTATTTTTTAATTTTATGAGTTTTCTAGTTACTCTAAGGGCATTTTGGCTACTTTACTATTCTAGGGGTATTTTGGGTATTTTGTGAATTATATGGGTATTTTATTTTTTTTAATTTATGAGTTTTTATTTACTCTAGGGGCATTTTAGGTATTTTGTGGATTATATGGGTATTTTTGGATATTTTATTATTTTCTGAATTAAATTGTTATCTCTGGGTAATTTTAAATTGTATAAGTGTTTTAGATACGATAAGGGCATTTTAGGTATTTTATTACTCTAACGCCAATTTTGGGTATTTTTTAATTTTATGAGTTTCTTAGTTACTCTAAGGGCATTTTGGGTATTTTATTAGTCTAGGGACATTTTGGGTATTTTGAGGATTATATGGGTATTTTTGGGTATTTTATTATTTTCTTAATTAAATTATTATCTTTAGGTAATTTTAAATTTTTTGAGTGTTTTAGTTACTATAAAGGTATTTTGGGTATTTTATTATTCTAGCAGAGTTTTTTAGTTACTTTAAGGGCATTTTCGGTATATTATTAGTCTAGGGACATTTTGGATATTTTTTGGATTATATGAGTATCTTTGAGTATTTTATTATTTTCTTAATTAAATTGTTATCTTTAGGTAATTTTAAAATTTATGAGTGTTTTAGTTATTATAAGGGCATTCTGGGTATTTTATTACTCTAGGGGAGTTTTTTAGTTACTCTAAGGGCATTTTGGGTATTTTATTAGTCTAGGGATATTTTGGGNTTCGGTATTTCATTATTCTAGAGGCATTTTGGGTATTTTGTTAATTAAATTGTTATTTTTGGATATTTTTTAACTTTATGACTACTTTAGTTATAATAAGGGCATTTTGGGGATTCTGTAACTATAAGGGCATTTTGGGTATTTTGTAAATTGCCACATCATTTTTGGGTATTTTTTTATTTCATGAGTTTTGTAGTTATACTAACGGCATTTTGGCCACTTTATTATTCTAGAGGCATTTTGGATATTTTGTGAATTATATGGGTATTTTATTATATTTTTTTTAACTTGTGAGTTTTTATTTACTCTAGGGGCATTTTGGGTACTTTGTGGATTATATGTGTATTTTTGGGTATTTTATTATTTTCTGAATTAAACTGTTATCTTTTGGTTATTTTAAATTTCATGAGTATTTTAGTTACTATAAGGGCATTTTGAGTATTTTATTAGTCTAGGGGCATTTTTGGTATTTTTTAATTTTATGAGTATTTTAGTTACTCTAAGGGCATTTTGGGTATTTTATTAGTCTAGGGACATTTTGGTTATTTTGTGAATTATATGGGTATTTTCAGGTATTTTATTATTTTCTTAATTAAATTGTTATCTTTGGGTAATTTTAAATTTTATAAGTGTTTTAGTTACTATAAGGGTATTTTGGGTATTTTATTACTCTATGGGAGTTTTTTAGTTACTCTATCGGCATTTTAGGTATTTTATTACTCTAGGGTATTTTGGTTATTTTTTGAATTATATTAGTGTTTTATTATACTTTCAAATTTTATGAGTTTTTTATTTACTCTAGGGGCGTTTTCAGTATTTCATTACTCTAGGGGCATTTTGGGTATTCTGTTAATTAAATTATTATTTTTGGATATTTTTTAACTTTGTGAGTACTTTAGTAACTGCAAGGACATTTTGGGTATTTTTTAAATTCCCATATCATTTTTTGGTATTTTTTTAATTTTATGACTGTTTAATTTACTCTAAGGGCATTTTGGCCACTTTATTATTCTAAGGGTATTTTGGGTATTTTGTGAATTATATGGCTCTTTATGAGTTTTTATTTACTCTAGGGGTATTTTGGGTATTTTGTGGATTATTTGGGTATTTTTGGATATTTTATTATTTTCTGAATTAAATTGTTATCTTTGGGTAATTTTAAATTTTATGAGTATTTTAGTTACTATAACGACATTTTGGGTATTTTATTACTCTAGGGGTATTTTTTGGTATTTTTAATTTTATAAGTTTTTTAGTTACTCTAAGGACATTTTGGGTATTTTAATAGTCTAGGAGCATTTTTGGTATTTTGTGAATAATATGGGTATTTTATTATGCTTTTTAATTTTATGAGTTTTTTAGTTACTCTAGGGGCATTTTCGGTATTTCATTACTCTAGGTGCATTTTGGGTATTCTGTTAATTAAATTTTTATTTTTGGACATATTTTAACTTTATGTGTACTTTAGTTACTACAAGGGCATTTTGGGTATTTTGTGACTCTAGTTGCACTTTGCGTATTTTGTAAATTGCCACATCATTTTTTGGTATTTTTTAATTTTATGAGTTTTTTAGTTACTCTAAGGGCATTTTGGCCACTTTATTATTCTAGGGACATTTTGGGTATTTTGTGAATTGTATAGGTATTTTATTATATTTTTTAATTTATGAGTTTTTTATTTACTCTAGGGGCATTTTGGGTATTTTGTGGATTATATGGGTATTTTTTGATATTTTATTATTTTCTGAATTAAATTATTATCTTTGTGTAATTTTAAATTTTATGAGTGTTTTAGTTACTACAAGGGGATTTTGGTATTTTATTACTTTAAGGGCATTTTGGGTGTTTTTTAAATTATATAGGTATTTTATTATACTTTTTAATTTTATGAATTTTTTAGTTACTCTAGGGACATTTTCGGTATTTCTTTATTCCATTGGCATTTTTGGTATTCTGTTAATTAATTGTTATTTTTGGTTATTTTTTTGCTTTATGAGTGCTTTAGTTACACTAAGGGCATTTTGGGTATTTTGAAACTCTAGTGGCATTTTGGATATTTTGTAAATTGTCACATCATTTTTTTGTATTTTTTAATTTTGTTTTTTAGTTATTCTAGGGGCATTTTGGCCACTTTATTATTGTAGGGGCATTTTGGCTACTATATTATTGTAGGGGCATTTTGGTATTTTGTAAATTATATGGGTATTTTATTATATTTTTTAATTTTTTGAGTTTTTAATTTACTCTAGGGGCATTTTCGGTATTTCTTTACTCCAGTGTCATTTTGTGTATTTTGTTAATTAAATTGTTATTTTTGGACATTTTTTAACTTTATGAGTACTTTAGTTACTATATGAACATTTTGGGTATTTCATTTCTCTAGGGGCATTTTGGGTATTTTGTGAATTAAATGGTATTTTATTATATTTTTTTAATTTATGAGTTTCTATTAACTCTAGGGGCATCTTGGGTATTTTGTGGATTATATGGGTATTTTTGGGTATTTTATTATTTTCTGAGTTAAATTATTTTCTTTGGGTAATTTTAAATTTTATGAGCGTTTTAGTTACTATCAGGGCATTTTGGGTATTTTATTACTCTAGGGGAATTTTGGGACTTTTTTAATTTTATGAGTTTTTTAATTTCTCGTAGGGCATTTTGGGAATTTTATTAGTCTAGGGACATTTTGGGTATTTTGTGGATTCTATGGGTTTTTTTGGGTATTTTATTACTTTCTTAATTAAATTGTTATCTTTGGATAATTTTGAATTTTATGAGTATTTTAGTTACTATAAGGGTATTTTGGGTATTTTATTACTCTAGGGGATTTTTTTAGTTACTCTTAGGGCATTTCTGGTATTTTATTATTCTACGGACATTTTGAGTGTTTTGTGGATCATATTGGTATTTTCGTGTATTTTATTATTTTCTTAATTAAATTGTTATCTTTGGGTAATTTTAAATTTTATGGGTGTTTTAGTTACTATAAAAGTATTTTGGGTATTTTATTACTCTAGGAGAATTTTTTTGCTACTCTAAGGGCATTTGGGGTATTTTATTAGTCTAGGAGCATTTTGGGTAATTTGTGGACTATATGGATATTTTTGGGTATTTTATTATTTTCTTAATTAAATTATTATCTTTGGGTATTTTTTAACTTTATGAGTACTTTAATTACCATAAGGTCATTATGGGTATTTTGTAACTCTAGGGGCATTTTGGGTATTTTGTAAATTACCACATCATTTTTTGATAATATTTTATTTTATGAGTTTTTTAGTTACTCTAAGGGCATTTTGGGTATTTTATTCGTCTAGGGGCATTTTAGGTATTTTGAGAATTATATGGGTATTTTATTATACTTTTTAATTTTTAGAGTTTTTTATTTACTCTCAGGGCATTTTCGGTATTTCATTACTCTAGAGGTATTTTGTTAATTAAGTTGTTATTTTTGGATATTTTTTAACTTTATGAGTACTTTTGTTACTACAAGGGCATTTTGGGTATTTTATAAATTGCCACATCATTTTTTGATATTTTTTAAATTTAAGTGCTTTTTAGTTATTCAAAGGGTATTTTGGCCACTTTATTATTCTTGGGGCGTTTTGGGTATTTTCTGAAGTACACGAGTATTTTATTATACCCTTAATTTTATGAGTTTTTTAGTTACTCTAGGGGCATTTTCGGTATTTCATTATTCTTGGGGCATTTTGGGTATTTTGTTAATTAAATTATTATTTTTAGATATTTTTTAACTTTATGAGTACTTTGGTTACAATAAGGGCATTTTGGGTATTTTGTAACTCTATGGGCATTTTGGGTATTTTAGAAATTGCCACATCATTTTTTGGTATTTTTTAATTTTTATGATTTTTTTAGTTATTCTAAGAGCATTTTTGCCACTTTATTATTCTTGGGGCATTTTTTATGTTTTGTAAATTATATGGGTATTTGATTATATTTTTTAATTTTATGAGTTTTTAATTTACTATAGGGGTATTTTCGGTATTTCATTACTCTAGGGGCATTTTGGGTATATTTTTAATTAAATTGTTATTTTTGGAAATTTTTTAACTTTATGAGTACTTTAGTCACTATAAGGGCATCTTGGGTATTTCATTACTCTACGGGCATTTTGGGTATTTTATGGATTATATGGGTATTTTTAGGTATTTTATTATTTTCATAACTAAATTATTATCTTTGGGTAATTTTAAATTTTATGAATGTTTTAATTACTATAAGGGCATTTTGGGTATTTTATTACTTTAGGAGCATTTTGGGTATTTTATGAATTATATGGGTATTTTATTATACTTTTTAATTTTATGAGTTTTTTAGTTACTCTAGGGGCATTTTCGGTATTTCACTATTCCATGGACATTTTCGGTATTTTGTTAATTAAATTGTTATTTTTGGTTATTTTTTAACTTTATGAGTACTTTAGTTACAATAGGGGCATTTTGGGTATCTTGTAACTTTAGGGGCATTTGAGGTATTTTGTAAATTGCCACATCATTTTTTGGTTTTTTTAATTTTATGAGTTTTTTAGTTATTCTAAGGGCATTTTGGCTACTTTATTATTGTAGGGGCATTTTGATATTTTGTGAATTATATGGGTATTTTATGATATTTTTTTTGATTTTATGAGTTATTAATTTACTCAAGGAGTATTTTCGGTATTTCATTACTCTAAGGGCATTTTGGGTATTTTTTTTAATTAAATTGTTATTTTTTGATTTTTTTTAACTTTATGAGTACTTTAATTACTATAAGGGCATTTTGGGTATTTCAGTACTCTAGGGGTATTTTGGGTATTTTGTGAATATTTTGGGTATTTCATTACTCTAGGTGCATTTTGGAAATTTTGCGAATTATATGGATATTTTATTATATTTTTATGAGTTTTTATTTACTCTAGGAGTGTTTTGGGTATTTTGTGGATTATATGGTATTTTTGGGTATTTTATTATTTTCTGAATTAAATTGTTATGTTTGGGTATTTTTAAATTTTATGAGTGTTTTAGTTACTATAAGGGCATTTTGGGTGTTTTATTACTCTAGAGGAATTTTGGGTATTTTTTAATTTTATGAGTTTTTTAGTTATCGTAAGGGCATTTTGGGTATTTTATTTATCTTGGAGTATTTTGGGTATTTTGAGAATTATATGGGTATTTTATTTTATTTTTAATTTTTAAGTGTTTTTAATTTACTCCAGGGGCAATTTCGGTATTTCATTACTCTGGAGGCATTTTGGGTATTCTGTTAATTAAATTGTTATTTTTGTATATTTTTTAAATTTATGAGTACTTTAGTTACTACATGGGCATTTTGGGTATTTTGTAACTCTAGGTGTATTTTGGGTAATTTGTAAATTGCCAGATAATTTTTTGGTATTTTTTAATTTTATGAGTTTTTTAGTTAGTCTAAGTGCATTTTGGCCACTTTATTATTCTGAGGGCATTTTTCGTATTTTGTGAATTATATGGGTATTTTATTATTATTTTTTAATTTATGAGTTTTTATTTACTCTAGGGGCATTTTGGGTATTTTGTAAATTATATTTGTATTTTTGGATGTTTTATTATTTTCTCAATTAAATCGTTATCTTTGGGTAATTTTAAATTTTATGAGTGTTTTAGTTACTATAAGGGCATTTTGGGTATTTTATTACTCTAGGGGCATTTTTTGGTATTTTTTAATTTTATGAGTTTTTAGTTACTCTAAGGGCATTTTGGGTATTTTATTAGTTTAGTGGCATTTTGGGTATTTCGTGAATTATATGGGTATTTTATTATGCTTTTTAATTTTACTAGTTTTTTAGTTAGTCTAGGAGTATTTTCGATATTTCATTACTCTAGGGGTATTTTGGGTATTATGTTAATTAAATTGTTATTTTTGGATATTTTTTTAACTTTATGAGTAGTTTAGTTACTTCATGGGCATTTTGGGTATTTTGTGACACTAGGGGCATTTTGGATATTTTATAAATTTCCACATTATTTTTTGGTATTTTTTAATTTTTTGTGTTTTTTAGTTACTCTAAGGGCATTTTGGCCACTTTATTATTCTATGGGCATTTTGAGTATTTTGTGAATTATACGGGTATCTTATTATATTTTTTTTAATTTATGAGTTTTGTTTTTCCCTTAGCGGCATTTTAGGTATTTTGTGGATTATATAGGTATTTTTAGATATTTTATTATTTTCTGAATTAAATTGTTATCTTCGTGTAATTTTAAATTTTATGAGTACTTTAGTTACTATAAGGGCATTTTGGGTATTTTATTACACTGTGGGCATTTTTCGGTATTTTTTAATTTTATGAGTTTTTTAGTTACACTAAGGGTATCTTGGGTATTTCATTACCATAGGGCCATTTTGGGTATTTTATGAATTATATGGGTATTTTATTGTACTCTTTAATTCTATGAGTTTTTTAGTTACTATAGGGGCATTTTCAGTATTTCATTATTCTAGGGGCATTTTGATTTTTTTTAACTTTATGAGTACTTTAGTTCAATAAGGGCATTTTGGACATTTTGTAACTCTAGGGGCATTTTGTAAATTACCACATCATTTTTTGGTATTTTTTAATTTT
>JXTC01000525.1:165900-207179 GCA_002914845.1 Trema orientale | reverse complement strand
CTCACATTTTGAACCCTAGCCGTCTCATTCACGAATCACATTCTCCTTCTTCTCTTCGGTCTTCAGTCGTCACTCGCCGCTCAGTCCATTTGTCTGCATCTTTGTCATCGTCGTCCTCCTTTGCTTCGATCTTAACTTGTCACTCACTCAGCCCAAGTCTCCAGTCGTCATCCTTCTCCATCACCTTCGGAGGCAAGCTGTTAGACCGCGACTTCAGTCATCTCACCTCTCCGTCAAGCTTCAGTTCGTAGCAGCAGTTTGTGTTCCATTGGTGTCATCATCCTCAGCTCCGGTGGCCTGACCTCCTGTCGTCTTCACCTCCAACGGCTGTCCTAAAGTTCAACTCGACAGCCACATGCATAGCTTCGTCATCCACCTCAATCTGCTTCAAGACTCAGGTATATGGTAGTGTTGAATGCATAGCTTCAAATCTGATTCTTTAATCTCATATTTAGATTCTATCAAAACATGTCGGTCCAAGGAACACCATCCCATAGACAGTAGGTTGAGTTTTTTGTTTTTTTTTTTTTTGTAATCAATATGAATTGTATCTTTTCCCAAGTAGTATCTGATTCTGTTTATTTGTGAAATTGATTTGAATATGTTGTGTATTATTACTTACTTTAGCCAAGTACCGTAACTTTGAACTTTGAAAGCACAATGATCATTTCTGCATTTTGTATTAGGAGAAAATACTTTTAAGTCATGGGTATTAATATTATTAATTACTTTAGCTATAAAGTATTGGACAACATGCTTTTGTCTTTAATTATTTTTTGATCAGTTGCTTATTTATATGAACTTGTCGTTTTAATTTACTGCCACCTTATTAGATTTTTTTATGACAATAAGATGTCTAATTTATTGAGTTGAGTATTTAAAATACTTCAACAACTTGATTTCGTTATCTGTTTTGTAGGAAAGCTATAGATAGAAACACTGAATCTGGACCTGGACAAATTACTACAGAAGATATTCCATCCCCTCAAGATATTTCATCCCCTCAAGGTATTCACGGTGGAAATATAGATTCCACCATTCCTTTGTCTCCAAATATTGATGATACAACCCCACCAACTACTGATGGTGAGTCTGAAGGGAAAGGTGGGAAAAGAAAATTGACCTCTGTTGTTTGGGAGCACTTCAAGAAGCAAAAAATTGATGGACTTGATAAAGCAGTTTGCAATTATTGTGGCAAGAAATTAGGAGGATCAAGCAAAAATGGAACCAAGCATTTGCATGACCATTTCAAGATATGTCCTCTTAAGAGACATAGAGACATAAAGCAATCTCTTTTGAATCCTAATAGGAATGCAAGTACTTCACTTGGCACATATATATTTGATCAAGATTTTGCAAGAACACAACTTGCTAATATGATCATCCTACACGAATATCCTCTCAATATTGTTGAGCATGAAGGATTCAGAAATTTTGTTAATTCAATCCAACCATTATTTAAGCATGTGTCTAGAAATACCATCAGGCAAGACATCATGAAGATTTTTAAGGCTGAAAAGTTGAAAACAAAGCAGTCCTTGATTGAAAATTGTGGTAGAATTGCCGTTACAACAGATATGTGGACATCTAATAATAAAAAAAGAGGATATATGGTGGTAACTACACATTATATTGATGAGTCTTGGTTTCTTCAAAGTCGAATTATAAGGTAATTATACTTATAATTTGGTCTTTCTTTGTCCTTAAATTGTTTTTAAACATTCTCTAATTAGCTTATTCTATGTATTGTAGGTTCCTATATGTGCCTGCTCCTCATACTACAAAAATTCTATCAAAGAAATTGATGGAGTGTTTGATAGCATGGGGCATTGATCGTAAGTTATCTACTTTAACTCTAAATAACTATAGTACTAATTTTGCTATGATAGATTTGATGAAAAGAAAGTTGGAAGAAACTTCATCATTATTCTTGGGTGGGGAACTTCTCCATATGCGTTGTTGTGCACATATTCTAAACTTAATTGTTAAGGAGGGATTAGAACCAATTGAAGTTGGGATTGAACATATTCGTGAGAGTGTATCTTTTTGGACTGCAACACCAAAGCAAGTTGAACAATTTGAGGAAGGTGCACGACAAATCAATCTTTCATGCACTAGAAAATTAGTTCTTGATTATAAAACTAGGTGGAATTCCACATATTTGATGCTTACTAGTGCCATAGTTTATAAGGATGTTTTTAATCGCCTAAAACTCACTGAGAAAAAATATAACCACTTGCCTACTGAAAACGAATGGCACTTAGCAAAGGTGATGTGTGATAAACTGAAATTATTTTATAATATTACTGAGATGTTTTCAGGCACCAACTATCCTACAGCTAACCTCTTTTTTCCAAGGATTTGTGAAATCAGGTTATTGCTTAATGATTGCATTGTATCAGAATATCCTGAGATAAGATTGATGGCATCGAATATGATGGAAAAATTTGACAAGTATTGGCAGGATACACATCGGGTATTGGCTTTAGCAACATCGGGTATTGGCTTTAGCAACAGTTTTAGATCCTAGGTTTAAGATGAAAATAATTGAATATTACTTTCCACAAATTTATGGTGAGGAAGAGGCCCCATTTGAAATTGAAAATAATAGAAATCATTGCTTTGATCTAGTGAAAGCGTACCAATCAAATAATCTTGATAATGTTGGAAATACTAGTACTGGCAATTCATCTCGTTCTTCCCAAGCTAATGTGGATTGTAATGATGGTGTGGATCCTTTGTTGGGTTATAATTTATTTGTTAGTAGTACTACCAATGTTGATCATGTTAAGTCTGAGCTAGAATACTATTTGGAGGAGGCTATGTTGCCTAGGACTAGTCAATTTGATATTCTAGCTTGGTGGAAGACCAATGGACTTAAATATCCAACATTGCAAATAATTGCTAGAGATATTTTGGCTGTTCCTTTGTCCACCATTGCTTCTGAGTCTGCTTTCAGCACTAGTGGTAGACATGTGACTAAGCATCGTAATAGGCTTCATCCAAACATATTGGAGGCTTTGGTATGTGCACAAGATTGGTTATGGGCCAATAGACTAGGTATGATATTCATATTTATATCTTTTTAATTTTTCCTTTTCTTTCTAAATGACTGCTAATATAATCTTTTGTTAATTTTTCCCCCTTAGATCCATCCACGAAAGTATCTAAATATGCCACAATGGAAGAAGGTATAAACGATGGAGAAGAGGTAAAACAAATAATGTATTGACATAATATCTTATTTACTTTAAATTACTGAGCTAATATCTTTTTCTTTTTTTTTTTTGGTTATGTGGTGTGTTGTAGGATGCAAGTTATGTGGATTTTGAACATTGAAGATCTTTGTGAAGATGAAGATGTGTTATTGTGACTTATATGAGGACTTATAGTGTTTATGGAAGTATTTGGTGTTATTGTTTTAGAATATCTATTATATGAATTTTGAAGATTAAAACTTTTATGAAGATAACTATGTGTCATTGTGACTTGTGTAAGGATTTATGGTATTTATGGACTAATGATATTTTTCTAGTTTTTGGATTTGTGCTTTTCTTGTTCTTAGTGTTTTGTATGTTCTTGATTCTAACAAGATTAGAGNGGGTGGTGGGGCATTCCCCGGCCCCGCCCCGCCCCGCCCTGCCCCGCCCCGTTTACATCCTATTCACCACGTAACATTGCTCTAAACACAGTCAAACACTCAAAGTTCGAAGACAGCCCACATTAATTAATCATACCGCTTTTTTCTCCTTCACTGTCCAATCAGAAAAGTTACAGATGAGTTGACTCCTCTAGATATGAGACAACTAGATTTCAATCATTGGCATTTAATAATGTTTAATTCATCAGAATGTCGATTCTATTGGTCAGTCACTTGTCAAATGTCGATTCTATTGGTCAGTCACTTGTCACTAAATACTGGAATTGAATCCTCTTAGAGAAATATATATAAATATTGGAATGGAAAGCTGAGATTAGTTATTACTTATTACTTAAAGTCTTAATTGAAGGTACCAACATGATTGTAAGAGAACGAAAATGCCACTGTAATTACATATTACCCTAATTTCACGTCATATCCCCGAGTGGCTTTTTTTGACCTTTTTGACTCCCACCTTGTTGTGACACGTATAGGATAATGGCTTGACAAATTGTTTTCTTTTATTTTTTTTAAAAAACAACTTTCTTCTTTTCAAGCCTCTTTACAAATATAATATACAACAAATTAGATTCACGTATGCAAAAGAAGCTAGTTGACTTTTTGTAACAAGTACAAAGGAGAGCGGAATGAGTTTATAATATGTAAGGTATTTTATAAAGTGGGGAAATGTATATAAGCTTTCCATAAATAAAATAATTATCAGAGAAAAAAAAAAAGAAAACAATTAGAATTTTGTGATATTGCGTTCATCACATAAGAATATTTAATTAGTTGTATTTGTAATTGTATGCTGTTTGATTTTAATAGCAATTCAATTCTATTTCTCTTGTATAAGACCTTTTAAAAAAATATTACGGATAATGAAGTTATGCATTTGTAGAATATAATGTACTAATTATCATATATATATATATATATATCTTTTCATATGATTAATTATATATGATATAATTTTATGATATAGAACGGCGAAAAATTGGTAAGTATTCCCTATTTAATTCTTAATAGAATGAACTGTATTGATTGAGCAACAAAATTATATAAAGTTAAAAATTTCTAAAAAAAATACCATTGTTTCTTCTCTCTCTTTCTTTCTTTTTTTTTTTTTTTTTTTTTTGTGGAAAGAAAACGAGTTCTTTCATTAACTGGTAATCAATTCTGAATTTACAATCATAGAAACACACGGAGGCATTTCAAAAAATCACTGCGAATGATTATATAAAGCAAAAGTAGCTAAGGTTATTTGTAACTTGATTTCGCATCAGTTGCAAACATTATTACCTAAGATGTCCTCAATTATTTGACCCTCGAATGAATGAATGGCAGCAATGGCGAACATTGGATCACTCTCCACCTCAGAAACAAAAAAATTATTCTGCAAGGCAAACTTAACAGTCGGCAATATAAACCCCGAAGCATCCTCCGAGAGTTAGAGATAAAGCACCACACACAAACCCATTACAATCTTTGATGACAATGCCTATCCCAATCGGCCAACACATTCCGATCCTACTCTCACGGCGGCATTGACGTTGAGCTTCAATTGGTTGTGAGCCGGTGGCATCCATATCCCGTTTTCCCCACTCTACTAATTCTCACATCCTTTTTCATTTTATTAAATCTCTTATACTCCATTAACAAGACTTCCACAGCATCCAGGATACAGTGGGTGCTTCTACTATTGCGGCCATGAACTGTATCATTTCTATTACGCCATAACATCACCAGGTTTTCAAAGATCATCATTGAGTAATTTCTTGCCCATATCAACAACTAATCCAGCAAAAGAAACCCGTAACATCCTGGATGATGTTATAGTGTCGAGAATCTTGCCAGACTCTATAACGTTTAGATCTAAAGTGACGACTTTGCCGTCGCCACATTAAATCCGCAGGTATAGATCTCTATAGTGGTAACACTTTATGTCGCCCTATTTAATTACCCTAAAAGTCGCCGTTTTAGAGTTTTGGTTTTTGAAAAAAATTATTTTTAATTAGTTTTAAAATGAGAAATTAAAAATAATTATATTTTAAATTAATTAAATTAATATAGATATTAATAATTAATATAATTAAATACTAAATATTTTAATGACANTTAAAAATAATTACATTAAGAGTTGTCTAAAATTAAAATAAGTATACATAACAAGTAATTAAGTAGTTATAATAACCATAAATATAATACAATAAAATCATATAAATACATATATAATAACTATAAATTATGACTTTTTTTAAAATTAGAAAATTAATTTTTAACATAACAAATTATCAAAAAATAAAAAGAAAAAACAAAACAAAAACAAAAATCAAAACTAATCGGACTGATTAGGGTGCCTGGCAGCGATAGATGAGGGTGGATGGCAGCAGTGGTTGTTGGCAATGGTGGTGGCTAGGCGCAACAAAAAAAAAAAAAAGAAACAAAAATTAAAAAAAAATAAAATCAAGAGAAAGAAAGGGAGATGATAAAAAGATAGAAAATATACCTTATAGAGAGATGAAAATGAATTTATAGTGAGAAGGAGATGCAATGCTTGTGAGAGGGAGGTTGAGATTTTGAGAGAGGAAAATCTGTGAGAGAGAGAATGACTATAGAGAAAGAAAGAGAATATGAGATAGAAAAGAGGAAGAAGAAGTGGAATCTGGGTCGAATAAAACGCAGATCTAGTCGCCGCTATAAATAAAACACCCCGTTTTATTTAAGTTTACAAAATTTATGGCGGTCATTTTGCCTACCTAAAATTTCACGAAAAAGTTAAAACGGCGACAATACTCGCCTCTTTAGGCTAAATATTTTTATCTTGGCACTCATTTAATTTTTTTTCTGGGGAAAATAGTGGTGCCAATAAATAGTGAAAACCTAAGGCGTGTACAAAAGTCACCATTTTAGAGTAAATATTTTCACCCCCAGTTCTCTTGGCACCATTTTACTTTTTCTTTGGAAAATAGTGGCTTAATAAATAATGAAAATTTTAAATTGAAAAACCTAAAATAGGGACAAAAGTTACCGCTTTAGGTTTTTTAGTTTAAAGCAACGACATTAGTCACCCTTTTAGAGTAAATATTTTCACCAAAATTTCTCTTGGCACCATTTCATTTTTTTCAGAAAATAGTGGCTCTAATAAATAATGATAATTTTAAATAGAAAAATCTAAAGCGGGGACAAAAGTCGCCATTTTAAACTGAAAAGCCTAAAGCTGGGACAAAAAGTCGTCGCTTCAAATAAAAAAATCCTAAAGTGAGGATAAATGTCGCCGTTTTAGGATTTTTTAATATTCGAAAAGTCCTTTGTAATATATAACAGCGCCTTTCTGATTGTCGCCATTTTATGTATTCCTAAAATGGCGACAAATTGTCGCTGGTATAATCTTCGTCGATCTATTGCATTTTTGTTGTAGTGTGACTTGACAAAATAATTGCCATTCTATTCACAATGCCATAGAGGTTTATCTTCCTAGTTTTCATAGCCAAGAGGAATTTCAAGAATTGTGGCAATGTCCACGGGCCAATCTATCTTCCCAAATCCTACTATCACATGCTTCATATCAATTTAAAAACATGGAGATTATGGACTTTTATTCTCGGCACGGTGATGGGGTGAAACATGTTTAGTTTTGATAGCCAAGGGTTGCTGAATACTTTGATTGTACGTCTATCACCCGCCCACCACCTCAATCCAAACCTTAAGATTACACCTTGCCAAAATGCACTGTTGCTACCTCCATTTTTAGCTTCAAGAAAATAGCTTTGTTTGACATATTTATCTTTGAGTATTCTGCTAATCAACAAGCAAGGTTTTTTTAAGTATCTTTTGGGCTTGTTTTGCTAATAATACTTGGTTAAAAAACTAACATCACGAAAACCCATACCTCCTTTAAACTTTCCAATATATAGCTTCTCCCATCTCTACCAATGCATTCGTCTTTCAGTTTCTCTATCCATGTTGGTTCGAATGTGCAATTATAAATTCACATACTCCCGTGTAAGTATACACGATCACAGGTAATATACATTTAGATTTTAGAATGTCAAACCCACGATGATTGATTACTAAGTCTAAGCTAAGTATTAAAATTGGTTCATTTTAATTTTTTCCAAAAAAACATAATTTGAATTTAAAGAAATAAAATAAAGAAAATTAAACTATCATATAAAATGAATTAAAAACAAAGCAATAAGAAATAAATATCTAGGTTTATTAGTTCCCCAACGCTTCTATTGTCTTGATATTTCCCAATTTCTCTCTTAAATTAATTAATCTACTAGAGTTGTCAACCGAGAATCTAATACAACCAAAGAGTATTTTTCAACTGCAAATTGAATCTACCTAAAAAAAATAACATATTATCCCTAATATAAATTGAACTGGGTGTACTAAGATTAAGATCTCAAAAATAGTTACACAAGTCATATAGGTATATTCCTATCCTATGTAAACTTACCCCACACTAGGTTATCTTATGTTATTTTATATAAGTCCAAATTTCTATTCCCTCTTCCAAGCTCATAGAAATTTCTCTCAACAATCTATTTAGTAATCAATTAAATAGAAACAGCAGGCATAAGATAAAATAAATAACTCAATAATGGATTTTATTAATAAAAGAGGAGAGAAATAAGTAAACACAAGATACTAGGTTGATTCATATAGTATAAATTAAGAACAATAACATTTTAATATAATGAGTTCAAGAAATACAAAATTAAAGAGAGAAAAGTTGTAGAATTCTCCCTTTAAACAAGTTTGAAGGAATTCTTAGAGGTTCTCAGTCTCCTCCTCCAATTCTTGGTACTTGCTCTCTTAAATTCTCATTCAAAGATTTACTCTCAATAATATCACTCTCTAAATATAAAAAAATACAAAGAAAACTTAACTAGAAACTAAAGAGAAGATAGTATGAACAAAGAATGGTGTTAGTGATATAATGGAAATCAAGAAATGGAGGATTCAAGTTCCAAAACTAGAGCTCTTCTTCTTCTTCTTCTTCTTCCTCTTCCTCTAGGGCTGCCTGCATATATATATATATATATATATATTACTCTTCATACATTTTTATAACCCCAAAGATAGGGTTATAAATAGATATCTCTTGCATACTTAAGGCATGTCGAATCTGGACCCTTAAATCATTAAAAAGTTGATCTGAGCTGTCTATTTTGACCTAGAACGCAGAGGGTGGTGCTGCAGTGACAAATAGTTTGCCTTATTTTAGCTCTAATTAGCCTCATTGTTTTTGCGTTACGTCCATATTGGATTCAACTTCAATCTAAATAGTTTGGACAGCCCATTTTTGGGGCACAGATTCACCTCTTTTTGTATCAAACACCCTTGTTTTATTTTTCCATCAATACAAACAACCATAACATCAAAATAATAAGAAAAATAATTGAAACAACTTAATTTAAACAAAAATATAGCAAAACTTAAGGTATAATAGCACTAGATAACTCCATTTTTATGGAGTTATCAATCTCCCCTCCCAAAAATAAGTGAATAAAGCATATAGGTCATTACAAATGGAAACTTGAAGTTTAAAAATGCTCATAGCATAAGACGTAATTGCTTGAGCTACTACTTTGCTCATAGCATAAGACGTAATTGCTTGAGCTACTACTTTGATTAGAACGTCCTTGCCCCTAATCGAGAACAACTTTTCTTTCAAATTTTGAGCTTATTAATTTTTCACCCACTGTAAAATTGATCTAAAACAACTTTCTTGTTATGTCCCATAAAAGCTAGTAGACTAAGATACTTATCATGTGTCCGCATCATTTTGGAAGTTGATTAATTGCCCCAATGCTTCCTCATACAAAACTAGGATTTCTTTGATATCGTTGATCTCTTCCAACTTGGCCCTGCAAACAATAAACCATTATCCGCAAAGAATAAGTGGGAGATTTTAGGTCCCTTATGAATACAAGAAAACCTTGTCAGAGTTTTCCTCTCTTCTGCCCACCTAATAAGTGAAGAAAGAACCTTAACTCACATCAAGAAGAGATAAAGAGATACAGAACAGCCTTGTCTCAATTCCCTTTAAGGTATAACATCCCCAGCAGATTTTTATTCACTAGAAAAGAGAAACATGCCGAAGAAGTACAATCAATTACCAGTTTTACGTACTAGTTCTCGAACCCCATTTTTTCCAATATTTTCTCCAAAAAACACCATTCAACTCTATTATACGCCTTACTCAGATCAAGCTTCAAGGTTATCTAACCCTTCCTCCCTCCTATTTTCCTTCAAATGTATTGCTTCATAAGCTGTAATGATATTATTCGTGATTAAACACGAAAGCACTTTGGGATTCATCTATGAGATCATGAAGGATAGTCTTTAGTTTATTTGCAATGACTTTAGTTATTATCTTGTAAATAATATTGCATAGACTAATAGGTCAAAAGTTTGATATCTTCCTTGGGGAATTTACCTCGTGAATTAAGACCACATATATTTTATCAAATGAGAAGGCTGATTGTTCACCCTTTAGAACCTTTCTGCAAACATTTACACCAAATTAACTTCTAATAATGTCCCAATATTTCTAGTAGAAAAAAGAAAAAGCACCATTATTTCTTTGAATTATATATTAATAAAGATTTAAAACATAAATTTAAAAAGTGAATTCATTTTTTAATTAATGTGTAGTGTTAAATATTAATACTACTTTTTTTTGAATAAAAATAGTTATTTTATTCAACTAAACACGAGCTATAACGATTCGAGTAAAAATATCGAACTATATGTAATATATAACAATAAACAATCCTCAAAATTATTTCGACCTACTAATGACCAATAAGAAAATATCCATGCGTGAGATATTGAAGAGCACGTAACTCCACGAAAGAGGCGATCTACATGAGTGATACCTTTTCAACTCTTTTGAATCTACATCCACCATATAGTTTAGCACTTTGATTAATATAATGATGATTTTTTCTCTCTGGAGTAACGATGGATTCCCTACCAATTTTTAATGGGAATCTTCAAATTTAGAAGAGTACCATAAGTAAGAAAACAAATAAAACTAATTTATATCTAAATTTAGGTAGGACTAAACCTTAAAAGATTTGGATCTATGGAAATATATGTACTTCTTACATATGAAAGGAGTATTGGAAAAGAAAAATTCTACTTGGGAAGGAAATCATGAGCATATCTCTATCTGCAATAGAGTGAATTGAGGAGTAAGAAGAGGGTTTACAAATAAAAGAAAGACAAAATATTCAAAAGAAGATAGCGGTTAGGACTTTGTTTAATATTCACCTTTAAAGAAACCTACCTTGGATGCTGTCTCTTAACATCACTCAAATTTCCTTTTTTTTTTTTTATAAATAAATTTGTGTAAATTTCATTTTACCCCACAATCAAATACCTACAACATTTGTTGGGCTCATTATTATCAACGAAATTTTGTAACCATTTGCTATCTCAACCATTACTTTAACGTCCTCTAAACATTTAATAAAATTCGCTAAGTGGACAGCCACATAGACTTATTAGTAGGGCTTGTAAGAAATTTTCTACGAATAATGAAATTTGTAGTTGGCTGCTTTTATTATGATTTCTTTGGCATATTACTCCCTTATATATATATATACATATCGTATTTTATTTTGGTGTGTAGAAGCGTTCATCCAATATGCTAAACCGATGAAATCGACCAAATCAAAGCAATTCAAATTGTGGCTAAAACTGATTATTAATGGTTTGGTTTAGATTGAATTTGTCAAAAACCGACTTAATTGGTTTGGTTAACAGATTTACCCTCCAAAAGCCGAACCAACCAAAACCGACCTCTTTATTTATATACTTTTTAAAATATATAAAAACATATATTATTAGTCTAAACTAATAATTGATAAAATTGTGGATGTTTTAGTGCTTGTTTCATTATTTTAGTGTATTTTTTTAATAAAGTATTAGTTTTATGTACGTTGAATTATCGTCCAAAACATTTGCCCAAAATTTATGGGAAAATGATATGGGCTAAGAAATTTTAATAAAATATTCCTAAAATACGACCCGACCCAATATACTTTATTTTGTACAGCTTTTTTCTAAAATTGGACAGCTTTGAGCTTAATCTTCCTTTCTCATTTTGCACGATTTAATTGCCGATTTTTAATTAAAATGAGGGTTTAGTGGGTGATTTCCAGATTTTTATTTTTCAAAATCATTTTGCTATTTTATCTTTTAAGTCCTTCTTTTTTTCTTTTTTATTGATTCGTGATTTTCTTCTTCTTCTTCTTCTTCTTCTTCTTTACTGTATCTATCGTGATTTTTCTTTTAGTTTCAGCTACGGTCGCAACTCGAGCACAATCGGTATCTTCAGTTTCCTAATCGAAGAAGGTTTCACGATCGAAGGGAAATGTAGCTCCTCCAAAGTCACTGAAATCTGTTTGAGAAAAAGGCGAAGTTTCTGAGTCATAGTTGCCCCAAGTTGGAGATAAGAAGAAGAAACCTACTTTGAAGGACCTTGAAACTTCTGTTAAAAATAGTCGAGTTAAAGCTCGAGCTAATAGGCAAAAATCGGTGTTTAGTAGTTTGCGAGATAAGATATTACAAAAGAAAATATTTTAGTTTCTAGCATTCTGCAAAAGGAAAACCATAATAGTTTCCAAGAAAATTTCATTATTTCCTATGATTTGAAAAAGAAACCACAATGGTTTCTAAGAAACTTTCGTGATTTTCTGTGATTTACTTAGCTATAGAGTATTCTGCAAAATAGAAACCACAATGGTTTCTAGGAAACCTTCTTGGTTTCCTGTGATTTACTTAGCTACAGAGCATTCTATTAAAGGAAACTACAATAATTTCCATGGTTTCCTATGATTTACTTAGGTACATGGCATTTTGCAAAAATAAAATCATGATGGTTTCTAGGAAACCTTTGTGGTTTCCTTTGATTTATTTAGTTACAGAACTTTATGTAAAAAGAAAACCACAATGGTTTCTAGGAAATATTCGTAGTTTTCTGTGATTTACTTACGTACAGAACATTCCGTTAAAGGAAACCAAACTTATTTTCTAGGAAATCTTTGTGGTTTCCTGTGATTTACTTACATACAGGACATTCTACTAGTAGGCAACCAAATTGATTTCCAGGAAACCTTTGTAGTTTCCTGTATTATCAAAAAAAAAAAAAAAAAGAGGTTTATTTACTAAAATATTACCGCATTTTCTAGCTCCTAAAGTATTTAAAAAAATACCCTTAAAAGGTCGTACGGAATTTTTATTATTTTTAAAAATTCGTAAATTTGGTAATATTTTTTGAAAATAGGTATAAGTGTCCAAAACTCTAAGTATAGAAGACCCAATTAGTCAATTTTAGGGCCACATAAAAGGCCTAAACTAATTACAAAAACCAATCATCTGTTTATGAATAGTTTCATTTGGATTGAAAACTCCAAACTGACCTATAATTAGTTTGGTTGGAATACTAGCTAAAAATAACAGATTAGTTCACTTGAACACCCTTAGTGGTGTGGTTCTTCTATTTTGTTGTAGATATTATATTTATCTACATAAGAACAAATGACAAGTATTGATAAATTTGTGGTTTGATTATTTTGTTATCCGGAAAAAAAAAATAGAAAGGAAAGTTAGTAATTATAGCTAATGAGAAGAAAGGAACCATATCCAAAAATAAATAAGAAATAAATTATTAGGGGCAATATGCCAAAGCAACAAAAATATAAGTGGCTAAAGTGTAATATTTAACCTTGCCGAAAAATAAAAAAACAAAACAAAACAAAAACTATATTTAAATCCACGTGGTAGTCCACATGGCAATGTTTTGACCAATTATATTTACGTTAAATATATTTTTTTGAAACAATATTTATGTTAAATATTTGATTAGTTGAGGTATGATTGACGTTGCAAAAAGTGACAAAATTTAGTGGGCAGAGTGCCAAACAAAATTTTATAGGAAGCAAAGTGCCAAAAATACCATAACTGAGAAAGCAAAATGTAATTTACCTTAAAATAAACATGACAGTAATGGATAATTAAGGTGAATATCCCTCTAGATTTGAAAACAGCGTTGTTCTTTTTTTTGCTTTTCATTTGGGATTAACAAATTTTTTTATTCATCGTAATTAAATTCTAGTGGGACTCATACTTCGATTCTCTAGAAGGACTCAAACTCAGGTGTTCAAAATCAAGTGTGTAAACGAAAATTGAAACATGATTATCCCATTCTTTTTCTATTTCTATTTCTTTTTCCCTATATTTTCAATTAAAAGGGAAAAAATTAACCAAAATAAAAACAGGGGAAGAAAAAAACCCTCCATTTCCTTGCTATAATACAACTTCTAGTCGAATTTATAATTTGGGTTTATTGCACATATAGTCCTTGAACTATCCAACTTATGATAATTTGGTCCTCAAAATTCTAATTGTGATAATTAAACTTTTAAACTTTCTGATTTAACAATTCGATATCTGAACTGTCTAAATATCGTAACATGTGTTTAATTTCTTACTAAAAGCACACGTAAGGATCATAATGTAGTATTTGAGTGTATTTAAGAGAATATTAACTAACCAAAAAATTTTGAGAGCACAAAAGATGTACTATTTGCATTTTTAGGTTTTTTTAAGTTACAAAATTAGACAAAAATTTTATATGACAATTCATTTATATGCTTAAAATTCTCAAATTATCTTTTAAATACACTTTCAGATGCTACACAAGCTCTCCATGTGTGTTTTTGGTTAGAAATTAAATAGTGGATTACAAGTTTTAGACAATCCAGGTACCAATATGCATCAAATCGGAAAATTCTAAGACTTAATTATCACACAATTAGAACTTTAAGAGCTAAATTGCCACAAATTGGATAGTTAAAGGACCATCTGTGCCATTAACCCTTATAATTTGTTAAAGAAAAATTCTTAAATTGTTTTTAAATGACACGTGTACTTCGTTCACGGTATTTTTAATTTTTTAATTTTTAATTTTTTTCAAAATGGGATCGTAATTCACCAAGAGACCCAATTGTACAAGGAAAATACCGAAGGGCATAATCGGGTTTTCCTCGGCGGTCATATGTATATATATAGGGGTCTCTCCTGTCACTCGTTCATTACTTGCACCAATTTCGAATTGAATAATTCCCACTCCTCAGGCAGGCTCCTTAAACTCCTCCATTTTGTGCTCTGATTTCACATCCCCTGTAAGATTTTCCGTCACTTTCCCGAGAAAATCGAAAACTTTCTTCTTAACAGAAAAATTTTCCATCATGTTCTTGATTGGCTAGCTGCTTGCTTACGAACTTTCTCGGAGGAATTTCAGGTGAAGTATATATATTTCTCTCTCTCTCTCTCAATCTCTTATTTATGGTGCAGAATCACATTGATACTTTGGAACTTATCATCTTATAGTTTCGAGGAATGGGTTTTTTTTTTTCCTCAATATTCTAGGGAACCAAACGGATTGTATTGATGAATTTTTTTTATTTGATTTGATTGTATGGTTTTAAATATTGTTTTATCGTGATTTTGTTTGGAAATTAATCAAAGGGCAAAGAATCCACGCCATTGAAATCTCTGTCTCTATATTATGTTGTATATTATATTTATATTTATTTACAGGGAAAGCGAGTATAATTTACCCTCAAAATTTCACGACTTACGTTTACGTTTTAATAAGTAGTTTTTATCACTCACTATAGGGATCTGTCTTTGACTATAATATATACTTTAGAGAGATTGATTATATTAATCTTCTGAATTAGTCAGATCACAAATAACTCACTCTGGTTGAATTTGATTTTACGGCCTCATTGACTATTCCGATATATATATATATATATATGTTATCATCATGATTAAGGTGAAATTCGTAAATTGGATAACAGGGATGAGGGCATTATCGTCTTTATGAACCTGTAACATGCATAACCATTAACCAGTCCCTCCTCCCCTGATCTTAGACTTTTTTTATTATTATTTTTTTATTAATTAAAGTTGGAAGGGTTTGAACGTGTGATCCCTGTAACTACCGACTTTTATGAAGCTGAAGCTTAATTCCTTTTTGTTGGGAATTTTTGTTGAATTTTTTTTAAAAAAATTATTACTATTTATCAGAATTTTTTTTCCTCTTTAATTATGCTTAAAAAGTATATTTTGGGTCGCTTTTGTCTATTTAGTCTTATGTTGTCTCAGAGTTGAGACTCATTTCTCTTCCACTTTCGTTGCTAATAATTTGTTCATTAAAGAATAATATTATGGGCACCAGCGGTGCCAGCACTATAATTATAGTAATGTATTAATCAAAATTATAATTTATGTGGTTCCATATAGAACTTTAATTTATTAATTAAATTATCCAATAACAGATAGATATGTCATTGTAGTACTAAATATCATTGGTACTTTATAGTATTATTCTTTGTTAAAAGGCAAAATTCTGTTTCATCAGTTGCAAACGTTAGATGTACACGTGTGAGAAGTTCGTTTTTTGTTTTTAAGAATGATTTAAAAAATAATATTGGAGAGTTAGTGGTGGGGCCACTTTAGTTACTTTGTTCTTAATCACACTTTTGTTACTTCCAATATTTTGGCTATAATTCAGGTTAGTTTTAGCACTCGGTATCTGTCTAAATCTTTTGGAATTATTTAAGTCGCAATCGTGAATAAGTATCTAAAAGCATAAATCACATCGTATTTTAAATAAGCTATTGCGGTTGATAATACGTAGACTAGATTTGTGATTTATAAATTGTCTCTAGAGTTACTATTTTTATTTTTTAATCACAAGTAAATAACTATTTTTATCCTTATCTTTCTCCTTTGTGATGTGGTGGATGTGTTTCCTCTCGTTCGTGATTCTTTATGTAGGATCTGATTTGGTTTTGTTCATTATTTGTTCTATATTTAGCTGACTGAATACGTGTGTAATCTTTTGTTGGAATCTGATATTTCATGGAGATTGCGGAGATATACAAGGGAATATATTTTTAATTTTAAATCTTCTGTAATGGACACAGCCCAGACTGTCCATTCTAGGATAGAAAATATTTTCCCCTCACTCTAAAATTAAAAATAAATATAAATATATGGAGGAGTTACTTTTGCATGAGCGTGGTTAGATCTCGCCTGGAATATTCTAATCCAGAAAAATAACAACTTTTTACTGGCTTGACGTTTGCTATATATGCTGAACCTGTTATTTTAACCATTATAGTTTTATATATGTGTACGTTTGTTTTTAACTCTTTCTAAAATACAGGATAATTAAAATAGAGCTCTAAGGTGTGCCAAACTGGCTGAAGTGGCTATATATTACCATGCTGTTATTTCCTTTATATAACATTCCCAATTTTGTAGGATAGTTGTTTGTAGTGTTTGGATCAAGGAGAAAGAAGTCAACAAGAATCAATTTCCGGGATTCTTAAGCCTGTAATAAAGATTTAATATGATTGTGCTTGTCTGAAAATTCTAAGCAATTTTAAAGCAAAATTGCCTATTCCCAGAAATTCTCATGTGCAACCTTTTTCTTGTTTGTTTTTATTCTTTTGTTTTTTTGTTTTTTTATCTTGGCTACGGTAGCATCAAGACTTTGAGTTTTGTTATATAAAACTATGCTGATATATATTAGTATCACTCCATGCAGGCATTTGAAGTAGGTGTTCTTTGATTGGGGTTAGTTTAAGATGGCCGGAAATGGTACTCATGCCTGTTTTAAACCCATGAAGGCAACCTCCAATGGGGTGTTCCAGGGTGATAATCCACTCGACTATGCACTCCCTCTTGCCATCGTGCAAATAGTTCTTGTGATTGTACTCACTCGCCTTCTTGCTCTTCTTATTAAGCCATTAAGACAGCCTCGTGTGATTGCAGAGATTGTTGTAAGTTAAAACTCCTTTTTTATAACCTTTATTTGCTTTCAATTATATATATCTCTGCAGTGCTGCTTTCTAACGTTTTGTGTATCAACTATTCACATTTGATAGTGATGTAATTGTTGGTTTGATCTTGTATAAAGCATGTTTTAAACAATCTGTATGTATTTTGCAGGGAGGAATACTACTAGGCCCTTCAGCTCTAGGTCGCAGTACAAAATATCTGAATGCAATTTTCCCAGAAAGAAGTCTAACAGTGTTAGATACATTGGCCAATCTTGGTCTCCTTTTCTTTCTGTTCCTTGTTGGCCTGGAGTTAGACCCCAAGTCCCTCCGTCGGACGGGAAAGAAAGCTTTAAGTATAGCTATTGCAGGTATTAGCCTCCCTTTTGTATTGGGAATTGGCACGTCTTTTGCTCTCCGAGCAACAATTTCTAAAGGCGTACAAGGACCCCCATTTCTTGTGTTCATGGGAGTCGCTCTTTCAATAACTGCCTTCCCCGTTTTGGCTCGTATTTTGGCTGAGCTCAAGCTTCTAACTACTGATGTTGGCCGAATGGCGATGTCAGCTGCGGCTGTAAATGATGTGGCGGCTTGGATTCTTCTTGCTCTCGCCATTGCCCTCTCTGGCAATGAAAGTTCTCCCCTCGTCTCGTTGTGGGTTTTCTTGTGCGGCTTTGGTTTTGTGCTAGGTTGCATTTTTGTTGTCCCGCTGATCTTCCGCTGGATGGCGCAGCGCTGCCCTGAGGGTGAGCCGGTTAAGGAACTCTATGTGTGTGCTACGCTAGCAATAGTTTTGGCAGCTGGTTTTGTCACTGATACCATTGGAATCCATGCACTTTTCGGTGCTTTTGTGGTTGGTGTTCTTGTCCCAAAGGAAGGGCCATTTGCTGGAGCCATGGTGGAAAAGGTTGAGGATCTTGTGTCTGGTCTTTTCCTTCCTTTGTACTTCGTGTCAAGCGGATTGAAGACCAATATAGCTACAATAAGTGGGGCTCAGTCATGGGGCCTCCTTGTCTTGGTGATTACTACTGCCTGTTTTGGAAAGGTTTTTGGCACTGTAGGTGTTTCCCTCCTCTGCAAAATTCCATTTCAGGAGTCTTTGGCTCTGGGTTTCCTTATGAATACTAAAGGTTTAGTGGAGCTCATTGTTCTCAACATTGGTAAAGACAGAAAGGTAAAAGTTATATTCTGCAATTAATGATGGGTTTAAACTTTCATTGAATATTGAAGTTTGGTACTAAAATTTCAACTCAATGATATTGCAGGTACTTAATGATCAAACATTTGCTATAATGGTTTTGATGGCCGTATTCACAACCTTCATCACGACCCCTATAGTAATGGCAGTATACAAGCCAGCTAACAGGATGAGCAAAGCTCTTTACAAGGATAGATCCATTGGGAAGAAAGACTCCAACACTGAACTCCGTATTCTGGCCTGTTTTAACAGTATAAGAAATATCCCCTCAATGATTAATCTCATTGAGGCTTCCCGGGGGACAGAAAAGAAGGAGAGACTTTGTGTCTATGCTATGCATCTTATGGAGCTCACTGAAAGGTCATCTGCAATTCAAATGGTACACAAGGCCAGGAAAAATGGGCTGCCCTTCTGGGATAAGGGGCATCGGTCGGATTCGGATCAAATTATTGTCGCCTTTGAAGCCTTCCAGCAGCTGAGCCGAGTCTCTATTCGTCCGATGACCGCGATCTCAGCCATTTCTAGTATGCACGAAGATATCTGCACAAGCGCCGAAAGGAAAAGGACTGCCATGATAATTCTTCCATTTCACAAGCACCAGAGGTGGGATGGCACATTCGAAACTACTCGAGCCGAGTATAGGGGTGTCAACAAGAAGGTTCTTGAGCAAGCTCCATGCTCAGTGGGGATCTTGGTGGACAGAGGACTTGGTGGAGCAACACATGTATCTGCAAGCAACGTTTCATCAAACATAACTGTGCTATTCTTCGGGGGTTATGATGATTGTGAAGCTCTTGCTTTCGGAATGCGAATGGCTGAGCACCCTGGCATTAGTTTAAATGTGGTTCACCTCTTGCCAAGTCCTGAGATGGTGGCTGCGGCTGCTGCTCGAGAGGCAAAAGATGTCATTAAAGTAGATATACAAGATGACTCCAACATCTCAGCACTAAACCAGGACGAAAAGTCACTTTCTGAGTTGAAGCAAAAGATCTCAAACAACGGTTCCATCACATATGAACAAAGATTTGTGGAGAGCTCTAGTGAAGCCATCGCTGCGATTCGGGATTTCAGCCGATGCAACTTGTTTTTAGCAGGTAGAACACCCCAAGGTGTGGTAGCTACAAGTCTGAGTGTGAAGAGTGAATGCTCTGAACTTGGGCCTTTAGGAAACTTGTTGATTTCTCAAGATGTCTCCACTACAGCATCAGTCTTGGTGGTCCAGCAGCACCAAGGTCAAACATTTCTTACTCCAGGGGCATCATCAAAAGTAGAAGTTATGCCTGAGGAGACTTTAGAAACCGAGTGATTATCATTCTCATACTCCTATGAAAATAAATAATGACGAAAATTTTAATAATGATGAAGGTGTTTTTGCTCTTTAGTTTTCATGTTACTAGATTTCTGGCTTCTTTTTTCTTATACTTTTACACATGTATTATACAGTTGGAGAGCAATTCCAATGCCCACTTGTCATCTTAATTTTAAATATACTTGTCTTAACATAATGGTTCTGAGTGCTTTGAGCTTGTATACTTACTATTAAAAAAGTATTAATAGTATAGTTGAAGTTAACAAAAGCTGCATTATTACGATTAGATTATCACCATAATGTCCCCACTCCCCGCCAGTACCACAAATGAGAATCAAACCTTTGGTTTTTGGAATAGTTAAATAAAGGGCTGTGAAACTATGAATCTATGACTTTCCAAATAGGACAACTTTCTTTTTATTTTTTATTTATGTTAAATCAATTCTGTCAAATCAATGTAAAGTGGAGGCTAATAGTCACTGGTGTGGGATTCCGTGGAACCTTAAACCAAAAACCACTTTTCTAGAAATTATTTTAAAACTTAAAATGGAAAGGAAAACTTGAGAAATGGACAAAAAATAGGGAGGTGGGCAAGTGCGGGTGGGTTGACTTCGAGTCAGTCTTAGCTTCGCCAAGCATTCATCAATGCCCATTGGCAGCCGCAAAAGTCCACGTCTTGAAACTAGATGGGGACATTTTCCAAAAAAAAAAACACAAAAGAAGAAAAAGAGAAGAATGGGACAGAACACAAAAGAAGAATCCTTTATTTTCCTGGGAAAAATAATATCGACGGAAATGGCTCGTGGAAACTGAACTCTGCCCAAGATTTTCTCTCTCTCTCTCTCTCTTAAATTTTTTTTTTTTTAAGGCCAAATTCTCTCTTTATTTTGTGACTCAAAACTCAGTTCCACTTCCACCTGTCATTCACTTCGTCTTTTTAAGTCTCTTTTTTGCCTAAGCTCTGTTTCAGACCGTCTCAAACTCAATTCACAGCCATTAGACTCGGCGATTTGAGTCTGTTTCGATCAAAACGACACAGACCCATTAGACAGGTGAGTCTCTATAGCTATTTGGTTCTATTTGTATTGTCTATGGTTCTTGGATTTCTTGTTACGGATTTTTTCTTTTTTTTTTAAAACCTGTTTCAATCAAAACGACACAGACCCATTAAGGCTTAAGCAGATTGAAGTGTTTTTCTTTCAAGAGGATGAGAAATTTTTAAGAATTTTTGGTGTTATGAATGGTTGAAAATCATTCTGCAGCAGAATCTCATATAATGTTATAATGGTTGAAATTTCAGGGGGAAATAAAACAAGAAGGAATAAGGTTATGAATAATTGCAGAAACTTAAATGGAAAATGTTAAATTAGTATAAAAAGTAATATAGGAATTGGATTCGTTTGTTTGGTTCTAAAAGCCATGTTGGAGTTGTATCATGGCTTTTCATTTGTTTGTTGTGGATGTGATTTAAAAGTGTAGATAAGGGTCCGTTTGGTTCCCAATTTAAAATCAATGGTTTTGAATATATTATTTTATTTATATTGATTTGGAAAGTTTTCAAGAACAAATTTTGAATTTCAAAACTAGTGTTGGATAAGTTGTTTTCAATAATTAAGTTATAAAAACAGAAGAAGATAATAAGATCTGTTTCAAAGCGGACACCAGATAAATTTCAAATTTATTTGCATTTAGGATTGATGATTTCGTTTATGTCAACCCTTTGAGTCAGTTTATTAATAATTGTCTAATGGTCTACCTTATGTTATGTTGTATACCATTTTGCTGACGGCCTAACAAGAAAGGTATGAAACAATTGTAGCACTGAAGTCTATTCACATAGCCGCTCTGTGGAGATTGAAACTGAAGTTGCTACTTCAGTCGTAGAATTCGCGAAATGGCTGTCAACATTACTGAGGGGGTAGGAGCCCCTTGTCCAACTCCCATGAAGGCTACATCGAATGGTGCATTCCAGGGAGATGATCCTCTTCATTTTGCCTTCCCTCTCGCTATTTTACAGATATGTTTGGTACTTGTTGTCACTCGAGTTCTTGCTTTACTTATGAGGCCATTACGACAACCACGCGTGATTGCGGAGATTATTGTAAGCTTATTTTTCTTTCCTGTGCTTAAATCTAAGAAGTGTTAGTATAGTCTTGCATTAAATGGTACTGGTTATGAAAACTAGACTTGTGAGGTGCCAGATTTGATGGGAGCTGGTGGTCCTTCATAATAAATGATCCTTCAGATCTGGAGTTTGGATTTTTTTTTAACGTTAAATTTGTGAATAATGCTATAGGGCACCAGTGGTGCCCAGCACCACAGTGATGTGTCAGTTTGTCACTGGCTAATCATAATTATAATTTAAGTGGGGCCCATGTAGGACCTAGTTTATTAATTAAATCATCCAGTGACAAACAGACATGTCACTGTGGTGCTGGGCACCACTGGTGCCCCATAGCATTGCTCTAAATTTGTGGTTTAAAGTTAACTTAGCAATCAGAAGGTTGTAGACTAAAAAGTAACAGCTGATAGAGAAGCACATCATATCTAAAATTTTGTTTTATAGCCTTTTTCTATTAAAAATTTGTGTACACCTAACTGCTTGCTGGGAAAGTAATGAAAATATGTTCAATTGTCAGGGAGGAATACTACTTGGGCCATCAGCGCTCGGAAGGAACCAAACATATCTCCACAAGATTTTTCCACCCAAAAGTCTTACTGTGTTGGAAACTCTAGCAAACCTTGGTCTTCTGTTTTTCCTCTTCCTGGCAGGCCTAGAGTTAGATCCTAAATCCATTCGCCGGACTGGGAAAAAGGCCCTGCTTATTGCCATTGCAGGAATCAGCCTCCCGTTTGCTTTAGGTATTGGTTCCTCTTTTATACTCCGACAGACAATATCTAAAGGTGTAAATAGTGCTGCATTTCTAGTATTCATGGGAGTAGCCCTTTCAATAACTGCCTTCCCTGTCTTAGCTCGTATTCTGGCCGAGCTGAAACTTTTAACCACTGATATTGGTAGGATGGCTATGTCAGCCGCAGCAGTTAATGATGTAGCTGCCTGGATTCTACTTGCTCTCGCCATTGCCCTATCTGGGACTGGTCAATCTCCCTTTACCTCATTTTGGGTCTTTCTATCTGGATGTATTTTTGTAATTTGTTGTGTCCTTATTGCCCCTCCAATATTCAAATGGATGGCTCAGAGATGTCATGAAGGTGAGCCAGTTGATGAGATGTACATATGTGCAACATTAGCTGCTGTCCTGGCTGCTGGGTTCATCACCGACACTATAGGAATTCATGCCATGTTTGGTGCCTTTGTAATCGGAGTTCTTGTCCCAAAGGATGGTCCACTTGCAGGCGCTCTTGTGGAAAAAGTAGAGGATCTTGTATCTGGTCTCTTTCTACCACTGTACTTTGTTTCGAGTGGACTGAAAACCAATGTAGCCACTATTCGGGGGCTCCAATCATGGGGCCTTTTTGTTTTAGTGACATTTACAGCCTGTTTTGGGAAGATATTTGGCACTGTTATGGTATCCCTTTCTTGCAAAGTGCCTTTCCGTGAGGCTTTAGCACTTGGGTTCCTAATGAACACTAAAGGCCTGGTGGAACTCATTGTGCTCAACATTGGTAAAGATAGGAAAGTAAGTGAATACAGTTGTGAATTCTTAGTCTTTTGAAATAGCTCTTTTTATTTTTTATTTTTTTGGTTAAAAGATTGATTGCGTATTATGTTTTTAATTTGCAGGTTTTGAATGACCAAACTTTTTCCATCATGGTACTAATGGCTATCTTTACTACATTCATCACCACGCCTGCTGTCATTGCAGTGTATAAGCCAGCAAAAAGGGCAAGAATAGCTAATTACAAGTATAGAACAGTTGAGAGGGAATATCCAAACACTCAACTTAGAATCTTGGCTTGTTTCCATAGCACAAGAAATATTCCATCATTATTAAACCTGCTTGAGGCCTCCAGAGGAACCGAGAAGCGTGAAGAACTTTGTGTTTATGCTTTGCACCTCATGGAGCTTTCAGAGAGGTCATCAGCTATATTAATGGTACACAAGGCACGAAGAAATGGATTGCCGTTCTGGAACAAGGGCCGTCGATTAGATTCTGGCAATGTTGTCGTGGCATTTGAGACTTACCGGCAACTAGGTCGAGTATCAATCCGGCCAATGACAGCAATCTCTTCAATGTCTGATATGCATGAGGACATTTGTACCACTGCCGATGGAAAGAGGGCTGCAATCATAATCCTTCCATTCCACAAGCACCAAAGGCTGGACGGCTCATTGGAAGTTACCAGAAGTGACTTCCGCTGGGTTAACCGGAGGGTCCTTGAGCATGCACCATGCTCTGTTGGAGTTTTTGTTGATCGTGGACTTGGTGGAACTAGCCATGTGGCTGCCAGTAACGTTTCTTCGTTCGTTACAGTTCTTTTCTTTGGGGGTCGAGATGACAGGGAGGCCCTTGCTTATGGTGCTCGGATGGCTGAGCACCCTGGTATCAGATTAATGGTCGTCCGCTTTCTCGTGGAACCTGAGATTTCAGGGGAGATTTCAAGAGTTGACATAGAAAGGGACTCAAGCGCCAATGTGTGTTCAGTCGACAATGAGTTCTTGGCCAAATTTAAGAAGGATAAGGCTGAGGACAACTCCGTCCAATATGAAGAGAAACCAGTTCAAAATACTGAACAAGTTATCTCTGTCATCCGTGAAATCGGCCACTGTAATCTGTTTCTGGTGGGTCGAATGCCGGCAGGTGAAGTGGCCTTGGCTTTGAACAGGAGGAGCGAGTGCCCAGAATTGGGGCCTGTTGGGAGTCTGTTAACTTCACCAGATTCCTCTACAACAGCATCAGTATTGGTTGTGCAACAGTACAATGGTCAGGAGCCCCTGAATTTGGCCTCAGATACCGGTGAAGAGTCAACTGACAGAGACTGAAAATCTATCAATTTCAGCTGAGTATCTTTCTTAGTTTCTTTCTCAATATGGATTGAACCACTTGGATGGACTAATAAAGTAGCTAAATGTTCCAAGCATGTAAAGTTGTGTTCCCCCCATTTTATTTTTCAAATAGTGTCTTTCTTCATTCCAAAAAAAAAAGTTACTACTTGCAGAGGAATATGCTTATGGAGATCTTAACCTTTAGAGTCTAACTGCCTCATGCTGAGTACCTATATTATATATTTATATACTTTCCTTCTTTTTTTTAGTGCGGATGATTAACTGCAAATGAATAAAGAAATTAGTTGTGGGGCAACCTTTTAGTGGTTTAGTCAGCTTCTCACCTGATTAACAGAGATGACATAACCTTCTATTCCAACTTGCAGAAAAGAACACAGATGAGTAAAATTTCAGTGTTACCAACCACCTAACAAGCCATTGTCTTATAATTTTCTTTGAACCGTTTCCCTGTGTCATTGGCTAAAACCTCTATTTGAAAAGATCAATTAGAAAAGAATAAAGTGAAGCAAGAACAAGCCCCGTTTTGGTTTGTGAAAGGGAAGGAATTATGATGTTGCATGAAAAAATCCACTGAAGAAGGGTTGATGATGAGTAGAGCACACCCTACACGCTCACTTTGCCAAGTCCCCATGTTTATTATTTGGCTCAACCTTTCTTGGAGCCTGGAAAATACTTAAAAGATGCATGATACCATCTCTCTTTGGAATGATATTACTCTTCACAGCAAATTTGCCAAAAAGAAGTAGTAGTAGTAATAATAATAATAAATAAATAAATACATAAATAGATAAAAACCCTAGAAAATGTAAGTGACACAATCGTGCATGCAGCTAGCTTATATAAAGGAAATACGAGCTCTAGGCAAACTGAACAATAGTACTCTCTGTCTCTCTCTCTCTCTCTTATTCTTTAATTAGTTATTATATACTGATCTTCTGATCATATACAATATACAACCAAGAAAAATGGCAAAGAAAATTTTCTATCATCTTTGTTATCTTCTTCGCGCTTTTCTCTCTAATAATATCTTCTTTTTCTTCTTCTTCATTACCCAAACCACTAAAGAACATTAGCAATAAGAACCCTAACAATAACTACAAGCCATGCAAAAACTTAGTACTCTTACTTCCACGACATTATCTACAACGGTAAAAACGCCGCCAACGCCACGTCAGCCATAGTGGCAGCGCCTCAAGGAGCCAACTTGACCATCTTGGCCAGCCAATTCCACTTCGGAACCGTCGCCGCTTTGGACGACCCGATTACCCTAGACAACAATCTCCAGTCCGAACCGGTTGGTAGGGCTCAGGGTTTCTACATCCACGACACCGAGAACACCTTTCACGGCCTGGCTCGGATTCACCTTTGTCCTCAATAGCACCGTGTCGGGTCGGGGCACCATCAGCTTCAACGGAGCCGACCCGGATTATGGTGAAGACGAGGGGCATCTCGGTCGTCGGTGGGACCGGAGATTTCTTCATGCACCGTGGGATTGCCACTATCATGACTGATGCTTTTGAGGGTGAAGTTTACTTTAGGCTTCGGGTTGATATCAAGTTCTACGAGTGTTGGTGATTGACTTTGACTAATCCAAAGCTTGTTGGGGGTATTTTTGTCCACTTTTTTGTTTTGTCGTTTCTTCTCTTGTTTTTTTTTTTTTTTTTTTTTTTTGAGGGGACGTTTTCTTCGCTTGTTTAGTGTCGGTTTACTCTGTTTTACAGTTTGAAGGTTTTATTTGGGGTGCAAGTTGCCACTAGTGTTTCAAAGCTTGGGCTTACTAAATGAATAAAATGTGCCGTTGGGTTGTAAGCCCAATATAATAGAATGCGGTTCTTAGTTCTCACACTTCCAATATAATAAAAATGTTTCTACTTTCTTTTAACTTGATGGTTAGGCGAGTCCTTTCTATTTTTGAGTGGTATTAATTGCAGGTATATAGGTAACAATATTTGTAATGTACGTTTTTTCTACTTATTTGTTATTATTTAATTAAATTTTACTACCTAAGTTTGTTCATTCAATTAGAATGTCATTAGCAATATGTTACAAGGTTGCACCAATCACAAAATAACAGGTGAATTGTCACATCAAAATGATCAGAATTAGTACTTGGTATTAGATTTATCATTTCTTTTACGGTGAAGACAGATTGTGCCAAGAACAATAGAACGGGTTAGAGGTCCGAAACGACGCCGTGTTGTCAATGAGGTGAAGATTGGAGGAGTCTAGGTCTTTTGGGAGTTGGACTTGAGACAGGTAAAGGAACCCTCAACTTGAATCATGGGGCCTGGGGAACTTGAGGAATGTCGGGGCACACCTCATACGTTTATCTTCTTCAACGTTTTTGTAGGACATGAGGAAATAAAACTCAAATTGGAATATTTGGATTTTTGGAGATATACATATATATATAATATGGTTGTCAATTCAATAATAGATATTTTTTTTCATTCCAACGGCTATAATAATGTGCATGAAAAGACATACATATAGGTAAAAAAAATACCTACTAAATTAGTGCCCAATATAATATATGTGCATATGTGTGTATATATATATATGGTTGCCAATCTAGTAGGTATTTTTTTTTTTTTTACCTATGTGTAGGTATTTTTTTTTAGCCGTTGGATCATCATCTAATGGTGATCCAACGGCTATAATAATGTGCATAAAAAGACGTGCATCATTAATGCTATTTCTCTCTTACTTTTTAATGTAAAAAAATGTGCAAAAAAAATTTCATTGGCCAAATTAATATTTATGCATAGGTAAAAAAAAAAAAATACCTACTGGATTTGTGCCCTATAGAGAGTTTTCATATATGTGTCTTTTGGCGCGTTTTTTCTAGTAATCGTCTACTTGGAAGTTGTTAAATTGTGCTTCATTGGCGCTCGTTTGTTCTCAGAGTTGTTTTTTTTTCTTTTTTAAAGGAGGGTTGTGCGACAACATCAAAGAATGACGTTATATTTAACCAGCACAACTCGAGTAAACGACAAAAAAAATAAAACGACATGTACCTAAGGAAGCGACATCAAACTAAAAAGACGTCGAGAAATGACAACGTAATCAACAAATAACAACAGAATAATTAATAGGGATAAACAACAGACTTTGACAATAATTTGAGGGGAAAAAAATGGACTGAGACGATAAAACGAGAAAAACGACAATTAACATAAGAAAGGATAACAGCCTGAAACGACAATGTGTGATAACGACAACAGCTTACAGAAGACATGATCTGGACAGAAACGAGAGCAAGATACAAAACGACATCAATCATGAAGGACAACCACCAAAAAGGACAGCAATGTCCTAAAACGACAATATAACCTAAAACGACAACACTATAAAAACGAGATCATTTGGAGAAACCATTATAACCGAATGACATCCCAAGTCTAAAGTGATTTTCTTCGGTGGCCGGTGGGTAAGTTTCAACCTCCAATTAGGTACGGAGAAGCAGAGTGGGAAACACTAACGTAAATTATCTCATACCCTTCGCGTTGTCATATTCATATAATATATATATATATATATATTCTTATCCTTTTTATGGCTTCGGTTTCCGAAACTTGAAGAGTGCAACGGAGTTTCAATTTGACCCATTAATTATTACAGAACTTCTCAACCATCCGATTGGTCCCAAACATGTTCTTATGCACCCAATCATTACGTTAGTCGTAGACACCAAGCCAAAGATAAGCAACAATTCGCGGATATATAAGGCAACATTCTCATATACATTTTGTCACTAAATTTACCTTCTAAGCCAAGCTAAAATAGACAAATACCTTAACAGTAATAAATTCACAATAACCACATTGACGTTATCTGATCTTGTACTATATAATGTACACAACAATATCAACCCTCAGCCTAACTGAAACTTTACCCACTAAAGCTAGAAAAATAAATAGACATATAATGCTACACACTAAAACTCTTTTTTTCCTCTTCTTTTTCCTACTAATTGGATTATCAACGTCATCCTATTCTAAATCTCGCCGACCTTGTAAACGGCTAGTTTTCTACTTCCACGACATTATTTACAACGGCGAAAACTTCGAAAACGCGACCGCTACCATCATCGGGTCGCCTAGCTGGGCGAACAAGACCAAGCTGGCGGGATTGAACCATTTTGGAGACTTGGTTGCCTTTGATGACCCCATTACCTTGGACAACAATCTTCATTCGACCCCGGTCGGCCGAGCACAAGGGTTTTACTTGTACGACAAGAAAGATGTGTTCACGGCTTGGCTCGGCTTCTCTTTCGTGTTCAACTCGACGGAACACAAGGGGAGCTTGAGCTTTGCTGGGGCTGATCCGTTGATGAACAAGACGAGGGATATTCCGGTGATTGGTGGGACCGGTGAGTTCTTGATGGCTAGAGGAGTTGCCACTTTGATGACCGATGCTTTTGAGGGCGAAGTTTATTTCCGGCTTCGTGTTGATATCAAGTTGTACGAGTGTTGGTGATCATGATGTCGTAGTATTCTCAATCTATACATATGCTATATGTATCTAATTATGTCTAATTGTATATATTAGACTGGCGCGCTTTTATTTGTACGTTTTGTTTTGGTTATTACCGTATATGTGTGACAATTGCAACAAAAATATTGTTGATACATTAACATTACAATGTACGTAGAAGCTTATAATTTGATCATCCATTGCCGAGAAGAAATTGAAAGAGTGAGTTAACATATTTTTCAGTTGAATAAAGAAAGACAAAAGAAGCTAGCTTCACGATAATGATTTTTACATCCAAGGATCTACTAATGACTTCACGGTGAAAAATGTGGCGTATTCATAAATTTTATTAAAACCAACTCTCAATATCATGTCACCTGTATAATTTTATCTAAATACCGTAATTAAAAATGCCCAAATTAATCTTCTCCTTTATGAACCACTTGTCTATTCCAAGTTTGTTCATTAACCTCCTCCATGAATCTTATTACAATTGGAGCAGAGGAGGTGAGTCATTATCACGTCAAATCTAATCTTTCTATCCTAGATATGATTTTTTGAACTCATATCCGGTTTTTTCAACCATAGTTGAGCTGTTCGACTATCATTAAAAAAAAACACAAATATAGTTTTTTCCAGCTGTAATCAAACCTTTTTAGCCCAACCGAATTTTTACTAGATGTTAGAGACGTGGGGATAATTTCATATTTCTAGTATTTTTTTCATTCAAAAAATATTTATTTTTGTAAACAAGTTACAATTTGTCACACATATTCCACCGTAGATATTAAAAATGGATAGTACATATTAGAGATGTAAGTATGAGCATGGGCGGTGGGTAAGTACTAGAACCGTTTCTACTATACTGTCGTTTATCTCGTGGCTCGCAAAACATAATGGACTAGGCTAAAATAGGCCGATGATCCGTGAATTCTTTTCAATACATAAAAGATAATTTTATGATCTCTTTTGAAATATTTGATAATTTTTTAAATGGTTATCTGCAAACAGAAAAAAAAATATATTTTGAAGTATACCATTTCTGCAAATTTAATCATATTTATTGGCTTATGCAAAATTATACCTACACATTTTAAATCTCTGTAAATTTGCACCTTAAGAATATAAATTGACCAACAAATATTTCTCACTAACCACGGAATCTTAATTGAGGATATATTATTTCTGCTGATAACTAACACAAAAAAAATTATTGAAAATAACTTATAACAGTTGGCACAAATCACCCAATTTTTATACAGAACGTATATATTTGTAGAGGTTTGAAATGTAAAAGTATAATTTTGCACTTTCAAAAGACAAAGACAGGGTTATAATTACACAAATGTTATATTTCAGGGTAATATTTTGCAATTATCCCTTTTTTAAATTCAAACCAAGTCACTCCAAGCATGGGTCCAACCATGGCCTGCAAGTCTTCCCCACTTGGTCTATTGGGTCCTTCCTAACTTGTTTATAGAATAGGGAAATTGATATAAATAGTAGTAATTTTGACTAAAATGACTTTTTTAAGAGTGTTTTGAAAAATGACTTTTCTAATAGTATTTTAGTATTTTGTAACCCTATGTAACAGAGAATCACACAATTTGTAACTATTGATTTGTATTATAAAAGTTATAATTTAATAGTCACAAATTGTGTGACTCTTCATCATATAATTTGCACTACCAGAAATGTCAATTTGAAAAAGGCTACTGAAAAAGTCATTTTGTGCCAAATTAGTATTACCTAGGTCAATTTTCCTATAGAATATGCACGTAGGATGAGATGTCGAGGCTATTATGGGTCCATCAAAAACAGGTGGGATTATTGCCCTTGATTCATATTCAAGCATTATTCTATTTTAGTTGGCATATTTGTTGATAAACCTATTTTAAGTTAAATTCTCGTTTTTAATTTTCGGGCCTTATTTGGATTTGCCTTTGGAGGATTTACTTATGTTTAGTAAAACTTCTTTTTGGCTAGAAGATTTTAAAATATAATGTGTGGTCACCTTTCACATATAATTTGAGAAGGAAAGCAAATGTTGGCATGAGTCATAAAAATAGAACGAAAACCGAGGAAATGATCGACAGCTTTGTTTTGATTCCAATTTAAAACTTCTCCTTTTTTTTTTTTCTTGACTCAAAAACTTCTCCTTTTTGATCGCAGCAAAAATTTGTCTTTCACTACTCCCTAAACACTTATTTTTTTCAACTTTATTTTTTTGATAATTTTTTTTTTCAACTTAATGTTACAGTAATTTTACGCAAATCAATTTTTCCTATTAGGTCTTATGCTTTGAAAAATGTCTTGTTTTATTTTTTTGGGTAAAGATTTAATAGAAAATGTTTTAAAGGTATTGCAAAACTTTTTTGCAAGTTAATTTAATGAGTGTACCAGTACTGATTTTAAAATTTAGGAACTAAAATGAGATTTTTGAAATAGCTTAAGAAGCAACCAAGTGGTTAACTTCAAAGACTTTTAAAGAAATTTATCAAAAATGTCAATATAAATTTTTTTTTTTTTTTTTTTTAGAAAGTGGGGCTTAACTAATGACCACCACTTACTACAAATTAAAGGAAAATGGCACACACACACACACTACCAAGGTTTGAACCCCTGACCCCCCAAACACACACACACAACCCTCAAACCTTGGACCAACTGAGCTAACCCCAGTTGGCAAATGTCAATATAAATTTATGTAAATACGTACCTTATTAATTTAGTTTTTTGTTAAAAGAAATTATTATAAGGGCCTCTTACAAATGTTTAGAATAATATAAACATTCAGTAGGGATGTTCATGGCCGGTCTGGATGGTCTAAATCGCCAATCCAGAAATCAATCCGAATGTGCGGTTTGGCCAGTTTACCAATCCGTGCGGTTTGAGTTGGTCGATTCAAACCGACCAGACAGCACCTACATTTTTGCGGCCGGTTTGGGCGGTTTCCGCGGTTTGAAAACTTATAAAATTTGAATTATTACAACATTAATTAAGCTCATATCATAATCATATTTCATTTAAAATTTAAAGTCCAAATATAAAACGAAACTATAATATAGTTAAAAGCTACAACCAAATCGAAAGTCCTATTAAACTTAAATTTTAGTTACAACTTACAACCTAATCAAAATTGAATAGCAAACTTAAAGTCTTTAATCTTAAACACATTACAACAACAAGATTTAAAGTCTAAAATATCATGTAAATGAGCTAAAAGTAATCATAACTCAATTAGAATGAATGAGCTTAAATTTTTAACTACTACTATACATATAATTTTTTTTTAAATATATATACACACAAACTTATTGGCCAGTTCGGTTTGAATCCGATCGAATTTGTCTAAAACCGAAAGCCAAACCGGCCAAATCGGTTTTTATTTTTTCTAATCCGTAACCGGCCGTTTAAAAAGAGAATCTGTCTGGATTGAGCGGTTTAAACTGAATTGAGCGATTTTTACGGTTTGGCGGTTTTTTTGAACACCCCTAGCATTCAGCCATTCATCCATTACTAATAGGAAAATTGATAAACAAATTTGTTAAAAGTAGATTATCCTCATGATCCGGATTAATAATTGGCCGCTTTCCTTCAAGAAGCCATTTTATCGGTGGGATTCGTGACTATATATAGACTATAGTATAGGTACCATTAACCAAGTAGCCCATAAGAGTGCTAGCAAAAAAAATATCACAATTATTTTAACCATTTATGCTGATTTGCTTATTAAACTAATGCTTAAACAAAAACTAAATTAATCAAAAGTAGGTGTGCAGGATTTGGATTACATATATATGCGATGAATACACCCATATACTATATATCTATTTCTATATGATTAACCTCCTCAATACATAGATCCGGTTTATTTATTTTAATTGCAATAATGAACTAATATATTGTTATCATTATTATCCACAAATAAGAAAGTTGTTTGAATGCTTTTGATTGGATATATAACCAGAACAGGTATGTTGCTTAAAAAATGATCATGATTGTGGACCCAAATTTCACTGGGCCAATTAAGTTCGGTGACATAAGCACCAAACCTTGTCCATAATACCTGTAACCGTTAGAATAGTACCTCAAACTAAATACTCATCAAAACAACTAGTTGTTGTTAGATCAAGAATTTAAGCACTAGTTTCCAGCATCCCATAATTACATCAAGGAATTTCGGACAATAACAATAATGGAGAGGACATAGCACAAGAATGAGATGATCTACCGTAATTTAGAACATAATAATCAGACAACTTTTAATATCCCCGAACATGCATAAACTTCACTATGTTCCTCAGCATGTCGATTTCATATCCCCTAACATGCATCGTGCCAAGCCATGATTTCTTTTCTTTTTTCGCTTGGAAATTATGTACCAAGCACCCACTCAAAAAAGAGAATATGTCCCAAAGCTATTATTAAATTACTTATATGTATGAAATGATGACGACAGCATACAACTCTGATTTTGGGCAGCACTAAAAGATGACGTAGAAGTTAAGATTTAAACATATTAGTTTATTAAAAGATACATAAATAAAAAGGCTTCAAAAAAAAAAAAAAAAGGCCATTTAATAAGAATATAAAATATAGACTTGAAAAGCCCTATATAATTGTACTAAAACTCGGTCTCAAACCATGCAAAAACCATACTACCCCAAAAACTTGTTACACATTTTTTCTCTGTACTCTCCTAAGTCCTAACCATAAAATGGTGTCCCCCAAACCTATTTTCACTCTCTTCCTGCTCGTCCTCCTCATCTCTGGTTCGAGTACCGCCCCACCCGGAAAGAGAATCCGAGACCGAAGCCCCTGTCAAAGGCTGGTATTCTATTTCCATGACATAGTATACAATGGAAAGAATGCCAAAAATGCAACTTCAGCCATTGTGGGAGCTCCGGCTTGGGGCAACCATACCATATTAGCTGGACAAAGCCATTTCGGGGACTTGGTTGTGTTTGATGACCCCATTACGCTTGATGACAATCTTCACTCGACCCCAGTTGGCCGAGCTCAAGGATTTTATATCTATGACAAGAAAGATGTCTTCACAGCTTGGCTTGGATTCTCCTTTGTCTTCAACTCAACTGAGCACAAGGGAAGCCTCAACTTCGCTGGAGCCGATCCTTTGATGAACAAGACAAGGGATGTTTCAGTGATTGGTGGAACAGGAGACTTCATCATGTCTAGAGGGATTGCAACTTTGATGACCGATGCTTTTGAAGGGGAAGTCTACTTCAGGCTTCGTGTTGATATTAGGCTCTATGAGTGTTGGCGAAAAAGGAAGAATTAATTTGTTCTACGAGTGTTGGTGAAAGAGGAAGAATAAATTTGTTCCACCTAATGGTTCACTTTTTTTTTTTGTTTTTCTGTTTTGTCACTTGTTCGTATATTTGTTTAGATCGAACGATTTTGAGTGCTGGTAAGTGATTAAGAAGTTTGACCTTCTTTTTCACGGGCAAAATGGCCAAAAATAAAAAAATGGTAATTTGGATTAGAATTTGTGATAATTGACTTCCTTTTCATTGCTAAAGGTCAAAATAGAAAGAAACTTCTTTCTTCACTATTTTTTCACCCTTCTTTTTCACTGAGACAAAGTCACAACAATAACTCTTCATTTTCACTGTGACAAAGTCATAACAATAACTCTTCATTTTCACATCTAAAACAAACACCAAAGCAAAATAACTTTCCCTTTTTTTTCAATGAAAAATATGATATAAAAGTCCTGCAAGTAATTTACTCTTTCGTCTCTTTTTATTTTGTCGCTCAAGTTTTCATATTGAGTAAACTGCGCACAAGGTAAGTAACTTGGAATATCTACATTGCATCTCAAGAGAAAATTGGCAATCTCTGCTCCCCGGAGGCATATGAAATGATAGTCCTTTTAAGCGGAGAAATGTAGTTTGCTCCATGAAATGCGGCGGCACGCAATATATTTAGAGGTCCAAAATCAACTGAATAAGCCTTTTGAATCCCATCCAGGATTGCCATCATTGCAATGTTTTCTGGTTTCCTCTCCGCTTCAAATTTCTTCAACAGTGACACCTGCAGAAATCAAAACTCCATTTAGAATATTTGTCAAATGTTGCAGAATCACCGTCCCATTTAACAAATCTGCACCTCAAAACAACCAAGAAAAAATAATCCAGAACCAGTTAGTAATTGATAGATCACTTACTGTGCATATTGCTCTTATTTCAAGATGAGGAAGATATTTTATGTAACCCGTCAATGTAGGTGGTACAGAACCCAAAATCCTTTTCATCTTTAGTTGAGTAACTTATATCTGTCCCTAGAGTGCTATTACACGTTTCGAATTTGAATAGTTTTCTGTATGTGTCATGTGTATATCACAGGTCTTCTCTACATGTATCCTTAATATGGAAATCTAATGATTGATCACTGAGTTCACATGATTTGTGCAATATGTAGACAACAAGATGAAATGTGATATAGCAGAAGATATCTAACAAACTTGAACAAAAGGAGATGCATTAGGCGAAAAAGAGGCTAAAAAACAATGTCAGAAGAACATGTACCTCCCCAATGTCATTACCTACCGCAATACCCTCAGCAATGACTTTTGAAAGAGCAAATGCATCTCCAAATCCCATATTAACTCCTTGACCAGCCAAAGGGTGAACAGTATGTGCTGCATCACCTATAAGAACAACATGCTTTGACGCATAGTCATTGGCATGCCGCAAAGACAATGGAAACACCATCCTTTCGGATGCCAACTTGATCACTTTTGGTGGAACCTCAAAGCACTCGGTAGCAGATAATGTCACGCCTGGTTTAAGCCAAGAAAATATGCCCCCATTTCCCGACGTGCTCGACTTAGGATGAGGGCCAAATCCATAATCGATAGCGTAATTTACATCTTGTAAAAACTCACCCTCAGGCATTACTTTGCGGTCAGTTGCCTCTTTCGGGTTCATTGTCCAAACAATATTACTGAAATTATCACCTATAGGCAAGAGGGCAATTGGCCCAGCAGGTAGAAATCGTTGCCATGCACATTGATTTTCAACACTATGTTCTACTGTGCAGATGACTGCATTCTGTGAATAATTCCATCCAGTAGTTGTAAATCCTGCCAACTCCCTAACACGTGACTTGGACCCATCAGCCCCAACCTGCAACTGACTTGCATCAACTCAAAATCACAGACAATATCTAATCAAGCTTTATATTGTAGAAGGAATAAAGGGCAATCTGAGTATATATATTGAAATTACCACCAACTTTGCACATAGACTGCCGCCATCAGTTAGATCTAGCTTCACCGGATGTCCCCACTCATACGATAGTGATCCAGATGATGTGCTGCCCACTCCCATGGATGAAGAATTTCGATGTAACGTCATTAGTCTGGATGGATAGATAGTCTTCTGGATATCTGTACTCTGTTAAAGCTTAACCTTCTTAGCTCTAAGTGCCAAGTCTTACATTATGCATGACTAATACAATCTTCAAAAGACATGGCATTTACATTATAGTATCTATAAGTCTACTGATACGCCAACAGGACAAACAATCATCCCTATGCGAAAAAGGTGCTTTGCACGAGGGTCACTTGGTATCATCAATCAAATGTCACCACGCTTTACGCAAAAATGTAGACCAGGGAAGATTTGATATGAGTACCTGTATACATGACAACAGGGAACTCAGCAGCACTTTATTTTCCACTACACACCTGTATCATAAGTCAAAATCAGCATCCTTTGCAATTGAACATGACAAAGCAAGACCATTTTCTACTTCCTATTTCAAACTTACCCTAGAACGTCTTTATTTGCATCTCTTGCATTGTATCTTGTATATCCTAAGCCAGTATAGTCCCAAACCTACAACATGTCGTAAAGATACAAACTTTCTCACTAAATTTTTAAGCATTCTTAGTACACAAAAACAGTGTTTCAAGAAAGTGAAACTGAAAAGATAATCACCTGCATCTTATCAAAATATGCATGCCGATGCTCCTCAACATATTTCCAAGCGCCAATATCTGCAAAGCAGACCATCACTCTTTTAAGTCCAAAGCCATGCATATATACAAGTTAAAATAAAAGCTTCCTGCTTCAGTGCCAGATCCAACCAAAATGGTTGGCAAATGAATGCACGAAAATTTGTAAAAAGAAACTATTTCACGCTCACCACAATATAGTCAAGCCAACATACATCCAAAAACAGTGTCATATTTTTATAATATGCATAATATATCCTATATAAAGTTGTATATATTTAATACCTTTGAAGAATGATATAGTTGCAGGTGTTACTGTACTGACCCTTGGATCAGGAGGGTCCTCTTTCTTGATGCAGACTCCACTTAATAATGCAGGGTTGCTATCAACAATGGCAACGTTCAAGTGCTTCGTCAACGGCATGCTTGCTAAGACAATACAAAGGAACATGATAACAGGTCATGAAGTTTACTATGAATGATTTGCAGCTATATAAAGTAATTTGGCTGACATCTTCTAACCTCAAACTGAATATATTTAATACACCAGCCACTTGAGGCTAGCTCAAGCGGGTGGGTGGGTGAGAGTGTGTGTGAGTGGCCCAAGTTTCAAGTACCCGTAAATGTATCTTTATATTAAAAGAATAAAAAAAATTTAAAAAAGGGCATCTTATACACTACATATACTCAGTTTCATAAACATAATGAATACCAAAAAACGTAAGAAGACCTGTTCATGTTCATATCATTGTGCTCCACCCCATCACAATTCATCTAAAAGTCGTCTTTTGCATCTGTTAGGGGTGTAGGCACCAACATGAGATAAATGGTTTTAATCAACAAGAAAATCAGGTTACGGTGGCTTGACTGACTTGACAACCTGCTTGGAAAACTTTTGACATTGGTAGGAAACAAACAGAACTATTGAGAGGGCTAGTATGCTACGTTAAAAGCCAACAATGAGAAAGTAGCTATACTATGCTAATCATAATTGCAGTTTGATTTCGCCCAAATGTAATCATAGTGAAGTAAAGAATTTGTGCCAGGAAACTAACGAACACCTATATAAAAAGAGTACGCACCCAAGGAACAAGCAAAGGCCAAGCCAACCATACCACCTCCAACAATGGCAATATCATGTTCTTGAATTTTATTGGAAAACCCCTGCATCTGCTCATGCTCCTGGTATTTTTAAGCAAATCAATCAAACCCAATTTGATATTAGCCTTTTTCCAGTTTCAAAAACTGCTAAGAGCCGAAGACCAAGAAAGTGTATCACTACAATTAGCAAGGTGCAATGGTAGAAAATTCCACAAATAAGAATGACTAGAAAATGGTGTTAAGGTAGTTACATTACCCACCTGACCAGAATTGGAACTGGGTAATTTAACACCTGCATCTGTAGATAAACTCCTCTGTGGAGCTTTCAGCCTGTAAACATTATCAACAATTTTCCTCGTGATCAACCTGTTAATACAAGATAAACCATTAGACACCCACAAGAGACATATCCATATATATATATATATAATGAACACTAAAAGTAATCTAAAAATGTTACACACATCTTGGACTAGTGTGACTAAGGTTTCCCAGGGGTACCTATTTAACAGAACCATTTTCTTCCTTTTATTATATAACAAGGGCAAAGACTATGTATATTACATTTCATATAAAAACAGTCATAAACCCGAAGTTCTTAAGTGAAAATAAAATTCTATAACAATAACACCATAAAAATATTTTGTTAAACCAAAATTCAAAGCATGAGAGAAACCCAAGAGTTATTCTTCTAATTCAAACTGTTAAAATGCTTACCTATTCATTCTTCCACTTTCTAGTGACCAATTACTTCAGCTCTGAACTGGGGTTTTAGCGACCGAAGAAAACAGTAGTTTGATTTATGCTTTCTGGGTTTTGTTTAATAGAGGGAGACAGAGAACACGGGCGCGCCCCTATAATGAGCGGGATTTGGGCCGAACCCGAACCGGCCCTATCGAGTATCTTGGGTCCAAAAAAAAAAAAAAAAAGAGAAAACACGTGGACCGAATTAACTAACTGGTAGCCACAGGTAATTTCAGGGAGTAGATAAAGGTAGGAGAAGAAGATGGCATTGGCGCCTTTACTTCCATAGCTTATCTACTCCCATTACCAGCTCCAAAGCCCAGAACTTTGAGCTTTCATCTTTTAGAGAGAGAGAGAGAGAGAGAGAGAGAGAGAATGAGAACCATAACGCTCTCAGGGAGCGTTTTGGGGGCTCAGTCTCTGCCTTCATTATTCCCTAAACCTCCAAAACCATTACTGACCTGTTATTTGCTTTCTCTGCAATCTCGCACCAAGACTCAAACTTCCAAGCTCTTTCCTCGAATCCCATCTTCCATTTCGTCGAGGTGACCCTCGTTAATGAAAACCCATCTCAATTCCCTCTTTAAAAATCTCTTTCTTTTTTCTACTTTCTCATGGGTTTGCGAATTTTTTGTATTTACTAATGTAAAACGCTATAAATGGACGAAGTTTATTTTCTTAACTGAATTAGGCCACTTTCTAATTTGTATAGACGTTAACCATTAGTTATATTTTTCAGCCAAAAACAAAAAAAACAAAATAGCATTGGTTGAATTTGGTACTAACTATTTAAGTGATAAAGGCAAGTAGAAGTGAACCCAGAAACCTATTCTCTGGAGTAAAGCCTCACATCATATAATGCATTTTCTTGTAGCAGAGTAAAACTAGAATGTTTCTCTTATAGGTACTCAAGCCAGTGGAGCCCAAACACAAGTGGGGAACGGTTTGGTAGCTTGTTACAAGCTTCAGAAAACTCAGATGGCCATGTAATGATACTTCCTCGCATACATTTTAATGTCTTCTTTTCTTTTCTTTTATTTTTTTTTATTATTATTTTTTTTTTTTTTTTTGCTGTTTCCTCTTATGAAAATTGAATCTTGTTACCTTCACATGCTCACATAAGAGGAAGACTCTCATTTACCAAACGTTGATATACGTTCTCTGAGTGTACATCAGATTCGTACATGTTACCCATGAGGGATAGGTCGAGTGGTCAGCCCATGGTTTGCTCCCATGAGGTCTGAAGCTCGATTCCTCGTGGGGACCTACCTAAAAATATGCTAGAATTTCCTAGCTCCTAAAGATATTAGGATTTAGTAAGATGGCCATAGAAAAATTTAAAAAAAAAAAAAAATCAGATTCATACATATTAGCCTTGTTTTTGAAATCAGATTCAGGTTTTCACAATGATACAATACATGATTATGCATACATATGTTTAATGGAAATGTAATTTTTGAAACAGAAGTACTTAAAGTGTCTTGATCACAACAACTTTGAAGAGGTTACAGAATCAATTCATAATAGAGCACTTGCAAACAAGAATTCGGGAAGAGCGTCTGAGAAAGCCATAGATTTTCTTTTTTCTGATAATTCAGTTGGTCATTTTCTGAAGATTATGATGCTGTCTGGGTGTCTTACACTTCAAGGATCTCTACCAGCAGTTGCTGCTTCTGATTTTGCAAGTGGGCTGCTGTCAAATCCTTATTTTGCCGATCTCGGAGATATTAGCACAGGTTTTGCTTCAGTTAGGAAAATCTCCCTGTAACTTCTATAAGCTGGCATTGTTTATCGGCATCTTTTAGTTAAGGATAACAACGGAACTGGATTTTTCTCAATCTAAATTTGAAATTCTATTGTATATCACTCTTCTTTAAGTTTTAACTTATATGATAACTATATGCCTTCATGTTTTAAGTCAATATGGTAAACCAAACATGCAATTTTTCTGGTGCAGGCATTCTTGCTGATATTTTTC
>JXTC01000525.1:136450-165869 GCA_002914845.1 Trema orientale | reverse complement strand
CGGTGAGAAGAAAACTGAACAAAGTCAAGTAGTTGTCAAACATAATCATGAGAAGGACAAATTTAGTCTAATGTATGAATAGGGTGAATATTGATTAAATGAATGTTTGGGAACATTAATTGTTCTACCAGACCAAAGTCTTTTTGTCTACCCTTTAACTTTATAATGCTCTTTAGAAACAATGTATTTTCATTCTACTTGAACTTGCCTTTGTATATACGTTGCCCGTCTACTTGAAAGAAATAGCCATAATATGTGAAATTTCTCAAGGAAATAATTTCAATGAAATTTAAGTTGTTAATCTGTTATCTAATTTACCCTTTCTATCCCTAAATATCATATTCAATTTTCTATGGTCTTTTTCTTTTCACATGAAAACTGTGATAATCGCAAATGTGGATGCTTGATGTCTTCTGCAGGCTCTTTTAGCAGCTAGGAACTCTGCTGCTGTTGTTTTCACCGGGACTTTTGGTGCACTTGCGTATGTTATTCTGTTTGCTCATGGTGATTTAGATGTCCTTCGCAATAATAACTTTCTCCACTATATTTCTTCACATAAATTACTTAATATTCTAACTAAAGTTCATACAAAGTTGCTTGCTTATGAAAATGGGAAACTCATTTGGGTAGACAACTTTTTCTGACTTGGAGAATAGAGTGAAAAATCTGTAAATTCTCAGTATATGAAAATAGTTTTCAACACGACAGGCATTACCTTTAAAACGGTTAATGCAATCTCAAATGAAGAGAATTTTAATCAAGTAATCATTCTGTGGAGAGGATTCTCCTATACATGTCAATTATTTTATGTACTAAAATTTTTTAAAATATCATGTGCAGGGCAATGACCATCATCTCGGTTGCTCTTGGACGAACATTTCACTATGTTGATGAAGCCTTACCCTTCAAGTACTTTCTTTGTCATTTTAATTGTTCATTATAAGAGCTATTACTTGTTATTCATTAGACTTCATGCAACTACATGTGCTAAAAGTGGACATGGATCACAGTAATCGCTATGAACAAGTTGCACAATAAAAATCTAATACAAAACACTCAGGGCAATGGGATAATTTCAACTAGCAATTTTCTAAAGCATCATTTGAATTTCTCCTTTAATTGTTCAATACATATTACTAAATTCTATTTCTATGCTTTCTTGAAATAATTTGAGGCAGGCTGGCAGCCAATTGCACTGAATAAGTACACATAGTAATGATTCTTTTTTTCTGTTTCTTGGTGGCTATTGATATAATAATAAGCCCTCTAGTACGACTCAATATGTTTGCTTTTGGAAAGCCGTTATTCGGTCCCTGTAGGACTCTAGATTTCCTATCATTAAGAATTACTTGAATCTTCCAATCTGAAAGTTTGCTTGGAAGGAAACTATAATTTGTGTATTTGTTCTGAAATAATCAATTGATCGTAGGTTTGGCGGGGCTGATTTGCCTTTGGATGATATTGCTGCAGTTCTCCTCTTGGTAGTATTATATCTTTTAATCTGAAACTAGGAAGTATAAACTAAAATGCGAACTCATAGACATGCATTATTCAATTTGTGGGCAATGGCAGAAACATACAAAGTCCTAGTATCCTATATTCTCACATGAAATAAGCATTGTCCGTATGATGAATGTACTTAATTTCAGGTTTATTTTGGGGTTTCGACCTTGCTCGATGCCAGCTCAAGTGATGGCCTAAAAGCAGAAGATGAACAGAAAGAGGTGATATCTATATGTTACATAACCACATGCCACAGAGATAAGAATGCTGCTTAGGCATCATTTTCTTATTTTTACATTCTCTTACTTTCAAAATCACTTTGAAATTGTTTCCAAATCTTAATCCTTGTAAGAATAGTTGATTTATCTATCATGTTTGAATTCTGAAACAGGCAGAGATAGCGGTTTCAGAATTTTCAGGAAATGGCGCCGGAATATTAGCTGCTGCTAACACTGCACTCAGTACTTTCTTCTTAGTTTTTGTTGCTGAATGGGGCGACAAATCATTTTTCTCCACAATAGGTTAGTTATAACCTGTGACAAGAATCATTGTATATAAAATAAAATAATTTTTAAAAAATAATATTAAAAAAAGGAAAAGAGATGCATGGTTGACCTTCGTGAAGAGTATTTAATACTTAAGAAATCATTCTTTCTCTTGCTTTACCCTTCAAACTAGAGAGATAGTCCTGCCCCAAGTAAATGACCAATTTCAATGGTTTTTTTCTCTCTCTTTTATTTTGCTCTCTTTCAATATTTTCTTCTGGGGGTCAAAGATTACACAACTTGGATACTAGAAGAAACAAAAAAAATAAATAAATAAATAAAACAAAATTGTATAGGAAATCAATAGAAGTGACATTTTTCTACCTCCTTTTGAGAATGAATGACATGTCCATTGTGTTGTCCAATATGTCATGCATCTTAAGGAATAATGTGCAATATGTTGGCTCTATACTATGAAAGCAAACTAAACTCCTTATTAGGATGTGCAATAGTCAAACATAATGGAATAGTTTACATTTTCCACTCAATGTAAGGGCTCCCTATTTTATGTTCTTGTCCTTTTAGTTGTTTTATTTTTTTAATTCTCACACCGTGTTGTCCTTTCTCCGGTCTTTTTCACAGCTTTTTTTTTTCCCCTTTCTTAATTCATGTAATAACTAAATTTCTTTGTGGCCAACTAGAATTTTGCTATCACATGGGTCCCACCCTTGTCTTGATGCTTGTCTTTATGATCATAATTAACAATAAACAATCTATTTGCCTCTTATGCAGCACTTGCTGCAGCCTCTTCACCCCTTGGAGTCATCGCAGGAGCATTAGCCGGTCACGGAGTCGCAACTTTGGTAAAAAAAAAAATCTATTTGTTTTCTTGTAAGACAATTTAATCTTTAACCTTAACAGGTAGCAGCAGAAAAACAATAACAATGACAATAACGGCAATGATAACGATAATGATACAAATTATTCACAAGAAGCCACCTAATTTTGATTTGAAAATTTCTCCAGATCAGATATCATCATAGATTTGACAGGTGACCTTTAACTAGAGAAGTTTTTGTGTCAAAACATTCTTATGATGTTAATAACCTGTGCCTTGGGGGTTGCAGGTATAATGTTTTGCAGATCCATTTGTGTATATTTTATTGGTTATTATTGTATATTGATTCTCTTCCCTTTCTAAATTGATCAAACCTTTAGCCTTTTTTTGAAAAAAAAAAAAAAAAATCTAATAGTATAATAAAATAGTTGTGGGGCTAAGGCCTAAGGTATTTTTGTCAAATTCCTTTTGGGTGCAGCTTGCTGTGTTGGGAGGTTCTTTATTGGGCTCATTCTTATCAGAGAAGGTAAAACTCAATTCAAATATATAACCTTAAACTCTTTAACATTTTTTTTCCCCCTGACAAACTATTTTTGGAAACTAATAATACATAATTATCCGGATATATATTTATTATGATTCGGCTGGCACCATTGTCTAGGAGGAAAAATTAACCATTTTCTGAAAGAAGCAAACGAGATAAAACTCGATAAAGCATACGATAAAAGACCGAAAACTAAGAAATCCAGAAAGTAGATTTCTTGTGATGACACTAAATAGTCCCAAAACATAGCAAATATGAATGAGTTGCCAGCATTATTCTCTGTATGGCTTTAGGGGGAAAAAAAAAAATGAAAGGACCATTAGCTGGACTACCATGTTCTATAACCAGAAAAGTTACATTTCCATGCAACTTTTTTTTTTCCTTAGGTTGAATTGTTAGCAGTACATCTTTATAGGTTAGCATTACAGTACTGACTACCCTTGTGATTCTATAACCTTTTGCTATTATATTTTAGTGGTCCAAGTATACTGCTCAGCCTGAATCAAGTATTTTTCCTATTAATATAGATATATATTTTTATATCTATAATGGTTGTTTTTCTATTTGCTTGCACAGGCAATTGCCTACATCGGAGGTGTTCTTTTTCTAGTCTTTGCCGGTATAACATTGATTGAGATCTTTAACTAAACAATTTGAGGTATTTCCACCCAAAGAAAAAAAAAAAAAGATGAACACTTTTGTTAGTTTTGTATTTATGATTTTTTTTTTCTATATTACATACATGGTTATCAGTATGTCACGACTGTGAGCTTCTAATAGAAAGTATATTTTGTAAAATTTTGAGGTTTTATTTATTAAAAAATAAACAACTTGACAATAATTGTCTTTTCTTGTGTATTCTTCTTGTTTTGACATACTAGACGGAAATATTTTTAAGTTTTATATTTTGAATCTGGGAGACAGTGTGAGAATGAGAACCAACGGTTAAATAAACATGGGTTATGGTTAAATTAGTTTAGTTCTTTCCTCATAGCGGTCCACTTCATGATAAATTGATAATATTAGGTTATTTTTGGTAGAGAGTAAAGAACAATGGAGATGAATAAATGAGGATAAATGGAAAATGTAAATAGAGTTGTTGGTAAATGAGGAAACAAAACTATGTTTTTTTTTTTTTAGCTTGCTTACTTTCTCTTGTTGGTTTTCTAGTACGTTTACTTTCTCTTAGTTGTATTGAAGTTGGGTAAAATTGAAGGTATGGAAAATAATATTATTTCAAGATTATTATATGATCGATATATAATTATTGATTTTAAAGATATTTTAGTAATTCTAAATCTCTATCAATTTAGATTCGTTTTCCGTCCAATTGAATTGAGGAACAAAATTTGGCTGGTCTCACTTTCATTTTTCTCTGTTTCTTTTTTATTCACTCTTTTTTTTTTTTCTCCTATAAAACAAGATACCTATTTTTCCTCCTCAGATCCTTTTATATTTTTTTTTTCCGTCTCTTTTACCTCTACCAAACATAGCTCTAGTCTAAAATTGTGCTATAGTATAAAACATAACTCATACTTTTACTCCTACAAAGAGTTGTGCTTAAGAGTTTAGACTGACAGTCGATCACATCTTATCAATTACAATCATATATTTTCCATTCGCATGGACATCAGGTGGGTCTCATTATAGAGCCAATAGAATGAATTGCGATTATATATATTAACATAGCTCTAGTCTAAAATTAGATATTCTCTTATGGGAAAGCAATATCATTACCCATTCAATTTGACTTTTCAAAAATTGATGATGTTAAACATTTTAATATTAACGACATTACTAATTCCATATTGAAAATGTAAATTAATAGGGAGTCCGAGCCTGATAAGACAAATGAGGAAATAAAACAAGTGGCAAAATTAAGTGAACGTGGCAAGCCTAAGCCCATCCATGAGAGCTTTTAGGAAGAATCAAAATCCTCGAGTCCTGAAAAGGATGATTGTGGAGGCAGACAAACCCCACAAATCCCCACCTTGCCTACTTTGCTTTCCCCCAACCTTTTTTTCCACGAGCCTTCCTAATAATATTTTCCTCCTTTTCTTTTCCCTTTTCCCTATTTGGCTCCGTACGGTAACAAACACCGCATTGCCCCTCTTCAGACTTCACTATCACTATCACTATGTTGATATTGTCCAACTCCAATTCCTCCACTTTGGCACTTTCTTTCTTCTCATTCACACTTTAGAAAACTAAGATAATGTTAAAATAACGTCGACTATGTTATTACACGACATTAATAATAAGTGGTTAATTATTATCCGTACTCGTTATTTTTTTTTATAACAAAAATAAAGAAGTTAAATATCAGTACTATTGAGGAGGGTTTTTTTTTTTCTTTTTTTCTTTTTTTTCCCGCAAAGCGGTGCCGAATAGAAGTAGTGAGTAACGCCCTTGGACACCAATAAAACATATAGTGTTTTTTTTGGTGCCACGTGTAGCACCTGTATGCTTTTCAAAAGCAAGGCTAGGGGCATCAAAATAATGTGAGGATCTATTAGTGATTTAAGTTGTCTTAGCGTCGTATAGCAAGACTTTCGTAGATTTCACCCTAGTAAAGAGTCATTATTTATTTTTATTTTTGAAAAGATAAAGAGTTGTTATTTGTAGGCGTCTAATATATAGTAACAATCCTCTTACAAACATGTAATATCGTGCATGTTAACGTTAATAGATGGTGTGTTCTATACTTTTGTTAGTTTGTTTTGTCTCTGAACATTTTAGAAGCATTGTGGAGCCCCAAATTATGTTTATTTATTCAATCATTAAATCATAACTCGTACCTCATATATGAGTGGTTAAACACCCACCAATTGTGATTTAATTAATTATCTATCATCTTTCTTTTCAATTTGTCTTTTCTTTTAAACAAATGTACATGTATTATTTATGTGCGTACCTATCATTATCATTAATTATCAATATAATTACCATCTAAATGAACTTAATGAACACACTTTCATTAGATTTATGGAATACTAGATCTCTCTCATTAAATTTTCCTTTTTGAGTTTAACTTCGCTCTATAAATGATGAAATAGAATCAATGAAACCCCGCATTACCAAAAAACAAAAAAAACAAAAAAAAAGACAGTGTTTATGAAGATTCTGGAGCCCACCATTGGATATGGGGATTGGCCAGATTTGGACTCGGACGCCCCCATAGGCATTGATATCTTTTCAGTTTTTGATCCATAAAGTTAATGATAATCAATAAAATAAAAAAAGACAACTTCCATTTTTATAAATATATGTTAATAGTATATAGATACGTCTTAAATTGAGTAATTTAGTTTCGAAGGTTGAAGATCTTGTGGGCCCATTCGGCATATAGCATATGCTTCTAAAGTTAATTTGAGCTTTTGTTTCCTTAATGCTATGATAAAGACAACAATGCAAATAAAAAAAGGTAATAATAATCATAAAGGTAAATACCTTTTTTTTTTTTTTTTTGGAAAAAATGTAAATACCATTATTATTGTTATGATTATTGGTTTGGTTGGTGGTCACGTGAACTAGCTCGTGCATGAAACATTGCACGTGCGCCATAGGAAACGAATATTAATGGGCATATTCTTTGTTCTTATATTATACGAAATATATATATATATATATATATATATATGAAACCACCTCGACCTGTCCACCACATTCCAATTTCCTCACATATATCTGTATACTTTTTATTAACTTTATTTAAAGTTTTTAATAAATTTTCATTGTACAAAACAGGTCTTTTTTCCTGTTTGAGAGTAGATTCTCCTTAGATCTTCACCACACAAACATTTGACAGTTCATCATCATTTTCTAATCCAACGGTGAGAGTGAGACATCTATAAAGTACACAATCTTTCTATGAGCTTAAATACACGTAAGAACAATGACGTCAATTTCTTTTTTTTTTTTTCGGGGTTTAGTTAGTTAAATAATGATCTTTTTGCCTTGTCGGGGACCACTCATATATGTGGAAAAAGACATGATCCGGCGGTGGGAGCTTAATCTTGGAGTCTTACGTGTTCGAATCTAGTGACTCGGAGATCAGAAACCAAAAGTTGAAGAGAATCAGTTCTTTCGATATTTATTTTTGACTTTTCAATTTTCATCCCTATGTTTTAAGAAAATAAAAATAAAAATACAAAACCGGGTGCGCTTGATCTTGTCCAGGCAGTACAGCACCACTCTTTTATAAATTTTTTTTTTTAAAAAAAAGGAAGACCGTTTATTTATTTATATTTAACGAGTCTTCATCCTTCACCTGCTTCGGGGTTAAGATATCACGTGCTTTTCTTATCCAAATATAATTTTAGAAAAACGTGCCATCCTATATTTTTTTTTAAGTGAGAATCAATTTCATAAAATAGTTTAATAGGTAATTTGAAACTAAAAAAAAAAAAAAAACTTGTCATTAAAATAACTATAGTAAATTCACACTAATTTGAGAGAATTTTTTTTTTAAAAGTAAAAGAAATACAACAGATTCCAAAGATTTCTTTTTACTTATTTTTGGTAAATGTTATCTGGCTGAGGAGTGAGGAGTGGAGTGAGGAGTGAGGCTGTGAGGGCCTAGGGGATAAGAGAACACGTGTCCCATAAATAGGGGAAAAAAAAAGATATTTCAGGATGCGCGTGGTTGAGAGCATCGCGTAGACAACGAGTCAATCACGCGCTTGAGAGGAGCGTAGGGGTGGGGAGGGAGTTTCTCCTGGAAGCGCAGCCGTTAAGGGCTCCTAAGAGGTAAGTAAGACCAGGTAAGTAAGACTAAGTAACTGACAGAGAGTACAAAACCGCGAGCCCTGTGGTATGGGGCCCACAGTTTTAGTCTAGGTTTCCTCAGCGCGTGGGGCCACATGAGGAGGACGCACCAAGAGCGGTGACGAGCCGCTGCCGACTCAGGAAATTTATTTTTTTAAACAAACAATTAATTATTAAACCAAGTCTAAGTTTGACGTGTCAGAGCGGTTTGTGGGGCCCAGAGCGTGGGGGCACTGGGGCGGCCCCCATCGACTTCGTTTCGCCACGCGACCCAACTTTGACTTTACCACACGTCCAATCTACGAACCTGCCACGAATGAGGGAACCCTCTACCTTACCCGACCAAACACTGGCGTTTGCGGTTTTTTTTTGTTCGTTGGGGTTCGAATCCCCGCGGTCAATATAATCATAATGTACCTGTGCCAGAAAGTTGATTAGGTTCACGCCCTTTGCCTTGAGTTTTATTATGCTTAATAAAAAAATATATTTAAAGTGAAGTTTCACATCGGGACCTGCCCGTTTTAGGATTTATATCACAATTAAATATGTTCAAAGGAAAATAGAAAAATACTATGCGTTGGATCAAAAATGTTGATTGATCTTACGTGGGATACGCAATGATTAACGGTTTAGATTGGACATACGGGTTGGTCTTTGACAAACCTATTGAAAAGAAATGAAGAAAATCAAAAGGCATATAATCGAGTTTGCTAAAATTTTAGGGTCCGTTTGTTACCCTTTTCAAAAACAGTTTTATGGCTTTGGAATTTGTGCAAATAAAAACTGGCCAAAAAATTTTGATTGGTTTGGGATTACAAAACTAACAAAAAACAGGATTTGAAAACAAGTTAAAAATCCTTCATTAAACTAGAAAACAAAAAAAAGCCGTTTTTTGAAACTTTTGAGGAGTCAAACACGAAAACTAAATAAAAAACAACACACCAATCAAGATTTTGAAAACGCAAAATTCCATATTTGAAACAAAAAAATTTGAAACGAAAATTCAAAAAGAAATTTTAAAACAGGAGTTTTGTAAATACAGACCAAACGGCCCTTAAATGTTTGGTAGAGATGAAAGAATATAGCAGAGAAGAGAAAGAAAATATATAGGATTGAAAAGAAAATATTTTTTCTTTATAGTTGTTTGGTATGTAAAGATGGAAAAAAAAAATTAGTTTATTTTAGAGTAATTATTTAAAAATTAGTATGTAATAGTAATTTAGTAAATTCATTTTTTTATTGGCTAAAGTCTTTTTCCTTTTATTTTTCTCTCTAATTTGGAGGAGAAAACAATTGTGAGCTATACTTTAACTTTTTTACCCCTTTTTTCTCTTCTATTTTCTTTTTCTCTTCCTTTTTCTTCCTACCAAGCAATCAATTTTTTTCATTTTTCCTCTCCTTTTTCCCTCCTACCTTTTCAACATAGTCAAATCTTAGCTTTTATTTTTAGCAATTTTAAAAATTTAGTATATTTTCTTTGAATATGTATAAATGTATATTCACAGTTTATAGGTGAAATATTTATTCTCGTCACACCCAAGAAATCCTCGTAAAACACAATTATACTTTCAATTAAAACTATTTATTTATACGTTCAATTGAAACCATATTCCTCATAATTATATCTTCTATTTGTTTGGGTAAATTTTATGAGCAATGCTATGGGGCACCAGTGGTTCCCAGCCCTATAGTGACATGGTTGTTTGTCACTGGATGATTTAATTAATAAACTGGGTCTCACATGGGCCTCACTTAAATTATAATTATGATTAGCCAGTGACAGACTGACACATCACTGTGGTGTTAGGCACCACTGATGCCCTATAGCATCATTCAAATTTTATGCTTACTCACTTAATTTTCAACAGGAGCTAGATTCTAACTCACACTAATATTAAGGCACTCCTATAATAAATAAAAAGACAAAATAGGATAACATATTGAAATACAAATTAAAAGTACCCCAAGCACCATAACAAATTTTTTTTCATGCACTTCTATTTGCCAAAAAATGAAATTGACAATTTGTAATTTTATGATGAAAAAGACTGAATCATAGAATCATGTGAGAAACAAACAACTACATTAAAAAAAAAAAAAAAAGGAAAAAAATGCAAAGCCATAAGTTTACATTTTGTTTTAATAATACCATGATTATTAAGTATAAACATATACATTAACGTTTCTGGAAAAAAAAAAAAAAGATATACAAGATTATATAATACATACATCATGATAAACTTATAACCAAAATTCGTGTATACTCGTATATTATAAAAGAAATGCAAAACCAAATTCAGATATAAATTATATCTCTCCATTGATCACTTAATTTATAAACTCATATATTTCTTTAATTTTTAAGGTTTTTTTTTATTACTTTTGCTTAATGCTTGTTGTAGTTCGATTTACATTTAAAGTATAGGAGAATGATTGTGGAGGAAAAACAAATAAAAAGGTAAAAAGATGAAAAAAAAATTATTGAATGAGAACGACTCTCGTGAATTGAGAGAAATTATGGAAGTGAAGATGGGGTGCCTTTAATTTTTCTCTTTCATAGATGTCTTTTTTGTCATTTTTCTGGTCAATTGGGTGTTTTTATTCTTAGGTGGGGTGTATATATAATCCCTCAATCTCAATATACTTTCAGATTATTAAAAATTTCAATTTTACTCTTTTACTAACCAACAATGCAACTAGACAAAAATGGCCATTGTCATAATTTTAGAGTGTTTATTGAAAACCTAATGAGTATTTGGGAATGAAATCATTAAAATGACATCCATTGTTTGTTGAAAATTTAATGAGAATTTGAGATTGAAATTATTAAAATGACATATATTTTCATATAGAGTGACATTTTAGTTGTTAATGAAGCAAAGTTAAAACTATTAATAATTTGGAAGTTAATTTGGAAGGCATATTGAGAGACTCTACAAAGTAATAGTCTTATTCCTTCTTGATTTTTTTTTTTTTTTTTTTTTTGCTACTAGTATTTGAACTCTTCCTTCTCGTGTACACATAGCCCAAAACTAGCCTCCATTGGCTTCCATTTCCAAACTAGATAGTGCTCTTTTATCTCTCTATTTAAATATGTGTAAACATTTTGCTTTGGAAAAGTCTTTGTAGACATGTGCTGGTGACTTCGTAAATTTCACTAAAAATTTTATTTTTCTTTTTCAATTCTTATCTTCTATGTTTTTATGAAATATTAAGTATAGTAGTATTTCTAAATTATATCTGTTATATCACCTTGAAACTCGAATTTTCCACTTACATAACAAACTACCATGAATTACGTAATTGTTTGAGCAATGACCTACTTGTTATTAAACTGTTACTTTTGAATGGAAATCGATCATATACAAAGTATAAATCCAGTTTAAAATGGTATAATGATCATCTTAATCACATAGAGAGTTAGAGTTAACTATGAAAACTAATAGCATATCCTATCATTTTTCTAACCTTATACGATGCCAAAGTCATGATTTTAAAAAATAATAATAACAACAACAACAATAATAATAATAATAATAATAATAATAATAATAATAAATTTCATGCACTTGTCTTGATTGTTTAGTTCAAGGGAACTCATCAACATTAGGTGATAAATTAATAAAAATATAATGAGTTTTGCTCTTATTTTTTGTTTAAAAAATTAGCAGTTTGTGACTAATACCATTGTTACAGCTATTGTATAACTCATAGTAATCCACTATCTAAGTTGAAAATTTACGGGCTGAAATTATACAATAGATATATTCAGAAACTACTACCATAATTAACACTAAAATTAAATTTCAGTTTACTAAATATTTTTTTTTTCCTTAAAAAATTGGTGCAAAAGTGATCCATGGAGTCTATAACTAATAGCACATTGGCTATTAGTTGTTTAAGACAAACTTGACACCGTAATATTAATTTAAGAGGTTTAAGTTTGACAATATCTCACAATAAGGAAACTATAATTTAAGGAGTGTTCATGAAATTGAAATTTAAACTTAAAATATTACATAAAAATCATGCATTCATCATTTAAAGTATCATAATATGCACACTTTTGCTTTAATGACCCTTAGTAAAGTGGATTGTCGCACTTCAAAAGAACAATATAATGGTTTTATAATATTATATAGAAATCTTATGTACTTTGTTTGCTCCTTACGAACTCATTGGTAGAGTCATACTAAGAGGGAGCAAATAACATTTGCTTCCTTAAGGTTACACTTCAAAGAGTCCAAGCATATAAGAGATAGGAAAATGGTAATATAAAATTTAAATGCGTATTAGATTGAGCATAATTTTATTTTCACCCTTTCACACGTTGGGAGTTTATACTATCTAGAATAAGAATAAATATTAAATTGAAAATTGAAGATAAAATCGATGTTGATTCTATGGAATCTACAATCGGTTCATGAATAAGCGGTTGCTTAGTTCACTCATAATAAAAAAGGAATTTAGTCACATAACCTAATAAAATTTTCCAATCTTATAGGCAACTCCAAGATGTATGTGATTGCATAATAATTACAATTGTAATAAAGAAAAATATTTGGTGACTCCGTTTAAGAAAGTCAAAGATCCATTAGTTTGTTGTAACATGTAAATCTCTTATTTGCTACTAAAGATTAAGCTAACATAATGCTTTTCACCCTTTGGTATTTGACATTTACGCTTTTTTTTTTTTTTTGGGCGGGAGGGGGAAGTATGTGGACATCTTCAAGAAGAACTTCAACATTAGATGTGATCGTGAAACTGAAAAGAAAAAAAAAAATGCATACAAAATAATTTAATAATCGAACTAGATTTAACTTATACGTACCTAATAACATTTCTTTTTTTTTTTTTTTGACAAATACCTAATAACATTTCACAAAGGATGGGATAATGAAAAAAAAAAATGACAGAAAATTGTTTACCATTTTTTATTTTTCTGTTAAAGGATTCCATTTTCTTTTTAATTTTATTTATAATTTCTAATTTCCATATGAAATTAAGGACAAAGATTAATGCTTTATAATTGGTTATAAAAACCTACGTGATGATAATAATGATAATTATATTTATTAAATTAAATGTACGTTGCAATTTGCAAGCAGCAAACCCTTCATTTTGTTGCAACTTTTACTCGTGATGATTTTTTTTTTTTGAAAGGGGTGCTGATTTGTCATTGAGATGTAGTGAATTAGACATTTTCGTGTTCACACCATATAAAAATATGATAACAAATAAAAGATATAATATTTTGATGCAATTAATGAGGTAGAACAACTTTTGTACAAGTAATTGCATACATAAGATCATAAGTTCATAACAAATACATATGATCATGTTGTATTTGTTAAAAAAAAAGTCAAATAGTAAATTTGTTGAGAAAACGCGTAAAATGGATTTGCATTTCATAATTTTTTCCATAAAACTCTGTGTGTCTTAAAAAATATGGAAAAACCATTTGAATTTGATTTGTTATTACAAAAAATCTTGTAATTTTATTATTTTTGAAATTCGGTCTCCCCATTTTGTCAAAAATTAGAGAAATTAATTGAAATGACGAAATTACTCTTAGTAAACTTGAAATAAATTTAAGAATTATCTATGCTAATTTACAAACAATATTTAGATATTTCAAATAACTTCATATGTGATAAAATAATTTTTAAATAATTCTCAATGTATTCAAATATAAAGTAAAAACGTAATATAAAACTAAGTCTACTATCCACTGAGGGAAATTTTATTACTTCTTATTAATTTTTTCAATTTAATTTTTTACGAGAAGGTTGAGTTTCAAAAATAATCAAATTATGAACTTTTGTAATAAAAAATCAAATTTAAATAATTTTTTTTCATATTTTTCAAAATGCATGGGATTTCATAAAAAAAAAAGTTGAAATAAAATGTCATATTATGTCTTTTCCTCTAAATTTGTTACATTATTTCACATAAGTTATTTTAAATATTAATTTTTTTATATTTTTATTATTCTATCAAGAGTAAATCAATTTTAATCTAAAAAATAATAAATTGATTTTGTGATTGATTAAAGAATTTGAAAAGTGTATTTATTATCAACGTGAAAGTCGCTTATTTGTCATATATATATATATATATAAAATTTTTTAACAATGAAAGATGTTATTTGAGAAAATCCGTTTCATCTATTTTATATTCAAAAACATAAAATATCATAGTAATAATAAGGATATAAATAATCCGTTTACAAAATTGCATATAATGATGTGACATAATCTTTTTTTGGTAGTAGAAGCATACCATGTACATATATGAGTAAAAAAATATGTTTCGTTATTTGGTATAAATTTTGAGTGTAAATTTTGACGTGTCCCTAACATTATTAATAAGTAAAAGCTATTCTCATATGCTTTAAGAAAGTCCTATGTTAAAATACCACTTCCTAACAAAGGGGGGAAAAAAAAGTGTCACTCTTTTTTTTTTTTTTTTTGAGGGAAAACTTTTTTTCCCACTCTTTTATCTCATCGTTTAACTACTAAAAATATATTGCATGTTAAATAATATAACAAAGAGACAAAAAGGACATCCTCTTAGCTTTATTATTTACTCTCTCCAAATTTTATTATTTGACATTTGGATTCCACCGTCTTGTTTTACATTTCAATAATAAAACAAATTATAATAAAGAGTGAGATTGGATACAGCAAAAGGAGTACACTATAACAAATAAATATTTACGTTGAGTATAATATTTCAAATAACGAGATATGTGAGTCGAAAAAAGAAATGAGAAAGAAAATGTTGCACGCTCTTGTATTGAAAAAAAAGAGAAAAAAAGTCGGGAGTAAAAAAAAGCAGCCGCTAATTTTTAACCAATAAGTTTAACTGCGGTTAAAAAAAAAAAGGGAAAATAAAGAAGGGAAAAAAAGAAAAAAATCGAAGAAGAGCGAGTGATGGTATTTTAATAACACGCGCACCCTCGACTCATTTCTCACCACTCCGCTCTTTCGCTCTCTTCTTCTCAATTCTCTCTCTCTCTCTCTCTCGTCGCCGCCTCCTTTTCCTTCTTCTTCTTCTTCTCCTCCTCCTCCTCCTCCTCCTATTGTCTTCTTCCTTAGCCCTAAACATGACCTCGCCGCCGACCTAGTCGCCGGAAAATTCACCGGAATTCTTTCCGATTTCCAGGTAGTTTTCCGAAACTCCTTTTATCAAATCGAATTTAGAATTATCAAATCGAATATCAAATATTGTTGTTTCGCTCAATTTTTCGAACTCTGATTTCAACGCCGTTTCAGTTTATTGGATTCTGAGTTTTCATAATCCAGATCTGTTTATGGAGTCAAGAAAGTTATATTATTTATTTCTTTAATTATTAATTTTGTTTTATTTTTATCCTTTTTTTTGCTGTGAATTTTGGACTTTTATTTGGTTGTGTATGGCCAAGTTCAGCTTAGTTTGTTAAATTCTGGGAAGAAAATATGGAGTTTAGCGTTCTTTGTTGTGTTTTCCACTTTATTTTTTGTTTTTTCTTGTCTACAACATTGCAGAGCTCTGGTTCCTTTTTTTATTTTTTATTTTTTCCATTGTTTCCAATCTGAATTCCCTGTATTAATTGCTTTAATATTTTGCGCTTATTATTAATATTTTTTGAAATTTTCATTGTTTGCAATTTATTTGAAAAAAATGTATAGATTACATGTTTGTGTCATCTTTGAAGAAAATGTGGTTTATTTGTTTATATTTATTGGAAACTCCGTTCAGATTTTTAATAATTGTTATTTGTTGCCTCGTTTGATTTCCGTGAAAATTGAGGAATAGGATTAAAAAAAATTGAAAGAGAACTTTGTATGTATTTTACCACTTCTTTATACTGATTTTCATTTTAGCAAAACAGTTATTTTCTTTCGGGCACTGCTTTATTTCTTAGATATAGCTTCTAAATTATGTTTGAGTTTTGTATGCTGAATTTGTCAGAATTATATGTATATATGTCTGTTTCGGTTCATTTTTATCAAAGATTTTGTCACATATTTTTGCATTCTCGCACTATTGTTGAAGTATCTCTAATTTTCTTGCTGTAACCCTTCATGTATTCATCATGTGAGTCGAAAATCACTTTTTAGTTGGGCCCCAAGAATGTCGAGTTGGAAGAGAGAGGGGGGGAGATGGGGGAAAGAGGGAAAAAAAAGGATAAAAGGAAAGAAACAGGGTGTGATTTGTTTTGGTTTCTAAGAGACGTAGTCAGCTGAACTGAGTTTATTACTATATAAGGCGATTGAATTAGTATGGAGTCATTTGTGAACTTTTGATAATTTTTAGGTATTAAAAGTCTACATTTTGTTGGGAGTAGTTTGTTTCTTAAGCTTCTTGTGTGAATCTAGACTCAAATTGATTCGGGGAACCTTCGTGTCTTCAAGTGTTTTAACTTTTTAGTTTTGAAATTTTAGTAAAGACGCTTTATTTTTTCAGATATGTATTAATCTGAAGCTTTTTGTGTGAACATATTTATACGTAGATATGTGCTTACTATGTCTTGTTTTGTTTAGATGTGCATGCTCCCTCGTTAAGCAGTTAATTGCGGTGATAAATAAACGAAAAGGAGAAAAGCGAGGACATTTGAAGCCTGTAAATATGTTTCTGTCTTTAGTTTTTAAGGAAGGAGTGGAAATAATCTTCCCTACTTATTCTAGAACCTTAGTTCAGTCTTTAGTTGTTTTGGGGACCATACTTTCATTCTAACTTTGATAATGAGTTTGGGGCTGTGGATTTTATTTATTTTTCCCTTTTCCTTTCTAAATTACTTATAGAATATAATGATATTGATGATGACTGTCTTGCAAATCACCATTTGTTGTTGCTTCTTGTGGTAGAAGTTATTGGAGGAGGAAAAAAAAGGGAAGTGTGGATATTTAGCTTCTTGCAGCAAAATCAGTCTAATCAAGTCTAGTCTAAGTTATCTAGTGACTGATGATTTCAATTATCTATATGTTATTGCCTTTGTTTTTCAAATTTCAGCAAGTAGCCATTGTTTGAACTGGAGCAATTTAGTATTTCTTCTGGTTACATTCTGTAAATATTTTGATTTATCTGAGTCTTTTTCTTAACATTTTTTTTTTTCACTCTAGAAAACTGTTCTGTTTTCATCAGTTGATTGTCATTCCCAAGTCTTCTGTGGATGTTTTCGTCGAACCTGTTTTCAATTAAGTTATGTTGCTGACAATGTGGTTTGCTGTGGAGCAGGATGATTGACTGCCTTCTTGCTGTGAGGATATCAAGTTCTATTGGGTTTGTGTGCACTTGTTGTAATTGAGCAGTGAGAATCTGGTTTAAATTTTTATATAAAGAAATGGACCGGCGTGATACCTCAGGATTTGTTAGCGGGGGTGGGATGTACTCTTTTCGAGACATCTAACCCTAGTTTTGTAGATAATATTTTTTACAGCCCGGAAGTCAGGCAGACTGTTCTTTTGCAATTGATATTTGGTTAGTGTCCTACTATTGCATTTAAGCTATAAGAATGGATGATAGGTTCCAGAACTTGGGTTTTGCTGCTAATTATTCTCCAAATGCATTCAAGATTTTGGGTAATTCTAAGCAATTTAGGGTAGCTGGAGCTGAGTCTCGTGCGGATACTATCTTGCGTCTGAATTCCCCTGGTGCTTCAGTTCCTTATATGTCATGCTCAAAGGGAACTAAACGGAAGTGGAGTTCGATTGATCCATCTGTCTGCCAGCAGGTTGGCTCGTCATTGTCTCTTGGGCTTGGTCGTTCGTCAAGTTCCTCAGACAGCAAGGGAAGTTCAGCAACTGCTTGCACTACAATGTCTTCAGCCAAAGAAACTGATGAGGAGTCCTCGATGGATCTTGAATTGGACTTTTCGCTACATCTTGGAAGTGAAAAGTTGCCCAGCCCTAAGAAACATGCTAGTTCAAATGCGAAAGCACTGGAGGTGCAGCCCAAAGTTGACTTGGAGTTAAGTCTCTCTACTGGCCCCTCTGAATCTGAAATCACTAGTGTTCATCCTAGTCCCAGTTCACTTCAATCTGGAGTAGAGATGCCGCTGTCAGCTTTCATGGGCTACAATGCAGATGAAGGATCAACTTCATGTCGATGGAAACAAGAGATTATTGTGCAACCATTGCCAACATCATCCATTGTAGGGGATGGCATCCTATTCAAACAGGTTCCCCAAAAATTTGATCCAACTCCCAGTGTTCTGGACCTCTCATCAAGTGGATTAACCACACCAAAAAGCTCAGTCACCTGTACTTCCGGGTTAACACAGCAGCAATTAACGCAGCATCGCAGCAGTAATTCAAAGACATGTCAGGTTGAGGGATGTGGAAAGGGAGCCAGAGGTGCTTCTGGCCGCTGCATTTCTCATGGTGGGGGTCGTAGGTGTCAGAAACCAGGTTGCCACAAGGGCGCTGAGGGCCGGACTGTGTACTGCAAGGCCCATGGGGGTGGTCGCCGTTGTGAATTCCTTGGGTGCACAAAAAGTGCGGAAGGACGTACAGATTTCTGTATTGCTCATGGTGGTGGTCGGAGATGCAGTCATGAGGGTTGCACTCGAGCTGCCCGAGGCAAATCAGGATTGTGTATCAGGCATGGTGGTGGCAAGCGATGTCAAAAGGAAAACTGCACAAAGAGTGCAGAAGGGCTCTCAGGCCTTTGTATCTCACATGGTGGTGGCCGTCGCTGCCAATCTATAGGATGCACAAAGGGGGCACAAGGAAGCACCATGTTCTGCAAGGCTCATGGTGGGGGAAAGCGGTGCACTGCTCCAGGATGCACCAAAGGAGCTGAAGGGAGTACTTCTTTCTGCAAGGGCCATGGTGGGGGCAAAAGATGTGCTTTCCAAGGTGGTGGGGTTTGTACAAAGAGTGTCCATGGGGGTACAAACTTCTGTGTGGCACATGGGGGAGGTAAGAGGTGTGCCATGCCCGAGTGTACCAAAAGTGCCAGGGGACGGACTGACTATTGTGTCCGCCATGGGGGAGGCAAGCGATGCAAGTTTGAAGGGTGCGGCAAGAGTGCACAAGGCAGCACTGATTTTTGCAAGGCACATGGTGGAGGAAAGCGATGCTCTTGGGGCCATCCTGGATCAGAATATGGTGGCTGTACCAGTCCTTGTAACTCATTTGCAAGGGGAAAAACGGGTCTCTGTGCGCTCCACAGTGGCCTGGTGCAGGACAAGAGAGTTCATGGAGGTGTTACCCTAGGACCTATAGTTCACGACCCTAAACTTGAGAAGCCGGAGAAGATGAAAGAGGTCGTTACTGAGGACATGAATGTTGATGTTTCGAAAGTGGCAAGCAGCTTCGTGACTTCAGCAGGCGGCACTTGTTTTGGCTTGAACCAATTTGGTGGTTCGAGCAATTTCCCAGTTGGGGAAGGTAGGGTGCACGGCGGAAGTCACTTCATCAAGGTCAGTTCTGTTCTCGGTGCCAGCAGCAGCAAAGGTGTCACCAATGATACCTCTGAGTCAATGAAATCTTACATAATTCCTCAGAATTGGATGTAATGTAATTCTCTGCTTCTCTTCTGTGTTATATTTAATTAGGTTTTCCGTAGTTTGGCAGGGTTTCTGGGCATGTCCGTGTCATTTGCATTTAGTCTGCCTGGTGTTTTTACAATTAAGTTCTAAGTTGTCATTCATTGGTTCGTAGTGGACTGAACCTTAAGTGCTTTTACAATCTGGAGTAACACAGTTGATAAATCAAGGTAGGACATAGTCAGCATTGGAGTTGGGTCTTTGGTTTCGTTCTTTCCTGTAAATATTTATAAATTGTCCACTCAGTTTGTTGTGAATACAGGTTATGCCACCTGTAAGGTCGGTCAGTTTGTCAGACATTCCGGTTATAATAAAGCCCATCTTTCGGTGCTACTTTCATCGTTCCCTTTTGGCTTCGGTTATTTGGTTAATTGCTGCTTTACCGTTTTCCTTATGTGGCCATCTGAATTTGGCTTTAAAATGCTTGAGATATGGCTGATAGAGTATGTGTCAAATTTTGATGATGGTAGTTTTCATATTCGAACGTGGCAAAGGTTTTGTGGTTGTATGGAAACGTCTCCGACTCCAACTCTGACTCCGTCGGATTGAGTCCAAGTATCCACTCCCTAAATCCAGAAGAAAAAAGGTTTTGTCAAATATCAATTGTCAGGACTTAAATGGAGTGAGGTCTCAAATATTACGACTTATTTCCTTCTCATAGTGATTAATCTAAGCCTAGTTAAACTCTTTGTTTTATCGAACTTATTATTGGTTTTTCTAGGTGGGTTAATGAGAGTCGTACTCAAATTTGATATCACCTACTACTGGTTGGGAATAATAGAAAAAATGAAACGTCTAAATATTTTACTACAGGAATTAAGAGTTAAAAAGTGATCGAGTCTATTAAACTATTCTTAGTCATAATCGAATAAGATCAAGCGTATTGAAAGCAAAGCTAAAAATAAAAAGAAAAACACATATTTAGATGGTGGAACATTGATGATTATTTTGCAGCAATCTTGAACTAATTTAGCTGGTGATTATCTGACTTAAGTATGCAAGAGCTAAGAGAATATGCTGCTTTATTTGATGTCATCTGTCGGTTTTTTCAACTACGCAGACATTATCATATTGTATTTGTGAGATTTTGCTTATAGTTACATATAATTTGTAACGAGTTATAACTGATAAGGATGACCACCAGTAATTATTACAAAGAAAGGAGGACTACCTTTTGTGATTAATTCTAGAATTTTATATTTTCAGAAAGGTAAAAACTTGCATTTCTCACGAGCCGAAAAAGAAACAAAAACAAAAACCTTGCTTAACTATCTCTGTGGACAGTATTTTACATTTATTTGGCGTTCTTTTCATCGTTAATACATAATTCCCATGTTAACAGAAGAAAAAATCGAGTCCACTGCATGCTTCTTTTAGTGTAATCCTTCATGTTTGAACTTAGCCAACTTAGAAAGCTCATCAACTGCTTCAACCAAGTGATCAAGCCTCGCCACAAACTCAATAAGCAGAGAAGTGAAGTTGGCCAATGACAATGCTGCCGTGCTCTCCAAAGCTTTCATTCTGGGCAACAAGTCCATATTCAAGGCCCCATCTTCTTCATGAAAAGCGTCTACTTCTCTCGAAGGCCAAGAATACAGCCTTCTCGATTGTTTCCTCACGAGCTCATGGTAAGATTCAGCCTGACTAACCGTTGAATTTTGTGTCTGCAGCATCTGGTCATTCAAGTTCTTTTCATTGCTATTGTTGCTGCTGTCGAATTCGCTGCTGAACGGTGGCTGGTTGATGTCGTGGAGAGTGGACGACACGGTGTGAATGAGCTTAGGGAGGGGCTTTGAAGCATTGTCGGCCATGGCAGAAGAGATATCGGAGCAGGAGGAGCATGTGAGAAGATAAGAGTGCAAGTCTACTGCACGCTGGAGTCTCTCGGCAGAGCTGTGTACTCTCTTGAGCAGGGAAGGTTTGAGGCTTCGTTTCATGTTGCATATGTCTTTGCCTAAGCTCCTGAGTAATTCTGCAGCCTGGTTTGTTGCATCCTGAATCTCGAACCGGAATGAGATTCGGAGGTTGTATGGTGCCTGTTGAAAGACTTTTATGTCAACTATGAGGAAAAAGAACAGTGAAATAAAAGTTACGGGAAAAATGAGTTTCGTTTTTATTTTTTATTAGTTTCTCATATTTCCTACTCTTTCTTAAGTTTGAGACACTAATTTTCTGCTTAAACCAGATTTTGGGATTTAATGACGTACTACTGAGGCTGCTAATGATGCTTCAAGCAGAATACATCATCAAGAGGTAGTGGAAATGGAGAAGGGCTATGCTCAGCAATTTCAAGTTTTGCATACCTCAAAAAGGTGAGAAATTGAGATAGCTAGCTATGCAGTTTTCCATTTGAGTACTGCTATGATTCTGAAAACCTGAAAACCTTGAGATATATATCATTTGTCAAGACAAAAGCCTGGTGACACAGGATCTGACCTCCCAGTTGCAAATTCTGCTGTACATAGTTTGAAACTATATTTTTTGTTATCTTAGGCAAAATAGATCATTTGATCAAAGTCACTTTAAGTAAAAGGCCTCACTTTTAAAACTTTTTGCAAAATATCCTTTGTGCGTGGTCGAATATGGTGTTGAACGTGGTCGAGTATTCTTGAGAAAGACTACTTTGCAAAGAAATTAAAAACCATAGGCCTTTTATTAAAACTGATTTTCAAAAGAGTCTTATTTTGCAAAGAAAATATATTCTATAACATATATGCAGTTATATTTAGCAAACATTTGCTGATATTGCTCTGGAAATGGTCTAAATCAGGCTTTCTAGTTCTGTACATGAATCATTAATTTAAATATTTCTGAGTTAATCAGCAGCCATAGAATAAGCAAGTTATACCACTTATTGCGGTTAAATATTTATGAGCTCAAGTTTATGGTAATGGTAAATAACCTTGTTGAACTGTATATAGTTGCTCACCATTCAGATGTCTCCGTTTTTCTCTTAGTAAATAGCTAACTATATGGAATGATCCATGTCTAAAGAAAATTCTATTCAACCAATTAGCTCATAAGAGGGATTGTTCTACAGTAGTTATTCTGGTAAAAGTAAAACCCATATAGGACTTGAAACACAGAACAAACAAATATGGATGTCTGTTTAGAATTTTCTGTCAGCTACTTATTTATTCCTTCCTCAACCACCATCAAATGGGCTCTCCAATTAGAGAATAAACACAGCATAATTTGCGAAACATTCGATTCGCAAACCTTGCCTTTTTGTTTCTTCTGAATTCCCTTCTTTAATATTCTCACTTGTCCTGAGATATCTAGACCAGTAAAGCGAGACTGTTCCTTTTTTCTTTCTTGGGGATTAATTTCTATCACAGATTCCTTAGTTTTTAGCATCTTGGGCAACAATTACATTAGTCAAGGTTTCTGATTCCTTTCAAGTGGTTTGTGAATATCCCATCTAATTATTATGGTATATGACATACTTTTAAATCAGAGAGAGAGAGAGAGAGAGAGAGAGAGAGAGAGAAGTGAAAACACTGGCTAAACACGGTTAAAAGTTCCAAATAGAATATGTGCTCAATGATAAACCAGAAGAAAAAGATACCTGAATTTCAGAGTGTAGAACACCATGAAGTGCCATAACCTCATAAGCACAATATCTCAAAACTGCTCCAACTTTGACATATTCTGACCAGGGATAGAAGAAATGCCGGAACCTTCCGTGTGGTGGCTCCCACTTTGCAGAATTAGCCTTATGATGGAAACAAAATGAAACCAAGTAGAGTCGTTGTCATTAGTTGTTATTATAGGCTGCAAAACTTAATAAAATCTTACAAAGTGGCGTGAAGATAGGTACCAAATTTTCCAGTTTAGCAGAGGAGTTTAATGTCGTTTTGCATTTCTTGTAAGCAGGTTCGTCTGGGAACTCATCCATGACATTTTTGATGAATTCGGGATGTTCTGAACCGTCGTCTTCTAAGTATTTTCTAACACATTCTGATATTTCCAAGACATTAAACATAGATCATGAATGGAAGGTTTCTGGGTCTATTTTTGATTTTATTTTTCTTTGCTAACAAATGGACATTAAACTAATATTTGGTTAGTCTTAATTACCTTCAAGTGAGTCAGCCACCGAGTTAAAATTGTTAACTAGCTCCTTGTGTAGTTGCTCTCCAGCCCAGATAGGAAAAACAAGCACATTCACAAGGACTGCCACAACTCCTCCAATGGCGATCGAGTAGAGTCGGTCCATGGAAGTCCGCATTGGATTTCCCATCCGGTAGCCAGAAACTATGATCAAACAGTAGGTGAAAAGTATGACCCTGAATCCATACTCGTATGGCACCAGAGATGGCCACAATTTCATGAACGATGTAATAGTCCCTGCATAAAATATTGTTGAACAAGATCTTATATAAAACGATACAAATAAATAGTAAACATCATGGGAAATATGAGTTGATTATCTGAACTAAAATATATTACCAACGAAAAAAATGCTAATGCCAATGATGATAGGTTCAGCTACCCGGCCGGCACACAGGGCCAGTTGAGCAACACCAATCGCCAAGATTCCGGCTAGTAAACTCCCAAGAGCTCGATTAAATCCTCTGTTAAACGTTGCCCCTATAAAAGTAATTCACTAAAAACATCATATTTCATGAGAAACAAATCAAGATCAACTGCTTTAAGTACTTCATTATGGCAACTAAGCATGCATATTTTGGTGTTAAATTCTTGTGTATTACTATGCATACAGAAAGTAATATATTTGATCAGTAGTACTACTATTATTGAAATTTGAACGTACCGACTGTGTATTCGAACATAATAGCAACAGTAAGGATGGACCAAATGATGTTGGTGCCAAAGACTTCATAAGGTGCTCGAAACAGAATAAGCAAGGACACAAACAGCACAGCAAGTCCCACCTTAAGTGAGAATGTTACTCTGTTGCTGTCTTCTTTGGCAAATTCCCACACACTCCTAATCCAAGCTTTACACGAAATCAAGCTCCCGCCGCCACCACCGCCTCCACCCCCACCGGACTTCTTGCCAGATGCTGCCTCTGTCTGTTTATAATTAGCTTTGGTAGCTGAAGGAATGTCAATTTCAATGCTACCCTTTTTTCCATTCATTCTCCAACAAACAACAATATTATGTTATTTTGGCACTTGTTAAGTGACAAACTTACCTTTTTTCCTTTTTTTTTTTTTGCTTAAATTTATTTGGGGTTTAGAAAAGAAATGAGATCATGAGAGAAGACAGAACAGTGGATCAGAATAGTGAATTTTTAGGGTGTAAGAAATGTGGGATGAGAAGAACGTGGATTTAAAGAGGAAGGTGATGGTGGTAGAAGGTGGAGCTTGAAGGTTGATGTGCAACTAGGGACATAAAGCATGTCAGGTCAGGATCTAAAAATGTATCGTAGAGGGAAAAAAGAATATAATACGGCAATAATATAGGAGAGAAAAATAGAGGTTGCTATGAAACTCAGGATAAGAAGATGCTTAATCTCAATAATGTTGCATGGAAGAGAATTAGAATCTCAAATTTGCATGGCGAGGCAATTCTGCTTTCATTCCATATGTTTACTCTTCCAAAAATATCTTCATTATTATCATGCTTGAAACCTCCTCCATAAATATACATATATTGAAGCTAGTATGTGTATGAAAGCATGTCATATACATATATATACTACTATATATTGAAGCTAGTATATATATTTGGTTTCTGTACACTACCATATGTACTCCAAACCACAATCGTAAATATTTGATTTGATTTGAACATCCGTTAAATACAAACATATATAATTAATCTACACATTCATGTTTACATTTCGTACGTGTATATGTCATACACAACTGTTGCCCATGCACGCATGTGATAGTGTTTTTCCCCTTTTATTTTTTTCCACCTCTGAATGCTGATAATAGTTAACTAACATGCCTTGATTATAATTTTAAGCCGTTGAAGTATAGTCACTTGACACTGATAAAATTCCATTTTAATTTAATCAGACGGTTTCTTGTCACGTAAAGTAAAATGAGTAACCAAAAGGAATATTATTAAGAACAAGATGCTGAACATCTATGTATAGAAACTTTTTGTATTAAAAAATAAATAAATTCATGAATAGGAATATATTATATTTGACTAAGACTGTAGCTTCTTGGAAGCTAAATCTATATGTGCATATGTCAAGAAAACAATTAATTGGAGGTCGAATTTTTTCTATATACTTTATGACCTAATTTCTAATATATATAGGCTATAGCAAACCTATTTCTGATGCAAAATGCATGGCTTCTAGGTCTCGTCTCTGTTCTCATCTCAATGATTAGAGCATAATTATATTATATGCTTTCTCTTTCCCTTGAATAATGCTACGAAGTTCGAAAGTGTATATATATATATAGCTATCGTACATGATATGATCATATTATTAGCATCAAAGTTAATATTCCTCAAATTTGATGCAGAAACATCTTTTGGTACGTACCTACATTCTTTAATATTTATGAAATTCAAGTTACACCTCAAAATATCCTTTATAATTAAATTTAGATTTTTGAAAAGCTTAATTTTGTGGAAGACGTCTTTTTACAAATTTAAAAGAAAAAAAAATTGGAAATTTTGTCTGCTCAGGTAGCTAATTATTCATTAGTACAGATGCCGAACATATTCGAGGGCACAAAGTGGCGATAAAATTCACTATTTATTTTTAAGCACGAGAAATGAAAGATAATTATATAGTATATATATTGCATAAATGTGTATGAATGTATAGTTCGACTCTTGGAATTTCTCTTTGTACAGCACTATAATAGATAGCTAAATTAATAAAAAGTCGGCTAATACACTATCAAATAAATAAAAGGTTGCTATATCGCTCCGGCAGCCATGAAAATTTTATAGGAGTGCTTGGGAAATACTATTAATTTCAACCCTTTCTTATGAATTAAGTGTAGACAGCAACAACTTGTTATGATATCAAAGCCAACACATACATGCATAATGATCGGCCAGCCATGCATGATCAATATTTGGTATGCGCTATAAAAAAATTACTTTGTGTTAGGATTTTTGTATTTTCCAATTGGGTTTGACTTGAGAGGTATTTTAGTAAGTTATATATTATATATAGCACAAAATTTTATTACTATGATGAGTTGAATTTGTTCTTAGGCTTTACAAATACTAAGCGAACCATTCTTAGCACTTTCACTCTAACTATTGACGTTACTACTCTCTTAACTGTTTGGTTCACTACCCCAAGGAAACAATACATTCAGTAGAATATTACTTAGAATATATGTGAATCAGCTTGAGTGTAGTAAAACGGACCAAATGCTATATATTCTAAAGTAGGTCATATTGCAGATGATCACATCTACATATGTATCCAAATAAAGTATAAATAAATAAACAAATGAGGAAAATTATGAAGAAAACAATTAATGCATGGTGGAATAGGATGCCCAACCGGGTAGATAAAAAAGGATCCCAACAGTATTCTGTACTCATCCTAGAATGAGAAGGGCCATCATGTGGAGATGCAAACGGACCACTGCCTTACCAGATATCATCACCATCATAATAAGGTCAATACTACCAAGATAATTAATGAACATGGAAGTTACTTAACTAAACAAATTTCTAAAATAACATGCATGAAGAAAGATATTAAATGGTAATCACCTAGGTGTTACTTTTTTAACCAATCAGAAATTATATGTAAAATCATAAATGCGTAGCAATACAGTCTAACAATTCACATGTCTTATATGATTAGTTTAAGTGCATTATGATTAAAGATCAGTTGTTATAACACATAATATATTACAATGTCAATGCATTAATTCTCCAAGTTCAACTTGTTACATCTTTTTCTTCAGCTTCCCCCACCCCCACCCCCACCCCGATCCCTTTCTCTTCTATGATTCTCTGTCCATGTATTTTTCCCTCCTGGTCAGCTCTAGGATGCTTTATGCACACACACACAGACACACAAACATATATATATATATAGGACACCAATCCAATAGGTTTTTTTTTTTTACCTATGCATAAATATCAATTTGACCAATGAAAAATTTTTTTGCACATTTTTTTATATTAAAAAGTAAGAGAGAGAAATAACATTAATGATGCACGTCTTTTCATGCACTTGATTATAGTCGTTGGATCACCATTAGATGATGATCCAACGGCTAAAAAAAAAATACCTACACATAGGTAAAAAAAAAAAAAAAAAAACCTACTGGATTGGCAACCATATATGTATATATAAACATATATCTATATTCTCTTATACCATGTTCAAGGATCCAGATCTCCCATGTTGAATACATGAGTTTCTGCAATTACATTATTAGAATTAATGATACATGTTAACGGCTAGACATCAGTCTTGAAAGGTTAAGTTCATGGTTTTGCCATTCGACTCGATTTGGGATTTGAGTCTCTCCTTTTGAGGATAATTTTAAATCTGATAATACATTGCATCAACTAGCGTTTGTAGTCCAACGGTTAGGATAATTGCCTTCCAAGCAATAGACCCGGGTTCGACTCCCGGCAAACGCAGTTTTTTTCTTTTCTTTTTTTAAAAAAAATATTAAATATGTGTTATTTATCTGATATTATATTTCTTCCTTTCACAACAGGTTGTTTTTAAACTTTTTACTTTGTTTTGAACGTAATAAAGCCCTAGTATTTCTTTTAATTACTAATTCGATTTAAACAATTAAGATTCTTTTGCTGTACATGGACGGTATATTTATTTTCCTCCAAAAGGAAAGCAATGACAGCTAGATTGGTGTCCCTTCTATTTTAATGTGATTTTGAAGACACAAAGTTTAAATTTAATTTTCATCAGATGTATTATACATAAATGATGTTATCATATGTATCAGAAAAAAATGGCATATCATATGTATATGTGATAAATAAAACTACTCAAATGTTCTTTTTTTTTTTAATTTAATTTTTTATTTTTTATAGTAGATAGAAAAATCATTTAAAACTAAATGTCGTTTTTTTTAATATATATTTTTATAATTTTTTTTTACTTATGCCTCCTTTAAAAATATAAGGACATCTTACCTCTATATAATTTAGTAATTTACCCTACGTCATCATTATACAAACTGCCTATTGTCTCATTTCGTGAAAATTATTTACTCTCTAATTGGTGAGTAATTTCAAAAAACAAGAAAAAAATATTTCCATTTTTCTTTTAGTCATGTTTGGTTGAGGGGGAAAAGGGATAGGAAAGAAAAAAATATATAGAAAAAAAAGAGAAGCAGTGAAAATTGAGCTGTTTGGCAAGAGGAGAAAAAAGTGAGGGAAAAAAAACCTCCCACTCCCGTTCACACATTAAGGCACCCCTTTTAAATATATTTATTTTTAAGCATTTCATATCCTATTTTTCTTACCAAAAATTATACAATATCTCTTAAATTACTCATTAAAAGCATGCCCCACTTTCTCCCTTGTGCATACCATTTAAAAGGGGAAGTTCTAAATTCATCACCATTTAAATTATGTACATTCAATTTTTTTTTACATAATAAAACTAATTTTAAATAATTATATTTTTTCTTTCTACATTTCTTATCCAAAAAATAGTCATTTTTGTGCACTCACTCTTTTTTCCTTTTGATGTCAAATTTTCAACGTGAAAAGAATTAAAAATTAAAAATATCAATAACTTACCATTTTTCAGAGAGCTAGAGATTAATTAAAGAAATAAATGAAAAAAAATTCTATTT
>JXTC01000525.1:98398-111730 GCA_002914845.1 Trema orientale | reverse complement strand
CCATCAAAGTTGATTTTTCTAAATTAATCTTGGACCGTATAAAATCTTTCAGATTTGAACCACAAAAGTGTCTTATCTAAAAGATAACTACTAAAAAGTACACTAAAATAAAGAAACAAATACAACAATACATATCTAAGATTGGGTGAGACAAAACATCGTAAATTTAAATTTAGGGTAATATATATACCTTCACGTATAAGGAAAAATTGTTGAAAAAGCTAAAATGTAAAAAAAAAAAAGTCTTATCGAAGAGGGAGTCATAGTAAGTAAGGAAAGAAGAGAATTTTGATTTTTAAAAAAAGATTCTTAGGACTGATTATTGATGAACTAGCTTATATATGTTGATTTTAGCTTTGTATGAGATGAAAGAAAAGGAAGAAAATAGTCATTAATTTGATTCATTAATCTTTTTTTGGCACAGATATCTAATAAATTAAAGAATAATGTTACAAGCCACTAGCCACATTTAATATTTATTTGTTAAATTCAACAGTACTTTGAGAACTAGCCACATTTTATAATTAATGTATGATGTAATTATGATCAGAAGGCTACGTAATATTTTGGGAAAATAATACGGGGTACGGAAATTTTAAAAATAATGACAAAAATACGACTTCATCCTCATAATTACTTTCTCATACGGCCCTGGAAAAAATATTTTCAATTTATACAGTTTAAGGCTCAGGAGAACTTTATTTATTTTAAAGTCGCATAGATAACTTTCAAACAAAAGTTGGTCTAGTGGTTGGGCTATAATTGGCCTACAAGATTCAAATCCACTTATCCTCAATTTATCTATTTTATGTCTTTTTTATTTATTTATTTTATTCATTTTTCTAAAATTCATTTATTAAAACCCATTTTTTCTCTTTTTTTCATATTGAACCTTATTACTTTTTTTTTTTAATAATCTCTGTCGTCTTTAAAGTGTTTTTTTTTTTTTTTCGTATTGAACCTTATTACTCTTTTTTTTGTAATCTTCGTCGTCTTTAAAGTTATTTTTTCATTTTCAATCCACCATTGAATTTCATGAGCTTCACCTTGTCTTCTTTCTTTTTATTTGCTTTCTATTTTTTTTATTTTCTTGTTTTAAAGTTTTTTTCTTTTCACAATGAACCTTACTACTCTTCTCTTTTTAGTCTTCGTCTTTTTTTTCTTGTCTTTTTTTTTTCGTTTTCTATCTACTATTTAAGCTTGTTTAGTTAGCATTATAATTGGCGAAAATCATTTATCAATTAATATTAAAATCAATTTGGTGTAACTTGAGAAACTAATATTCTAGTTTCTAATAAACCAATCGAGTTACTTGTTTTTTTTTTTTTGTTATTAATTTGATTAGTAATGAGAAACCAATCTTATAACTTGGAAACCAAGTATTTACTATTTTTTTTATTTAAGAAAATGATTACTTACTACTCTTGAAATCAAAAATTAATTTGGTTGCTACTAGGTAACTAGAAAGTAATCTAATAGTTGGTTACTAATTTGATTAGTAACAAAAGACCAACTTGAGAAACCAATATGATTTCTGAGTAACCAATCTGATTTCTGAGAAACTAATTTCGTTTTTGGCATTTTTTTTTAAATTACTATCGACTACTCTTAAAAGCAAGAACCAAATTGGTTTCTACTTGTAATCATAAACTAATCTAGTAATTGGTTACTAATTTGATTAGTAACGAAAAACCAACTGGAGAAACTAGTCTGATTTCTAGGAAACCAAATTAGTTTCTAGAAAACTTTTGTGGTTTCTTGTGATTTAGTTAGCTACAAGGCATTCTGCTAAAGGAAACTACAATGATTTTTAGAAAATCTTTGTGGTTTCCTGTGATTTACTTAGCTACATGGTATTTTGGAAAAAAAAAAAATCACGATAGTTTCCAGGAAATCCTATGACTTATTAAACTACAGATCATTCTGCAAAAAAGAAACTACAATAGTTTCCAAGAAATATTTGTGGTTTCTTGTGATTTATTTACGTACATGACATTCTGCTAAAGGAAACCAAATTAGTTTCTAAGAAACCAAAAGTTTCCTATGATTTACTTACGTACAGGATATTTCGCTAATAAGAAACTAAATTGGTTTCTAGGAAACCTTTGTGGTTTCTTGTTAACAAAAAAATGACTTATTTACTAAAATGCCACCGCATTTTCAAGCTCCCAAAGTATTTAGAAAAATGTCATAAAAAGGTCGTACGGAATTTTTATTATTTTTGAAAGGTCGTAAATTTGGTAATATTTTTTGAAAAATAGGTATAAGTGTCCAAACCCCTAATATTTTTCTGGAGGTAATTTATATGCCATGCCAAACAAAGGCAGAACTATATAAATCATTGGGAAGGGAAAAAAAAAGTGGGGTGTGGGTGAATTTCTCGATCAATTCTGAGTTAAGTGCATTAGTAAATATACAGAAATAGATGTAATAAAACCTCAAAAAATGAATGTTTGATAAATTAATAACCTCGGTTAAATAATAAAATTTCCTTGTCCCAATTTATGTCAATGTACTAAATTAATATTTTCGCTAAATATATAAGATAATAATTTTTTTGTAATTCCTTTAGGGCTCATCAAATATATAAATTAATAATTAATTAAATACATAAAAGAAATAACACATAAATATTCACAATATTAATGAGATTTTTCTAGATAAAATCTATTTTCTTAATTCTATTCTGTTTCAAAATTCATCCAAAGTTGTTTACTTATTATTTGTACTTAAATTCAACTTAGTCCTATTTCTAATTTTTTCAGCTACATTTATTTTGTATATATTTACTCTTTTTTATGTACACTGAAAATTAACTTTTAGAGTTTTATTTATGTACAAATAATATATATATACATATTAATTTTTATGCATGTACATGTTAAATTTTAGGTTTCTTTACATTTAACTATGAGTATATCTAATTTTTATTATTATAAGTCATATATGTGTCTTAAGGGGAAAAAAAATACAAATATTAAACTCATCATATCTTTTAATTTAGTAACTATTTATTTATTGATAAATAAACCTCCCTAAAATAATAATTTTTCTTGGTCCCAACAGAATTAATTTATAGGAGTTTTAGTGTAATTAGTAATTATATTTTAGTCTAACGCAGCTCAAGCATTTTTTTTTTTTTTCCTGAAAGGACCAGCTCAAGCTTTTCCAGTTAAGCAGTTTCAATCAACTACGTATTTAACTCCTAGTCAAATAAATAAGGAATATGCGTGGTATATATATCTTAGCTATAAACGTTTATAACGAAGCTAGGCTGGAGAAAAATTCGTTGAATTTCATTATCTATATTCTATATGAAGTCTTTCTTTTTCCTTTTTCTTTAAATATTAAAAATAAAACGGATCAGGGACAGAACGACTGACTGTAAATACTCGACTCGAGCACTCTTTAGTTACAATAATTCCACATGTATGAATAAATAAATAAATATATACGGCTACGAATGTAGTCCTCTCGAAGAAACCAATTCCATTCATGTTTTGACTAACACATGTCATATTTTAACCATTCTATGTTGGCCAAAATATAAACTATGTTAGTCAAAATATGAACGAGACCGATCTTTGGAGGATTATATCCGTCCCTTATATATACTATCTCCACCCTTGCGTCTCGCAAGCCCCGAGGTCAGAGGACATATTTATTTATTTATTTTTTATCAGGGGGTCAGAGGATATATATACCAATGGATCTAGTTTTACGTGATTTCAAGTTGGAATGTCACTGTCATATGCTAATTTAATTATTGATTAATGGGTATATGACTTATTCTAGCACCATGAATAATTGGTAGGTAAGTACGAAGTGACTAGCGCTTGTATATTTATTTTCCAAGGTAGCAAAGATGTTTTTATTTGCGGAGTCTTATAACTAGATTCCGATTATTAACTCTGCAGAAAAAAAAAAAAAAGGATTCCGATTATTATACTATTGATACCTGGCAGAGTCGAAAGAATATTTCATGGAACGATGCATGTTTATCTTCTTCAAACATATCGATCATTTTGTTAATTCGAACGATAAAGGAAAAAAAATGAAAGAATTTTAATTTTTTGGATTTTTGTGTTGAGCAGTAAAACTCGACTATATAATTAGTTAGTAGGTAGCTCTATAAAATATAAAAAATAAATTGTCTAATTCTTCTCAAACAATATAGGGAAGTAAATTAAATAAAGATGCGTTGCATTAACAAACGAGAATAACTTCATAAAACGACAATTATTGGTAAACAACAACATCTTAAGAACGCCAGTATAATTGAAAACGACACGTTTGGATAAGGACAATTCCCAATAAAACGACAAAAGCTGAAGAAACGACAGACACCCTACATAGTGTATTCGACATCGGCATAAAAACGAAAATAAAATAAAAAAACCACGATGATCTCAAGAATAATAAATGAAGAAAACATTCAGAAAACGACAAGAACCTGAAGAAACAAAAGAACGAACGACGTCATATTGCAAGCAAGAACCTAAACGGACATCATTGGGAATACGGAAATAACATCAGGAACAATAAGGGGTTGATTGGCATCATAAATGTAAATAAAAAACAGTTTTTTATTTATAAAAATAAAAAATTATTTTCTGAGAACAAGTAAAGATATTTGGCATTGTTTTCTAATAACAGGTTTTAGAAATAGAATTAAAGAAAACAAAAAATTCAGATAACAATAAAATGTTGTTTTCAAAATATTTTCTTAACTTTTTTTTTTCCTTAAAAAAAAATTATTCTTTCACATGACTTTCATGCATATACACATTTTCTCGTAACTTTCTCTCTCATCACTTTCGCTCTTATCATTTTCTCACATTACTTTCTTCCTCATCACTTTCTCTCTTCTCATTCTCTCAGTTCTCATTTTCTCTTCTCATTCTCTCTCTTATTTTCTCTCTCCTCATTTTATTCCATCACTTTCTCTCATCATTTTCTATCTCTTTATTTTTTTTAATCATATTATCTCTCTTTATTTTCTATTGCTACTTTATTTTTTATGACTTTCTTTATCTTTATTCTCTATCTCTATGTATTCTTATCACTTTCTCTCGCTTGTGTGTTTTCATTAGTTTCTCTCTCTTCTATTTTTCTCAACACTTTATATTTCCTTATTTTCTCTTATCACTTTCTCTCCCATTATTATCTTTCATCACCTTTTCTCTTATGAATTTATTTCTCCTCATTTTCTTACTTGAATTTATCTCTCGTCACCCCCTTTTGACTTTTATTTATTGATCTCTCATAACCCCCTCTTGACTTTTTCTCTCTAATTTTTTTTAATAATACAAATATGATTTTTTATATTCATTTAATTTTTTTTTACCCTAAAAACTATTTTTAGAAAATATTTGCCAAACACCTCTTATTTTCTGAAAACATTATAAAATAGTTTTCGTTCTTGTTTTTAAAAACATAACTCTAAAAACAGAAAATAAAAAATAATATCAAATATGTCCTAAGAATGCCCTGAAGAAACGTCGACAACTGACTATGGATTGGAAACAAAAATAATAATCCACAAACGACATCAATATAAAACATGCCAAATAAAGATGACATTTCAGGATTAATCTTGATTATTTTAGTCTCTGAAAAATAACCAAATTTTTATTTTGGTACCTACTTCTAAAATGTCTTGGATTTGTTGATAAATTATGTTAATTTTTATTTCAGTTTAGTCTCTAAACTTTCAAATGTCATATTATGCTATCTTTACTAATGTTTTCTTTTTCCTCTTAATATTGGTCTATTATCTCAGTTGGAACAATCCCGTAATATAAACCATATGGATTTAAACTTAGATAGAAAAATATAGTTTATAGTAGCAGAAATATAAAGGCTTATGGACTAAAATCAGAGAAAAACATGATTCAAAGATCAAGTTTGAAATCTTAGAAAAAAAACTATCAAATATGAAATATTTTGGAAATCTAAGACCAAAATGAGATTTGAGTTATTTCTCAATGCATAAACATAGGTTTAACCAAAAGTTTAAAACAAATCAAGTAGGAGGAAAACACGAATATTAAAACCGACAATGACCTGATCAAAGGGGAAAATGATAATATAACAGCCTCAAAAGTCAAAAATCTTCCAAAGGAAAAAATAAAAATTGCCTGATCTGAAAAAAAAAAAACAAAGTAATAAGGGAAATGGACAGAGAAATTAAAATACACAGAGCATAAATGCCAACATAATAATAAAAGCATCATTTTCTTGATCTGGTCCGACAATGTTTAGAAGTATAATGAGATTGATTTGTTTCGAACCATTTTGACTCAATTTTGTGGTACATATAGAAATAATAACTGTTATTAATATCCACATGACGAAGAAATAATATTGTCCGTTGAAACTTTTCTAAAGACGTCCCTAATTTATTACAACACCTTTCCACAAAATGAGTAGCTATGCAATAATTACGACATAGACTTTATCACAATTAGTAAATTTCTGTCCTTTTTCTCACTAGAGCCAGAGATTGATTTTGATTTTTCACAAAATTGCATATCTGAAATCAAGACAAAAATACAACCTAGTCTAACAAACATATTGACCAAGTAATCCGGTTGACAAATCAAAACCACTAGATCGCACCGTGGGGACTGGATCGAGAGTCGATTACTGTACTGACTGCATGGCATTCATTTGGACCGTAGTGGCTGCTTAGCTACTAGTTCTACCGAACTTATACATAGTACTTAGGGCTGGCAATTTGTGTTATCGTGTCGTGTTCGGGTCGACATGATTACGACACGACACGATAACACCTAACCCGAACACGACACGATTAATAAACGTGTCAAAAATTTAAACCCGAACACGACACGATTAATACACGTGTAACACGACACGACACGTGTAACCCGTTTAATAAATGTGTCATGTGTCATATTATGACACGTTTGACACGATTATTCAAAATTGACACGATTATTCTAATTTAACACGATTCTGCACTACTTAATTTAATTTTACTCCTATAAATATGCTTAGAATTAATCAAAATCACGTTTAATATATTAAAATATTAATAATTGTGTCGTATTAGTGTCGTGTTGACACGATACGAAAACGATACGAAAATGACACGTTTAATTAAACGGGTTACACGGTTTATTTTCGGGTTAAGCGAGTTGACCCGAAACCCACCCGTTTATTATACGTGTTACACGTGTCAACCTGAAATTGACACGAAAATTAAATGGGTCACCCAAACCCATTTATTTCGTGTCGTTTTCGAGTCGTATCATCGTGTCGTGTAGAAAATTGCCAGCCCTAATAGTACTACGGTTTAATAATGGGTAACGTATTTTATTAGATATCTACTTGTTCACAATGACATCTGGCATATGATATATAGGAAATTAATTTGCTTAATTCTTATGTTTGGTTCGAACAATATTTAAAACAACTTATCGGCTATGATGTGGTCCTCACACGAAATTCTCTTATATATGTTGCAAAGGAATTAGTCTAGAATAATAATTAGGATTAATGCAAGAGAGTAATGAACTAGGGAGTAAGCTAATAAAAACAGTTGGGATTTGATATAGAGAAATATTTTCATATTAATAAAACAATAAGTTATTATTCAATTATTATTTTATACATAATATTATTTTAATATGGTGTTTTTAGTTGTATAATATTTATTCATGTGATTGTGGATTCATAAAAATTATGAATACAAATCATTTACAGCTAATTAAATATATGATTCACAGCATTACATAAATAAAGTTGGGCTGTAGAAAACTTTAGAAAATTTCAGCTTATTTTGGTCAACAAAAGACAGCTAGTGTATTGGATATACACTAAATTGGATCACAAATGAAATTTTTTAGGTCAAAAGAAAAAGAAATTCATAAGCATTGATTAATTTCAATTAGAATCTTGAGTTGCTATAGTTATTTATTCTAAGTATGGTTTTATTCAAATCACAAATGAGTGAGATCTAATTAGATTAATATACTCTGTTGTTTGGTAAAACATATTTGTTAACATATACATAGCTATAGTTGATAATATAGAATCTGGTGACATAACATCTCTCAGTGGAGTTTCCAGACTTAATCATACGTCTTAGGCCTAAGTGTGTCAACGCTGATATAATCAAAAAGATATTGGCTGGTAAATATTAGAGGAATCAATAAGAACTAAGAAATCAATATGAGAATCGAATTATGTTCTCATCATGTTATATAAAATTGTATCAAATGTGGCACTGGAGATTACATTGAATGTAGTCATGGATAGTTGGAGTGCGATTTCAATCCTTTAGTGGAATAGTTTATGAAATTAAACAATTAACATGTACAACCTCATTCATTATTTGGAGTCAACTGTACATATCTCGTAAGATCGCTGGAGTAACTTATATGGCTATGATTACACTATTACTGGTGTATAGAATTAACGAACGATAAAGATAATAGAATGAAAACAAGAACACACAGATTTAAATAGAAAATCCTAATCGGGAAAAATTACTAGTAGAAGAGAAGAAATTTTAATATGTCGAAAAACTGAGTACAGGAGGTTGAGTTTTACATGGCCAAATCGAAATATATAAAATCTCAAAACCCTAAAATACATATGTATACGGCAAAATATGTATTAAAAAATCAAGCCTATAAAACAGACCCCCAACAAAAATTTTCAATTATAAAATTGCCACATCGCATCACGAGCTTTCGGGTCAGGTCAAACAGAATTCGGGTTAGGAACTCTAACAACTGGATTGGGCTTGTTTGAGAGGCAAAATTTTGAATACAGAATGGGTGTGTACCTCTAGCCTAGTTAATGGGTCCATGCGTGTAGTATTACCTTTAATATGAACAACGGTAGATTATTTTTTGTGCATAAAAACTAACAGTCGATTACATTGATTGATTTGATTGGAATTATCTAAATATAATTGATTGGCGGGCTTCTGGTTAATGCAGTTTATTAGATTGACTGATTGTTATGAGAAGAAAAAAAAACAGCTGTTGTAATCAATATTGGAATAAGTGTGAATTGGTAAGTGAGATACTTCCAAGAAGGGAATAAACAACGGCCAAATTAGGCCAGTAATTATAGGCTACACACCTTTATCAAATTGACAAAGGGCGTGTAGCATATCTCATCTTTTATTTGTTTCCTTTTTCTATAAAGAGAGATATTGTCTGCTCAAAAAAAAAAAGAGAAGATATTGATCACCGTAGTACGTACAAACAAAAATTCCTCTGTCAGTTTCTTCAGAAAGAGAGAAACTCCTAAAGATAATTGAAAAGTCTTGTTATTCTGTTCTTAGAATCTTTGAGAGAAAATTACAGTCACTAACTTGCTCTTTTGCATGTACGGTAATTGAGAGTCCTCTGTCTTGTGTGTCTATCCATTGAAATAATCTGGAAAGTCTTTTAGAAAATGGATTCTTATTGATCTTATTCCAATGTCAACAAATGTCTATAAGCGTAACGTATTCTTATATGGTGTTATAAGTTTATATAGTCTTGGTTTATCATTTCTGTTGCGTTTACATTGAATACTCTCGGATGAATTTTAGATTAAAATTAATTTTTAAAAATACACGTCCAACAGCAATTTCCTTTTTTTTTTCCCGTGTCTTTCCAATACCAAGACCCTAGTTCTCTCTCACTAGCTCCGACAAAAGAGTATGGATACAGTTAAATGTACTTGTCATTGCCTTTTGTAGTACTCTTATTCGACGTAAATGTCCCAAGCTAATTGGGCTCATGAAACCTAATACATAATAAAATAAATAGCTCCTAATACTATAGATTGAGAAAGGTATTTAGAAACTATATCCAGTTAAACCCAAGCATTATTATAGTGGCATAATTGATGGTATTCGAAATTAGTTTACTCATGGGTCTATATAAAAAGTTATTAGACTCTTTCTATTATATTTTCAAAAAGAATAATCAGAGTTCAGGTTTGGTTTATCTATGGCCAATGTGAGATCTTATTGTGAACTAATATGGTATTCTTATATGCCCCTCATTTTTGTGTTGCATATTTTCAGAAATATTTTCAAACTGTTTTCGACTTAAAAAAGAAATGGGGTGAAATGAAAGACAGACGTCGCCACGGAGATAACCTATTCTGTTGAAACCTTATTTCTGGGGCATTATGATGTTATTATCGATTTTGCTTGCATATAAGACAGTGAGTCATTCCTATATGACTTCTCCTTGCATCAAAGACGTTGGAAGTCTTTGGATTCATTGGTCATTTGTATGACTTATGTAGTTCTATTTGGGCAAAGAGACTTGGAGAGTCTTTGGACTTAATTATAGTATGAGTTAATACCCTATGATATTACCTTGTATAAAATACTTAGTTGTTTCTCACTTGTTATGAGGAATGCTAAATGATTTTATTGTGGTTTCTAAACTCTGGACATATCTATTTTGTATGTCATAACACAAGGGTATGAATTTCCATTTGGGATCCTGTTAGAGTCTTTAAACTCAGTGATTATTTAGCACTGGGTTCTAGATGCAGTCAAATGGGATTGTCCCGATGTGTTATTGATCAGGTATGATCAGGAGGACAGTATCATATGTATTCGACATTTGATCTGCTACTCTAGTTTGGTGCCTGACAATCAATACTCAGGTCATAAGAGTCTTATATTTTCGACATCTAGCCTTAGTTATCGTTATTACTTCCGTGACTAATTACTGACTCGAGGTCATTATTTCCAACTTCTTATATTGGGGTCCTAGTACCTACTGATGAGCCATCTTATGATTCCATATCTCTTCGTTTATATTCTTATCTCATACTCTTATATGGTATGGATGTGTTGATGGTATTCAATGTCAGACGAGAAGTGTATATTTTATACTTTTTGATTTATCTAGTGTTTGACTCGGTAGTAATTAATTTTGTGATTAAGTGTTCACCCTCATTCCAATGGCTATTCCAAGCCATACTACTCACATTCCATGATTTATACTTGAATTTCGAGGCGAAATTCTTTTAAGGAGTAGAGGATGTAAAAACTCAAATTTTAAAAGGGTAAAGAAGTAATTTTTAAGACAAGGGCATTTTGGTAAATTCAAAACTTTGAATATTTAAAGAAAAATATCTGTAATGAATGAGGACATTTATAAATCTAGGTTCATTTGGGCAAAAACGTGAAGAAAAGTTTAAAGCAAGGATTAAAAAACAATTTCTGGAGGATATTAATGTAAAGAATATTTGCAAAATGGGTCAAAGTGTAATTTCTATAAACGGTGCCCACTCAACCAAATTTTGACATGGCATATAGTATCTAAAATTACCTTTAAATCCCTTAAATTTCCTCTCTTCCTCATTGATGCCCTCGAGCCCAAAACTCACCAATTCATTGTGCAAGACCTCCAGTCACCACACCGAACTTCCTCCGGCTAGGACCTTCCCATACGTCCATCGAAGACTCTCCGGTAGCCATCGTAGCCTGTCGAGCCGCTAGAGCGCAGGAAGAAACTTGCGAAGCCGCGATCTTTTGTAGCCAAAAATCGGTGTTTTGCTGCCTTCAACGCCAAGCACCACCCAAATTCGGAAGCCCAACCTTCTTTGAGTCCTCTCCGACACTCCCCAGCCACAAATTTTTGAGTTCACATACTTTGAGTTCCATAATTGCATCATGGTAGTTTAGATCACTGGCGAGTTGCTGCAGTGCTAGGTGAAAGACTTGGATCTCTGCGCAAGTTTTTGGCTGACACACCTTCAGGTAGTATTAGGATGCTGGGTATCTTTGGTAAGGGGTATTACAGGACCGGAATGGGAGGATGATGGTTGATGTATGATATGTACAATCACGTGTGTCTGGTTTTAGTTTTGAATATGTGATTATTCTGGATATAATTGTTTTATAAACTTAGTTTATAAATAGATTTTGGAAAAGGTATTAACCATGCAGGTTTGATAAAAATTGCATCCATTCAAAAAGGTAATTGCATTCCTACTAAGTATGTGAATGCTCACCCCCTACTTCTCCCACTTTCAGATATTTGTCTATTTATAGTAGTCATTTCAGTGGTTAGATAAGCTGCGTAACTTGTACTTGCATTTCTACTTCTATTTCCTTGGTGGATGTCTATACTCCGTTTCCTTGTTCAATTATTTAACCAAGATTAATAAATTTACTAAGCCGATGTATGAGGATGGTTTTGTTATTAATTTAAGTACTTGAAACTGTAAGTGCTTTTATGTATAACCTATTCTAGACATTGAATTAAAGAATTTAGTTAAACTCCATTTACCAAATTTTATGATTTATTATTGAGTTTTCAAGTGAATCAATTAGAAACTTTCCTAAATTTAATAGATATTTTCCTTAAGTAATTAAAACTAGCTATTAAGAGTTTTAATAGTTGTGGAATTTATAATGATTTAAGGACCAAAACGAAATTATTTAATATTTGATTTGTTCTGAATTTCGTAAAACTAATATTTAATTATTTTTTAACCTAAAATTACTAAAAATCACGACTTTGGATTTTTGGCCGTGACAATATATAATTTTATAATATGATACTGATCATTAGTTTACCACTGTCAAACATACGACAGTTCCTTTATACCATGATGAAACATAATAGCTTGAAATCGAGATATATATAGCTAGCTATTCCAAAATAAGTAATCTACACGTTCGAAAACAATAAGACGTTCTATAAAACACATGTATTAAATATATATATTTTTCCAAGTTAGAGGGTAAAATTAATTTTATAATCTAATATTTGAAGAATAGTGCTAAGCATTACACTTAGTTTACCGTATTTTATACCAGGAAGTTCTAAATCTATCACCATATAGACTATATATATTCAATTTCTTTTTACATCACAAAAATAATTTTAAATATTTATGTTTTTCCTTTATACATTTCTTATATTCTAAAAATACCCAATTTTTTGCATTCACTCTCTTTATTTTTAATGTCTAATTTTCAAGGTAAAAAGAATTAATTTTTTTTAAAAAATTAATAACTTACAATTTTTCAAAGAGCTAGAGTTTAAAGAAATAAAGGAAAAGAATTTTATTTGCAAATGCATTTTATAGGAAATTTGTTAAATGAAATGAAGCAAACTAAAAACTTTTTATAACCATTATAAACATAGCACGCCACAAAAGCTCAAACTAGTATACATTTGTTTTCTTATACTGTCTTTCAAAGGGAAATAAGAAAATCATGATATAATAATAAATAAAAGAATAGATTCTTATCAAATATATGTAGGACGCTTGATTTGTTTTTAATTTCACGGTGTTTTGTTTTAAATCTTATTTATTATTCTTATATTA
>JXTC01000525.1:74003-98100 GCA_002914845.1 Trema orientale | reverse complement strand
TTATAACTTCGAAGAATGAAAAGGTGACTTCCATTTAGAATTAAAGATATTTAGGGTTTCATTTTTTCTTTTCATTCTTTTTTTTTTTCTTTTTTGTGTGTTGCTTATAAGGGAAGTTCTAAATATATTACCATTTAATATATTTTGACTATGTACATTTAAAATTATATACGTACTACAATTAACTAATATCTTGTCCTTTTTAATAATTAAAATTATGGGTAAAATTATAATTAAAATTATGAATGTATATATTTTAAATAGTGATGAATTTAGCACTTCCCATACCACTTGATATGGCAGATCAATTGTCAACATTATTAAATTGGTAAAATGAAACTTACCACAAATAAGTAGAATGACATTCACCAATTATATGGTGATAAATCACATGTTATATGAGGTATTATTATAAATATGAGATATGATTATGAGGTGGGATAGTCAGCTTTATCCATATTTTAATTTAATTGGATAGAAGTCGCATTGTGTTTTTCTTTTTCTCTATCGGTTTAGTCTTTTGCAGGCCACAAGAATTTATTTCCTGAAGTTCATAGATAGAGTTTGTGTTTTGTATAAACTCACAAGATTAAATAGATTACTAAATCATATATATATAGGCACTAATCCAGTAGTTTTTTTTTTTTTTTTCAACCTATCTATAGGTATTGTTTTAACTAATTAAAATTGGTCATGTACGTCTTTTCATGCTAAAAAGAAGAGAGAGAAAAAAATTAAATAATAAGTATTTATTTTTATTATTATTTTTTTCCAACTACTCAAATAATGGTAGCCGTTAGATCAATCATCCTACGGTTAAAAAAAATAATATATATGGATAGATTAAAAAAAAAAAACTTTTTGAATTAGGAACTATATATATATAGTATAGCTCTTCTTTCTCTTACCATCAACCCTCCTTGTTTCTAATATTGATCAAGAAAACATGACCTAAAAACTAATGCCAATAAGTTCGCAAGTAGATTCTCTCTCACCCAATTATTTTTTAACTTACATAGTTCATATTAGAGCAGTTATAAAAAATATAAAATAACTAACTTATATTAAATGTTTTCAGTCTAAATAGTTCATATTAGAGCAGTTATAAAAAATATAAAATAACTTACTTATATTAAATGTTTTCAGTTTAAGTTAACATGTCAAAATATGAGGATAGAAAGCACAGAAGATCTGGTCCTTTTCCTTTAGTGAATATCATAAACTAATTTTTGAGTGACATGAGGGAAATCGATCAAGACTTGAATATAGCGAGAACAATAATATAATAACGAAGTAATCAATTGCAGTAATTATTTAGAAAAAAAAAAGAACGTTTTCAGACGGTTGGATTATAGCAAAGGGGTCTTAATTATGACACTAACCCGCTTTGATAGATTGTATGATCTATAGTAAAAATATTTAACGTAAGTACTTTCTGTGTATACCTAGCTATATGACAATTGACACTATGTTATAAATATAATACAATTATTAATTACCGCGGAACTAAAAATCAAACGAAGTTATGGTGATCTCGTGACTGTGGAAACACGCGCGCATGGATACATTTGCTTGTAATATAATTTATTATTACGCTGAAAATTAACATAATATATATATATATAATAAAACGTATATTCACCTCGTAACTCTGTACATGATATGTAGCAGATACATAACAGATCTACTTACGTTGCTAGCTTCAGAAACCAGTCGTAATTTGACCTAATTAATTTTGTCACACAACCCTACTTGACACCGATCGATGATGATGACACCTTGAGTGCAAATACGATAACAATAACGAGTTGATCATAATCTCCTAGTACAAGAGAAGAAAGATGGACAGAAATCCTAGAACACATTGCATGCCATGATCATATATATATGTCACAACCGGAAATCTAAAGCCGTGACTTTTAGTATTTTTGAGTGAAAGAATAATTAAATATTAGTTTTACAGAATTTAGGAGAAATCAAAAATTAAATAATTTCGTTTTGGTCCTTAAATCATTATGAATTCCATAACCATTAAAAACTCTTATTAATTTTTGATTACTTAAAAAAATACTCGTTAAAGTTCAAGAAAATTTCTAGCTATCTCGTTTGGATACTTATTGAGAAATCATAAATTTTGGTAAATTGACTTTAACTGAAAACTTTAGTCCAACGTCTAAAATAATATACATAAAATTACTTGAAGTTTTAAATTCACAAATTAATAACAAAACTATCCTCATACATTCACTTAGTAGATTTACTATTCTTGGCCAAATAATTGAACAAGGAAAGAAAGTTAGCAGAGTATAGACACCTACCAAGGAAAAAGAGTGGGAAAGCAAGTACAAGCTGCGCTGCTTATCTGACTACCGGGATGACTACCACAAATAGATTAACACTTGAAAGTGGAAGAAGTAGGGCAAGTGAGCATTCATATGCTCAGTGGAAGTTCAATTACCTTTTTAAATGGATGCTCTGTTACTAAACCTACATGGTTAATATCTTTTCCAAAATCCATTTATAAATAAATTTTATAAAATAATTGATATCCAGAATATTCACATATTCAAAACCAAAACTAAAACCATATCATTGTACATATCATAAATAATCTCATCCCATGAGCTCACATCCTCTCATCACGAACCAGAGTAATTCGTACTACGTGTACTAAGTACTCTCTGCTTGATACCTATCCTAGAAAACTGGAGGGACACTCATGTGTCTATACCTATCGAACCGAAGGGGCAACTGAATGCCTAGGGCTACTGAGTTGGGGGTAATCAGAAGACCTCGCGCGGGTTTACGGGCTCTCATTGAGGGCAGAGATACTAGACACCCACTAAATACCGCGATGCCTAAGATGTATCTCATGTGTGATCCTATGGTATGTATAATATTTAATCGTTCACAATAACCATATATCAAGGAATTAATCAAATTATGCTTTAAAATCCCACTTGGCATTATCGGATTTATTGTAACATGGACAGCACATTATTGTATTACCCCATAATCACAAATTAAAAATATGTATAAAGAACCACACAGTCCAATATCATTATAATCCAATGTATTTCACAATTTATCAAACTATCGTATAATCACGATTTTTCATAAATCATTTAAAATGTAATTATAAATCAAACAGATATAAAACTAGGTAATCAAACCCATACCTTGATATGGTAGTTATACCAAGCTAATGACACTCGAAGAATCTCTCATTGGTCACTAGGGTACTCGGATGGTCGTTTTAGAATATCGGTAAGCTCACTTTAAAAATTGACTTTTCCAATGGAGCCTCAGATTGGAAAATAGAGGTCACCACTGAATTCAGAGCATCCAAAAATGCTAGGTTAGACATATAATTTGTGAAAATTGGTTCCAATGGCAGACTTGGCCTGTGGCGCGTAAACAACACTATTCACGAGTCTCGAAATTTGTGCCACTTCGAAATATATTGATATTATTTATCAAAACTCGTTTCTTGACTTCACTAAATCCAAATTTGAAGCTGAAATGTTGTTTCGTAGTCCCGAGAATTAATTGGCCTTAATTTCCGAAAGTTATAAAATACCACTTTTCCAAAGTATTTAGAAAAATATCATCTTTGCTGAATATTTAAGAAAATATCTCTTTTCTGAAATATTTCAAAAAATATCATTATCACATAATTATTTAGGAAAATATCACTTTCAAAAATATTTGAAAATAATATCAACTTTGCTGTTTATTTGTAAAAATATCATTTTTATATAAATATTTTGAAAAATAACAGTTTTCTATTCTCAGTCCCAAGCCAAATGGGGAAATTAGACAACATACGGTATTTCAGAAAAAAATTTGAAAAATACGGTGGTTTTGTTTTCAAAATGCGGTACAATTTTTATTAGAAAAATACAATTTTTTAAAAAATATTTAGCAAAATACAATTTTTTAAAATAGTAATTAGTTTTTAGTAATCAGTTTCCAGAAACTACTAATTAGTAACCAAAGATATTTTTAACTAATATATAATTGGTAACCAGTAACCAGTTTCCAGAAATCGGTAACCAGTAACTATTTTAAAAATAGTATTTTTCTAAATATTTTTTAAAAAGTGATATTTTCCTAATAAAAACCGTACGAAAATTGGAAAAAGCCTGAGTTCCGTATTTTTATAATTTTGTTCGGGTTTTGTGGGTATAAGTGTTAGAAACCCAAGCCCAATCTCAATAGTAACAGACTTCAGTCCAACACTATTCAGCTTTACAAAAATATCACTTTTTGTTCTGAATTAGAAAAATATCACATTTTTCAGTTTAAGATTTCTCTCAAATCGGAGATCAATTCTACACAACAAAGTCACATTTATTCATGATTCAATCTCTTCAATCACCTCATATAACTTTCACGGCTATAATAATTGTTCCACAACAATAATCATAAAATTGCCATTATTTTGTAACAAAAATGACAAAAAAAACTTCAAACGCTCACTGGAGCTTGCTCGCTGGAAATTGGTGGCTGGGAAGTATCAGGGAGGACTCAAGAGGGGTTGGGCTTGCAACTTTGGGTGGTGCTCGGAGTTGAACGGTGGCGAAACACCGGTTTTTGGCTGTAAAAGGTCATAGTTTCGCGGGTTTCTTCCCGCGCTCCGACGACTCGACGAGCTACAACAGTTGCTGGCGAGTCTTCAACGGAGGTCGAGGAAGGTCCTGGTCGGAGCTAGGGACTGGGCATCATCAGTGGCCAGACTTTTTGGAGAGAAACCATGAGAGGAAAAAAAAGAGATTTCGGGGGCTTGAGGGAGAAAGATGAGGAAGTGGAGGGTTTTAAAAACAATTATAAAACTGTAGCGCCACATGTCAAAAGCTGAGCTAAAGGGCTCTGTTTTCTTAAATTGTTCTTTGACCCAGTTTTTTAAATTTTATTTCATCCATGCCGTTATTTAATTTCATTTTAATCCTTCCTTTTTAAATTTTCTTTTCATTTTAGTCTAAATGAACCTAGACTAAATAAAGTCTATACACATCCCAGATATTTTTAATTAAATATTCAAAAATTTGAATTTAATAGACCCTTGACTTAAAAATTACTCTTATAACCTTTTTTAAAACCAGTATTTTATATATATATATATAGGTTGTCAATCCAGTAGGTAATTTTTTTTTTTTTTACCTATGTGTAGGTATTTTTTTTTAGCTGTTGGATCATCATCTAATGGTAATCCAACGGCTATAATGATGTGCATAAAAAAACGTACATCATTAATGCTATTTTTCTCTCTTACTTTTTAATATAAAAAAATGTGCAAAAAAAATTTTCATTAGCCAAATTGATACCTATGCATAGGTAAAAAAAAAAAAAAAACCTACTAGATTGGTGCCCATATATATATATATGAGAGAGGCTTGAAATTAAGACAGTGGATATATGATATATCTTAAACTCATATCTAATGACTTGCTTGCTAAACACTTTTTTTTTTTTTTTGATTTTTATATCATAAATCGTAATTAATCAAGAAGATATATCTCGAATTTATTTTCACTTTAAAAAGACAAAATTAAAAGTAGGGGATACATCTTTATTTTATGTGTTTTGAGTTTATCGTTTATCTCACTTCTTACTCTCAGAAATTATAAACAAAAATAGCACCAGCTTTATAAATAGTATCAAAATTATTTATCAACATGTTTCTGACGACTAATTTGAAGAAAACTTTACAGTCAGAAACATGTGGGATCATTATGTTACCATTTACAAATCTAGTGTTTATATATATATATATGTATATATTTTTATATAGGTTCGTATTTTTTTTTTTTAAAGAACAAGAGGTGATCAATCCAAAAAGAAAACGTGAAACACAAGAAAATTAACAAACATAGTCAACTAAGAGTTATCAAGCAAAGCTTGGTACATACCTAGTACTAACACATAATAAGACAGCAACTGACACAAATAACGATAGTAGATACTGTGCATACAATGAGGTTCAAATAAGAGAAAAGCCGGCGCCTGCACCGTGCACAACTGTCAGGATTCTCTCTAGCTGGATTATCACCAGGAATTTCTCGAGGTTGACTGTTTGAATTCAAGCTTCGCTTCTTCAAATTGAGGTCAACAATGTTTTGATCGAGCTCTTCGCTGCACTTCAAGAACTCAACGGTGTTCCTATACAGGTTGACCGAGTTCAAGATGCCTGTGAGCAAAGAGAGGACGAAAGTTATCCACCAATATTTGCATCTGAAGTTGTTGCTGGTGATTGATGAGAGAAAGACTCCTTGGACAACGAAGTAGCGGTTCACGTCCTGAAGAGCTTTGGATTCAAGATTGTTGATTCGCTTCTCTTGCTTCTTGTTGCTCTCTAATAGTTCCTCAATTTCTTGTTGAATTGTTTTCGTAGTATTACTATCGATAACATTGCCAATTTGATGATGATCATCAGCTGTTTGGGTTTGATGGTCAGGAGTGCTACTCATTTTTCTCTCTAGGAATTGTTATTTGTATATGAATGATCGGTGAGGGTTTTGGAAGTAGGATTAGATATATAATTGGGTGCCAAAAGCTAATGGTCTTATATATATATGGAGCCCATGTTGTGATACTCAAAATTCCTTGGGTATAGGTGAAAACAGGATTAAATTATGCAGTCCCACATTGTTTGGGAAGGTGAAAGACAATGATATATAATTAATGGTTCGCTCTCAATTGTTTGAGGTTATACCTCACTCGACATATATATAGTACTAATTATATATGGGCACCAATCTAATAGGTATTTTTTTTTTTATTTATACATAGGTATCATTTTGCCTAATAAAAATTTATTATACACATTTTTTTATATTAAAAAGTAAGAGAGAGAAAAAACATTAATAATGCACGTTTTTTCATGCACCTTATTATAGTCGTTGAATCACCATTAGATGATGATTCAACGGCTAAAAAAAATAATTACACATAGGTAAAAAAAAAAAAAACGTACTGGATTGGCAACTATTGTATATATATATATAGCATTATATGTTGAAAAAGTATGGGCTATCATATATGTTTGATGATTGCATTGATCATTAACTAATACTTGCAATTGTAAATTGTTTATTTATTCCTTTTAAAGGGTTGTAGGCTCCAAAAAAAAAATCATCATTTAAGAAAACTTTTTATTCGCAACAAAAAATATGTATTATAACTAAAAATAATATTTAGGTACAAGTTGTCATTATTATACTTTTAGTCACACTTTTTTATGTGTAGTAATTATATTTTTTCTAATTAGAAATACATTTAATCACAACAAATATATTATGTTTAAAAATCGTTAAAATCTTTAGTCACGATATATTGATTATATCATTTTTCTTAATTTGTAGTCATAAATTTTTTACTTTTATTAACAAATTATTTTGTGACTAAAAGTAAGTTATTTGTAGTGAGGATAAAAGATTGAACCTTGAATTCAACATTGTAATTTAGTCAATGTACATGAGAATATATACTATATATAACTAAAGCGTTAGACTAAATAATGCTAATAAAACTTTATTTTAAAAATGTTAAGATTCTTATCAGTCTAAATGATTAGATTATTTGATTTGTAAATTCAGATTTTTGGGAACCATTAATAATAGTACATTAGGGTACTCAGAATTTTATTTCATCGCTGAAAACATAAGAAATATCAGTGCTTATAAACTATCATGGTTGATAATCGGTCAGTGTTTTTCTTTTTTTTTTTTTTTTCTTTCTTTTTTCTTATGAATTCCTGACTTATTTTACCATCCTTTTAGACATGATGGATAGCTAGCGAGCAACAATTTTGTAGAATTATGGATTAATACTCAAATAATTTTCAACTAATTTTTTTGGCTATTAATGAATAGATGAAAGCAGCTGACAATAAATACAATCTAGACAACCAAACATGACCAAGTATTTTAAGTTGACAAATCAAACCAATGACTTGTGTCTCTTGCACCGTGGAGACTAAGTCCATATGTTTCTCCGTTAGGAAATTACAATTTATGTAATGATATTACTAATGTTAATGTACGATTTGTGCAAGTTAATTATATATATACATTTGTGAAAGTTAATTACCAATCTAGTAGGTATTTTTTTTTATATATGCATAGGTATCGTTTTGACCAATGAAAATTTTTCTTACACTTTTTTTATATTAAAAAGTAAGAGAGAGAAATAATATTAATGATGCACGTCTTTTCATGCATTTTATTATAGCCGTTAGATCACCATTAAATGATGATCTAACAGCTAAAAGAAAAAATATCTACATATAGGTGAAAAAAAAAAAAACCTACTGGATTGGCAACCATTATATATATATATATATATATAAGGAGGAGGTTTCAATGGTTACGTCTCTATGAGTAACCATCATTAAAATGCGTGTAATAATAAATTTATTATTTAAATTAGGGTACTACTAAGTTGACTTTCTAAAAAAGTTTTATAATATCAATGCCAATTAATTACAATAAATTTTGTTGCCCAACTACCAATGTAATTAAACCGTTAGATTTTCATCCAATGGCTAAAAAAACAATAACCATCGATGGATAAATATAGCAGTATATATATAAGGGTTTGGTTTAAATGGTTACAACAATATTTACCCATGGATAGTTACAATAGTTTAAGCCGTTAGATCTATATCCTACGGTGGTATTTAGTTTGGTGGTTGGCCAAAAACATTTAATGCTATTTATCACCATCAAAAAAATTTAATGCTATCACTACTTTTTTTAGTATCCATTCATGGTCACAAAAAAATTGTAACCATTGAGAAGTCCTCCATATATATAAATATATAACAAACATTAAAAACATATTTTATGCTCAATTTTCTCTCTTGATTTGCTCTTTATTATTTTCTAATGTAGAAAAGCCATGCATGCATCAGATCTAATACGTGCATTATTATAAAACTACAAGAAATATATTATTCATGAACTTTGAAGCATTAAAGAATTATAGTTAACAACTAGTATTGGATAATTAGGAGATGTGGACGATCAGCCTTTCTTTTCTTTTCTTTTTTGAATTAAGAATCTCTGCATCTAGTTGAATTTGTTGTTGCAAACTGATTAGTTTAATTACAACCAAGGACAGACCCACAACAAGCCCGCCTCATTTTCTTTAAAAATTATATTTTCCACCTCAAATTTATCTAAAAATTTCACTTTTATCCTTTATTTGTCCCCCTAGATTTTTATAATTATAATTTTTATCCTTCTTTTATCAAAAAAATTCAATAATGCCCCCCAATGACCCACTAATTTTTTTTTTAAAATTTCTAAACTTTACTTTATACAATTTTAAAATACTAACTTTTACCCACACTTTAGATAATTTTTCTTTGATATCATTTTATATGCCTTTTTTAATTTTATATTGGTTTATGTTGACTAATGTGTTTCAAAATTAGCTAAAAAAAATTTAGAGTATGCCCCTTAAAAAACTTTCCTAGCTTTGTCACTGATAACGGCAGACTTGTTTGATCATAATATATATTGTTGGGAATCTGATCGACCCATAATCGTCGCTCTTAGGATCTCACTCCTGCGTACGAATATCAGAATTGCATAGAAATAGAAACAAGGAATGGAAACAATTAGCACAATACAAGAATTTAAATTGAAAACTCCCAAAATAGGTGAAAAACCACTGCCCTCAGAAAAGAATTCCACTATATGAAAATTTTATATAATCATATAGATTTCTCTCTTTTCTATCTAATGACCCCAATACACCCAAGCACTCTCTCAAAAGAGACTCTCACAAATATTTCCTCTTCATACCTTTCTCCTCTCTTTGAATAACCATCCCTCTTACACAAAAAAATAAGAGAACTCACACTTCCCCTCTTTGAACAACTATCCCTCTTATAGAAGAAAACAAGAGAACTCACACTTCCCTTCTCCTTGAAAGGAAACACACAAAGAGACTAAAAAAAAATTTCTCCAAAAGAGAAAAATACTTGAAATGCTACGTATTGGGGTGATTAGTAATCATAGAGATAGCATCCTTATATAAGGCTCAAGCCTCCCTTCCTCTTCAACTACTACCGATGTGGGACTTTGGCTTCTTTCACATTTTTAATATTTAGCCAAATTCCAACAATCTTCAACTTGGCTAAATAATAAAAATATCCATAGCTTCAGTTACAAACACTGTCTTCACTGATAGTCATACTCCACTATATGAGTACACACTTAGAATTAACGAATTCTAAGAATTTTATCTCGGTTCATGTTGAAAAATCCTTGCTGAAAACTTATGGTGCGACTCCCATATTTGGATTTTCCTAGAAACTCATTAGCCATCGACATCATCCACCACACTCTGCATCAATGCCAAACCAATGCCTGTGTGCAAACTTGTGAATCCCGAATCTGCTACTATATCATATCCTCTTCCACGGCAACTTTGGAGATCAACGACAAGCTATAAGGATTAGCAGCATCATCAGATTTGAAGCTTTTAGTCGAGTTTGCTCCACTTTTTTGACAATTTCTTTTAGGTGCCAAGATTGTCCATACCTCCAGTAGATTATATCATTCTCTAATTCAAAAACGACATCATTCAAGATACTTGGATGATCACTTACAATTCTCGCTTCCAGATCTTTGCTGTCTTCATCGCTCATACTAGATTTCTCAAAATCTCTGCCCTTCAGACCCTTGTGTCATCTAGATTGAATTATCCCATCTAATTTCTCTACATCAATCCTCATCAGAATTGAAACTTATATTCTGATATCTCACTATACACTCCTAGCTTAAAAAAATACTAAGAAAAATTATCGTAGACTATAAGGCTCTAGTGCACTGAAGAACCCAACTTGGCTCTGATACCACTTGTTGGGAACCTTACCGACCCAGATTCGCCGCTCCCAGGATTTCACTTCTACAAATATCAGAATTATAGAGAAATAAAAAAAAGGGAATGGAAACAATCACTACAACACAAGAATTTAAGTGGAAAACTCCCAAAATAGGAGAAAAACTACTGCCATCAGAAAAAAATTCTATTATATGAAAAATTTCTACAGTCACATAGATTTTCCTCTTTTCTACCCAATGACCCTAATATACCCAAGCACTCTCTCATAATATATTTCTTGTAGTTTTATAATAATGCACATATTAGATCTGATGCATGCATGGCTTTTCTACATTAGAAAATAATAAAGAGCAAATCAAGAGAGAAAATTGAGTATAAAATATGTTTTTAATGTTTGTTATATATTTATATATATATATAATTAACTTGCACAAATCGTACATTAACATTAGTAATATCATTACATAAATTGTAATTTCCTAACGGAGAAACGTATGGACTTGAGTCTCCATGGTGCAAGAGACACAAGTCATATAGAGATATTTCATTGTTTATCGAAACATACAAGTCTATTTGAAGTTCATTTTGTTAAGTGATATTGATTTCGCACACGCTTGCACATTGAGAGTCTTGAGCGGAGTTAAATTGTTGCTTGAAGTTGAAAATCTAGATAATCTCAATGTTTGTATTTCTTTTGAGCTTGGAACATTTCGTGACTTCGGAGATACTTGCACGGTTTTTAATTCGATACAAAACTCACACTTTGTCGTTTACGTCTTTAGTAATTGATTTGTATTTTGCTATTCTTTTTCTTATTTTGTTTTACTTGAGGACAACCAAATATTCGAGTTTGGGGGTATTTGATGAGTGATTATTTTACTCATAAATCAAGTATCATTCAGCTCAAATAGTTGTAAGTTCTCAAGCATTTATGTTGGTTTAATGTGCTTTTACTTTATTTTTGTAGTTCTTATGAATAAATGAGAATCAACATAAATTGGTGTCAAATATGGATATTTTAACCATTTTAGATGAAATTTGAGTCCGATACGAACGCAATGCAATGAAAATCAGGAAAAACGGAGCTAAAACGAAGAAATGGCGCCAACGGGAATAAAAGCTGCCGTGCTGAGTTTCAGAAAGTGCCGTAGTGCTTAAATAGTAGCGCCGTGGTGCTGCCTGGAAATCAGACTTCCAGAGGCTAGAGCACCGCAGCGCTACACAGCGTCCGGAAGCGTGTTTTTAGTGAGTTTTTAGAGCCAATCTGGACCGTTGATGCCATCTGATCGAATGGTTGATATTCAACCTGGCCTAGGTCACCTTGGAGCCCCTTAAATACATCCTTAAGTCTCCATTTGAAGGGTGGAGAGTTGGATAAACAAACACAACAAAGAGAGCTAAAAATTTCTAGGGAGGAAAGAGCTTGGAGCTAAAATTTGGAAAGGGAGCTTGAGAGAGTTACTTAAAGAATTGAAGCTTGAAGTTTTACTTCTACAAAAGAGTTTTTCTCATTTTCTTTCTCATCCTAGTCTCATTTGAATTTTGTATCATGCTTGATAATTGAATATATTTGGATATATAAAATTCTTGTTGAGATTAGTATTGGATTCTTCTATCATAAATTAGTTGTTATATGCTTGGGGCATGATGTAACTTATACTTTGATTCGTATCTTGATTTCCAATATGTTCTTTAGTATTGTTATTGAATTTATTTATACTATTCTATGCTTAATGCTTCTCAATTAATTAGCTACTAGTTGGATGATTTGGTTTCTAGAATTTGACACTTGAGAAAGGAAATTTTAGAACAACCATAGGATAGTATAACCTAGGATTTTGTAGAGTTTGAGAGAACCTATAATTCCTTTGAAGCCATGATCAAAGAACCATTGAACATAATGAATTTTTATTTTCTAGGTTCGGAATAGAGATATTGGAACCGAGATTTAAGAGTGATTTCACTCGGCACTCGAGAGAGGGAGTAGAAATATATTTGGGTTCTTGGCTTATAAACTAGGAATAATTGATTAGGATGAAATTGGTGATCAAAAGACATAGTTGATGGTTAGGTGAATTTAATCCCCTAGTACATTTGTGCATAGAGTCTCCATATTTTATTTTTGTATTTGTATTTATTCAATTATCGACTTATTTAAAGTTGGTTGCCTAGATAAAGTTAGATCACGATAATTCTGGTAATTAATGATAATTTAACACCCAATTCCTCGTGAGATCGACAAATCTATACTTATCACTTTATTACTTATTTACGACATGTGCACTTGCGGTTATTTTATGTATATGCATTTAGCGTAATATGTCTTTACAACATAAAGTGCAAAAAGAAACAAAATAAGGAATTTGTCTATTTCGTTTGCAAAAAGGCTATATATATAAGGTTAATTGTCCTAATCATACTTTTTGGCATATAAAGAAGGGTATGCTTCTCCATTTTATTTGTCATAAAGTTAATTTAGCTCTTATACCTAAATGCACTTAGTGAATAGATACGGATCCTACTATTTACATAAGTGTGTTCATGCAAGATTATTTGTAAAGTCGGTTGCAAATTGATGATGAAAGATTTATTTGTTTGAACAATGGCAACACAACTTCAGTAGAGGTTATATAAGGTTATTTAGATTACAGTTAGAGACTGGTTAAATTTTAGGTTTGGAAGAGACTTTTAAAATATTCTATTTCTGACTTGAACAAATATAGTCATCCTTGTTCATTCGAAAATAGTTAAATTTAGTTTCTTTCAAGATTCAAATTTCTTGCAACTAGTTCTTTGATTGATAATCTTTATAAATTTAAAATAATTACCTCATCAAGTTAATCTTGTATATTAAGAAATATGATACAAAAGTATAAGTCAATCAAAAGAATTTTTCTATGGTATGATACAAGCTTTTTTTTTTTATATATCTCTTAATAGAGAATTAATAGTCTTATGTCAGATGAAATTCTTAACCTACATAACTTAACAGACTTTAAAATCTGTATTAAGTACATTAAGGAATACAAACAAACATAAGAAAATGAGAAATCAACAGGAGTTTTGACGTCTTAGAGCTATTTTATACTGATACATGCAGACCATTTCCTATAGTTATCTAGAATGGCCAATAGTATTACATTATGTTTATAGATGATTATTCTCATTAAGAGTACCTATATTATCTCATGAAAAGTCTCAATTTCTAGATGTATCTAAGTACTTCAATGCCCAAGTTGAAATTCAACTAAGCTAGAAAATTAAAAGTGTCAAACCTAATCATAGTGCATACTATGGTAGGTAAGATGGATAAAGTTAATAAAATCCAGAGCCATTCACTCAGTTCCTAGAGACATATAGAATCATCTGACAATACGAAATACCGGAGAAACCTAGTATGAAAAGTATAGTTCAGTGATAATAAAGCAAACTAAGGACATAGTAAGAAGTGTGATTAATCATTCTTTTTCACCTATATCACTCTAGGAAGGAAAACTAAAGATTGCAGTAAATATACCAAACAGAGTTTCTACTAAAGATAAAGCTAAAATCCCATATGTACTATGGACATACAAGAAGCCTAGCATTAGGTACTTGTATGTCTAGGGTTGTCCAACTAAGGTTAGGCCACATAGGCCATATAGAAAGTGATTAGACCCAAGAGTTTTAGTTACTATTTCATTGGGTACTCTAAAAAAAATAATAGGATTCATCTTTTATGATATCTCTTATAAATCCTTTTCAAAACGAGAAAATATAAATTCCTTGAGGATATTAAGTTTGGGGGGAGAAAAGGTTAAGAATATTATTTTTGAGGACGAACTCATTTCTCTTCCTTCAGTTGCAATTAAAAATATTCAGGTTTCAGGCTTCTATATCTAATATTATTCAAGATACAAATTTGGGCTCAAGACAATATTCAACAACTCCCTGTCCAAAACTAGAAAGTTACTCCAAAAGAGCAAACTCAACAACCTCAAGAGAAAGTGTCATTAAGGAAATCCACTAGGGAAAAGAGAAGTACAACTTCAGATATTTATATTGTTAATCTCTAAGAACATGTGTTTGATGTGGGAGTAGAAAATGATCCAATTATTTTCACTTACGCTAAGACAATGTTCTAACTCTTAAAGTAGATTGATGCCATAAAGAATGAGATGAAATCCATGAAGGACAATGATATTTAAGATCTTGTCGATATTTGGGTTCGTCTAGTTCCAATGGTTTCACTCCGAAGGAAGGAATTATTTATAAAGAGACTTTCTCTCCAGTTTTAATGAAAGACTCTTTCAGGATAATTTTGGCACAAGCAGCTCATCATATTCTGGGGTTACATTAGGTGAATTTAAAGACTACTAGTTTCCCGTTAAGATATTATAGATTCCATCTAGTCATTTTCTCGCTTGGTTTTGAGAAAAATTCATTTGGTGGTTTTATATATCACAAGTTTAGTGGGAGCAAGTTTATTTTCCTGATTTTGTATGTCAATGACATACTTTTAGCTAATAATGATATAGGCTTGTTATACAAAATCAAGAAATTTCTATTGAAGGATATTGATGTGAAAGATCTTAGGAACGTCTCTTTTGTACTAAGGAATACAGATACATTGAGATCATTCCTGATGTATCTTTTAGGATATCACAAAAGAGCTATAGAGATGAGGATTATATTGCAGGAGATATGCTCATTGGCTAAAGGTGATAAATACAGTCTTAACCAGTACCCATAATGATACTGAAATTAAGGAAATATAGAAATTCTCTTATGCATCGGCAGTGGGGAATATTATATATGTTTAGGATTGTTAGGCAGATATTAATAACTCTCATATAGATCATTAAGTAGCAGCAAAATGGGTTATGCAGAATTTAGAGAGAACATTAGTTTATGTGCTCATTTATCAGAAATCGAAAAGTTTTTAAAGATCATTGGGTATTCTAATTCTTATTTTTTTGGATGCCTATATAGTTAAAGATCCACTTCTGGTTATATATATTTACTAAATGGAAGAGCTACTTGGAAAAGTGTTAAATAAACGCTCACAACTTCTTCCACTATAGAGAAAGGTATATATAGATCTTGTTATAAGGTATCGATTTAGGGAATATAAATGTGGAATTTTATCACTAGGCTGCAAGTTGTGTTTGATAGTTTTAAAAGACCATTAAGGAATTATTGTGATAATTGAGCAGCATTGTTGTATTCTAATAATAACAGAAACTCTTGAAGTCAAAGCACATAGACTTTAAGTTATCTGTTGTTAAAATAAAGTATTCAGAATTGACAAATGTTTAAGGCACATGTAAGTACAAACTCCATGATAGTAGTCACTCACTAAAGGTTTATCACCTAAGGTACTTTCATGAGTATATTGCTCATAATGGTATTGTATTTTAAAGATGAACTGTTTCAGTGGGAGCTTGTAGTTTGGTCCAAATGTTCATTAGTGATACTTATTCCTTGTTTAATTTCTACAGAATATGATAGATGGTTTTTTATATAAACTCTTAATTCAAATATGATATTTATCATATTATTATCTTTCCTACTATGGTTTAAGCATAAAGTTTGCGATAATGCATTAAGAGGAAAGACCAAGGTTGATCTCACTTTAGTTTAAAGTAGGACCAAATAAAAATAGGCATGTAAGATCATTTTTCATATAATTTCCATGTCATACATCCATACTTGATCTGTGTCATTTCATGTATTGATATAGTAATCATTGATGGGTTTAGTAGCCTACCTAAGTGCAATAAAGACCACTTTGGTTTCACGTTGATATACAAGATGGTCCAGATTTTCATAAGGAGTAATTTCTTAACAGTCAGTAATAAAGTGCGCACTCAAGTTTTCATTATATAGTTGTTTCTAGAAAAACTCATGCAGCCCAAGTAGGAGACTGTTGAGTTTTATAATTAACCCTTTTGTGGGCTACACGTGTGAATGACAATTATATAGACTAGGGGTTATCTAATTAGGTAGGCTAATTAAGTGATCTAATTATGGGATCAAGAAATTACTAATTAAATAAGAGTTGTGTAATGTGTAGTTACCCAATACAGGACCAATAAGGATTGATGTGGTCTCTATTAGCTGTCAGTATATAAGAACATAACTATTAGGGTTTTGGTCCCCAAGCTAAATAGAACGTACGCACTTCTCCTCTACCTCTATCAACAGAGAGAGATCTCATTGAGTATATATAAAGTATTTTGGTTGTGGAAGGCCTTCTACCCTCAAACTCTAATTAATACATCGCTTCCGCTTACGTGATCACATCCTTTGCTGTCAAACACAATGGATCCAGATTAGTCACGGATTTTCTCTCAACAAATCTTTTCCTGATAATTTGGCATGATAGATTTTAGAATTATATTTGGTTTAACAATCCATTATGTACATCTAATATATAACCTAAGAAAGAATTGCTATGTAACCATAAAAAATTAACGGCACTAAAGCCAAAACAAAACAACGCTGAAAATTGAGAAACCCAGGTGAATGATTTGCGCAATGGGTTTCGATTTTTGCCTCACGACCGGCTGCTGTTGCTTAAATTCAGCCCTAGCAAGTTAATTTTTTTTTTTGCCTTCATACATGAAACCCTTTGGTCTGCCAAGTTCTGGTCAAGCTACTCGCTGCACTTGACGAAGGCCGAAATGGTGTGGCAGAGGGCAGCAGTTTTTAAGATGGCAGCGAGGAGTGAAAGCGCGAAAGGGATCCACAAGTGGTCTGGTCGTAGCAGAGGGATGGTGGCGATTGTGGAGAGAATGACTCCTTGGAACACGAAGTAGACGTTACTGAGGTGGAGAGCTTTGGCTTCCAGGCTGTGGAGCTTGGCTTCTTGCTTGGTGTTTATTTCTTCAGGCTCCTTCATATCAGCTTTGTGGAAATAACTATTGTTAGATTGATCATTAATACTAGGAGTAACATGGGAGGTTTGGTACGAATTACTAGCACTACTAGTAACAATATCCTTGCTCATGATTGTTTTTTTCTGTTGCTTTTCTTCTGATTAATAATAATCCACTAGTGCTCATGCACTCACGCTGTCTGTGTAACTGTTATCCTTTTTTTTCCCATGAGATTGGGTTTGAGTGTAGATCTTTAGTTTGTCTTAAAGTTATATGTATGCACGTATATTTTGAGAACTATACATGTATAGTTAGATTCAAGATTGTTGTGCAGCGGAAGCACAACTACTCCAAATATCTATATTTAATACTAAGACAATATTAAATATAAACTACCAACTAGCTACTGAAATTAACGAAAGCAGAAAATGTGCAGAAAATACTAAATGCAAAAATAAAGGAGAAAACAAAATTTAGCAAGGTTCGGCAAATTACCTACGTCCTCGGGGCGTTGCTGACCACTTCACTAACTTCAATAAGAGGAAATACAAAATCTGGGCTATAATGCAAAAACCCAGAAACAAATGGGAAAGGGGGCAAAAATAAAACTATGGAGGTCCTTAGGAATAAAGGTCTTCACTAATAGGGAAACTAATTTTGGAATGATTAAAACCAATTACAGAAGGCTTTATTTATAGCCAACTGCAGACCTCAAATATTCATACACAAGCGATGTGGGACAAAGTACAAAACTATTACAAAAGCTAACATGCCAAAATTCTAACAATCTCCACCTTGGCGAGTTAGCAGGTCTCACCTAAATTTTTTCACTTTCCGTATCCTCTATCCATTACAGCAACGCCACTTTATGCGCCAAAAGGCACCATCAAACTTGCAGGATAACGATTAATACACGTGTAACACGACACGACACGTGTAACCCGTTTAATAAACGTATCATATGTCATATTATGACCCGTTTGACACGATTACTGACATGATTATTCTAATTTAACACGATTATGCATTACTTAATTTAATTTTACTCCTATAAATATGCTTAGAATAAATCAAAATCACGTTTAATATATTAAAATATTAATAAATGTGTCATATTAGTGTCGTGTTGATACGACACGAAAACGACACGTTTAATTAAACGGGTTACAATGGTCATTTTCGGATTAAGCGGGTTGACCTGAAACACACCCGTTTATTATACGTGTTACACGTGTCAACCCGAAATTGATACGAAAATTAAATGGGTCATCCAAACCCGTTTATTTTGTGTCGTTTTCGAGTCGTATCGTCGTGTCGTGTAGAAATTTGTCAGCCCTTAGAAGGAGGCATCATCCTGTTGGCTGGTTGTTCAATTTGTTCTCCAACACATTAAACACGATATTCAATTCACAAAACCGCAAAATTGTCAGAAAAAGGATTATTTATATCCTAGAAAACGACAGTAATAGACAAAAACGACATCATCTTGAAACGTCAATATAATCCATAAACGACATCATAACACTTTTTTTTTTCCGGTAGTGATTGTTGTTGTTTTAAAAAGGACAACACACAAAAATTAAAGACGACAACGGGATAACCTTTTTTTTTTTAAATGTGAAAAAAGACCAGAACTTATTAAAAATAGACAAGGTCAGAAGGCCATAAATAATGCCAACCGGATAACGAAAATTATCTCCTAGAAAAACAAACAGGGCTTCATTTTCTTGGAGCGTACACATTTTGACTCAATTTTGATGTAAGTAATAAATGATCTACAACTTATAACCAACAAATTATTATATATACTAAAGTTGGGGGGATGGATCACTGTAGATGAACAGTAATACGTTCTCTTTTTTCTTTTTTTCCTGTTTGGCTTTAATTGTACTGGGGGATGAATCACTGTAGATGAACAGTGATACGTTCTCTTTTTTCTTTTTTTCCTGTTTGGCTTTAATTGTGAATTTACGTTTTTAATCCCTTAGGTGTGGTGAGGGGTGGTTGTAAGTGTGGTCTTTTTGGTAATTTCGCATGAGTATTTTAATTCCTCTCGTGTCCTGCTTCGGCTGAGGGTATGGGTGGGTTGGATATCTCATTAGCTTTTGTCCTTGGTTTCTCCGCTTGGCATTCTTTGTTCTCTCTGGTTTTTGTGCATTTGATGCTTTTGTCTTCCTCTCTTCTCAGATGCTCTCTCTTTATCTCTTCCATTTTTTTTGTTTCAGTTTTTTATTTTCTTCGATCATACCTTCCTTTCTTTTTCCTTTGGCAAGTTTTTTCAATTTATCAAGGCGTCCAGGACGCCGTTATAAGAGGAGATACAGATGCCAAAGCAATTGGTAAACGAATTATTCTCCCATCTAGCTATACTGGAAATCCTAGATATATGATTCAAAACTATCAAGATGCAATGGCAATATGCAGACAGTATGGAAATCCTGATTTATTCATAATATTTACATGCAATCCTAAATGGTTTGAAATTACTCGCGCCTTGAGAAAAATTCCCGGTCAAAAACCTGAGGATAGACCTGATATAATTGTAAGAATTTTTAAAATGAAATTAAATCAAATTTTATCCACTATCAAAACTGAAAAAATCTTCGGAACAATTATTGCGGGTAAGATCACATCTCTTAACTCAATAAATCAAAATATATTATAAAAAGTATTAATACCCTTTCTTAATTAAAATTAACACATCCTTTTATTTTTTCTGTTTATTTTGTAATGTAGATCTATACGTCATCGAATTCCAAAAGCGTAGTCTACCTCACTGTTATTTTTTATTCTGGTTATCTCCAAATGAAAAACTATATGAACCATCACAAATAAATAAATTTATTTCTGCTGAAATACCAAACCCTGAAACAAACCCAGAAAAGTATAATATTATAGCAGAATTTATGATGCATGGACCATGTGGAATCGCTAAACCAAATGCTCCATGCATGAATAATTCTATATGTTCTAAAAAATTTCCTGAACAATTTAAGAATGAAACAACCATTGAAGAAAATAGATTTATTAATTACAAACGTAGAAATACAATATTTTATGTGCAAAAAAGAAAATATTAAACTAGATAACAGATTTGTACTCCCTTATAATAAAGATCTGTGTTTAAAATTTCATGCCCATATAAATGTTGAAATATTTTCGTAATCAATGTTAATAAAATATTTGTTTAAATATCTAACAAAAGACCCGGATAGAATAAGACCAGTAATAGAAGATAATATCTGTACAGAACAGTCTGGACAAATTATTTATAAAGAAATAGATGAAATAAAAAATTACATTAATTGTCGGTACATAACACCGTATGAAGCTATGTGGAGATTGTACGAATATTCCATACATCATAGATATCCAGCAATACAAAGATTAACAATCCATTTACCGCATATGCAAAACATAACATTTCATTCAAATCAACGACTTGATAACGTAATCAGACAGCTAGGAATTTAAAAAACAACATTAACAGTTTGGATGGAAATAAATAAACTTAATACAGAAGCTAGACAACTGTCATATATATAATTTCCCACTAAATGGGTATGGAATAATAAAGATAAAATCTGGACTCCTAGGAAATCTGGGTACTCAATTAGACGAACTTTTCATGTCCATCGAAATTCCGGAGAATTATATTATTTGAAGCTACTGTTAAATCATCAAAAAGGTGCAACAAGTTTTGAATCTTTACGAACTATTAACAATATAACATATTCAACAAATCAAGCAGCATGTAATGCATTAGGTTTATTAGGAGATGATAAAGAATGGAACGAATCAATATTGGAAGCTTCATTTTGGTCAACACCGCCTCAACTACGACAACTATTTGCTATAATTCTATTATTTTGTAACATTAACAACCCAACAACATTACTTGAAAATCATTGGAAACTTATGACAGAAGATATTTCACACAGAATTAAAATCTTATTCAATAATCCAAAATTTCAAATTCCCGAAAATGAATTATACAATTATGTATTGTACGAATTAGAAAAACAACTAAACTTAAATTCATCAAGCTCAACCAATTTTAATTTACCTTTACCAACAGGAATATTAATTGATGATTTGAATAACAAACTCTTGCGAGAAGAACTTGATTATAACATCAATAAACTAAAAGAAGAAAACAATATTTTAGAAAAAAATCTAAATAATGAACAACGTTATATCTATGAAGAAATTATCAAATCATTAAACAATAAAAAACAAACCTATTTTTCATCTGTGGACATAGAGGCACTGGAAAAACTTATTTATGGAATACAATCATTACAAAAATTAGATCAAATAATGGAATTGTATTAACGGTTGCATCATCTGGAATAGCCTCATTATTATTACCTAAAGGCATAACTGCACATTCAAGATTTCGAATACCTTTATCAACTGATAAATTTTCTACTTGCCATATAAAAAAAGGGACTCAATAGCAAAAGTAATCGAAAAAATAACATTAATATTATGGGATGAAGCGCCAATGAATAATAAAAATTATTTCGAAGCTCTGGGTAAAACACTACAAGATTTAAAAAATAACTTTAATCAACCTTTTGGTGGAATGACAATCATATTAGGTGGTAATTTCAGACAAATTTTACCTGTTATCCCTGCCGAAACAAAAGAAGACATAATAAATGCAAGTATAAATAATTCTTATCTTTGGTCACATTTTAAATTGTTATCCCTAACAGAAAATATGAGACTCAAAAACTCAAACACTATAGAACAAGAAAAAAAAGAAATTCTAGAATTTTCAAAATGGATATTAAGTATTGGAGATAGTACCGTAGAAGGAATAAAAGATTCTGAAAGTGAAGATATAACATGGATTAAAGTACCAGAAAAATATATAATACAATATGAATCAAATCCGATCGAAAAATTTTAAAATTAATATACGATAATCTTGAAAAAAAATTTAATAATATTAACTACATACGACATAGGGCATAATAACCCCAAAAAATAAAACATCAGATGATATAAATAAGTATATACTATCACTAATACTAAACGAATCAAAAATTTATTATAGTTATGATACAATAATAGCTTCAACTGAAAACATTGATGAACTCAATTTATTATATCCTCAAGAATTTTTACACACTTTAAATTTAAATGGTATACCACCACACGAATTAAATCTTAAGGTTGGAACTCCGATAATGTTATTACAGAATTTAAACCAATCAATGGGACTATATAACGGCACAAGACTTATTATTACACAATTAACAAATAGAATTATAGAAGGCCAAATAATAAATTCAAATAATGAAAATGAAAAAGTTTATATTCCAAGGATAGAAATGATTACAAATGAATCACGATGGCCATTTACCTTAAAAAGACGACAGTTTCCTGTAAAAACCTGTTATGCAATGACAATAAATAAGAGCCAAGGACAATCATTAAATAAAGTAGGTATTTATTTAGAGAATGAAATTTTTATACACGGTCAATTATATGTAGCTTTATCGCGAGTAACATCTCCTAAAGGATTATACATATTAATAAATGAATCCATCAATAAACATCCAAATCATATTAAAAATATTGTTTATAAAGAAATTTTACAAAATATGACGTGAGTATAAACCTAATACTATTAACTAAATATTTTGAAAACCTTATATTAATATAGATTTATATATACATTTCCCATCATTTTATACATAAGACTTTCAATTATTATTAATTTTATTTCTATTTTACTAATTTTTTCCTCATTTTGCAGTTAAAAAAATGGCAACACCAATACGGTCTCTCAAGCCAAACGAAATTTATGGACCAATTGAAGTTCGTATTAGCAGACTGTGGCACAACAACGACTATACAACCGGACATCTGATAAGTCTAGATTGTGTTTTAATTGATCACGAGGTAATAAAAAAATATCAAATTACTTCATATCACATTATATTATAATTTAATATAATTAATGCATATATTCCTTTGGTATACTTAACATTATATTATATAATATCATATAATAATCAAATAGGTTTTTTCTACGTAGCATGAAGCAATATACGGAACAATTAAAGCCCGAGATGCAGATCACATATCACAACAAATAACCGAAGGACAAATATACTAAATCAGTATCGCACCAAATAAACTCAAATACAAGGTTGTTCCTCACGCCGCAATGCTTCAATTTGCCAGAGCAACGTCCTTTACCCCAATAACGACCCCAACAACAAACATTCCAATGCACAAATTTTACTTCATAGATTTTGATCAACTACCTTCTAGAATAGATATCCATGACATCTTATTAGTTATTTTTATTTTCTTATTAATACTGACCAATAATTACACAAACTCTCAAATCCCAATCTCTT
>JXTC01000525.1:16474-59432 GCA_002914845.1 Trema orientale | reverse complement strand
ATATATTTATATATATATTATATCATATATTAAAAAAAAATTTGTATTAAAAAAAATGTAAGCCGTACGTTTATTTTCTTAAAAGAAAAAACGTAATTGTATATATATATACACTAATTAATCTAATTAATTAATATATATATTATACTAAAAAACAACTTTTTTTTTTGTGTGAGTTCTTTGGGGCATCGGGTTAGCTTCAAGTGAAAAACATCTCCATCATCTTCTTTGTACATTACAAGGAAAAAGAAAGAAAAATACAACAAAGCTTATACCCCAAAATTAGGGTTTATATATTTTGATCTAATCGGAATAAATTGCAAAAAATTAAAATCTAAGGAACCATATAATTAACGACCAAATATCAACCATACATTCATCACATGATAACTCATCCATTCATCATCAAATACATATAAAAAATAATGTAATACCCACTCATGCATACAGATAATTAATACTACATACTCATATAACTGCTATGGTACCAATTGTTGGATTTAAAAAACGACTTTCACAACGGAAGATTGGCCCAGGAACATTCAAAAATTTTCTCGAAATAATTGACTATATGAGTGCATAGTATTAATTCATATCAAATAGGAATATACAAAGAGAATAGATTTAATACCTCTTGTAGCCTATCAGCGGACTCTAGCTTTTCTGTCTTCTAAACCACAATCTTCTAATCTAAGCCTCAAGCACAAGTGGATGAACGTGTGGGCATTGCATACAATTTCTTAAAACTCACACTTTAGGTACTTGCAATTTTCTCAACACATGAGATTGCAAGAGTTTTGTTCTACAGAGAATAGGAAGACTCTCTTCTTTTTCTCTCTAGTTTATGGAGGCTCTGTAGAAAATAATACGTAGTGTCTATTCTGCTAGGGTTTCACCTTATATATATATATATTAAACTATTTAATAAATAATATATTAATCAAATTAATATATAATATATATAACCTTAAAAAAAACCGTAACCTTAGTTTTTTTAAACGTAAACTTAAATATATATATATAGATATCTATTTATTAAATTATTTAATAAATAAATTATATTAATCAAATTAATATATATATATAACTTTTAAAAGAAAAAAACGTTTCCTTTTGTTTATAGGAAACGTAAGTTTCCTTTTTTCTTTTTTTTTTAAATCATGATTCTATATATATATTTAAATTAATTAATCTAATTAATTAATTAATATATATATATATTTATATAAACTAGCAGATAACTATTTCACTTTCAGTCAGTCTCCCAATTTCTATTTATCTAATTATCTGATAATTAGATATTTTTAAATTTAAAATTTAAACAAATTGGAAAACTTATCCCTCCATAAATTTAAAATTAATTAATTCAAAATTAATTAATTAATTAATTAATAACAATTATTAATTACATATAGATAAACTATTTATCTAGACAAAGTGTGCAGTAACATAAATAATGTAATATCCAGTACAGTGTTTGTAAGAGATAGAATTGGGGACCTATGGACCTGTAATTCAAGCTCCAATAAATTATGACAATTAATTAAACTCTTTAATTAATTTGTCTAATTTATTAATTCTAGTATTACTTCACTAAAAATATGGAATTGCACTCTTGAAATTACAGAATTAATTTACTCAGAAAATAGCGAGCAGTCCATCGATTTAATCATTACATGTAGTTCAATCCTCCATAGACAATTCATAATTGGAGCTAGGTTATATTCCGTTTACCTCTCCAATTACATCTTTATCCTTGTGTATCATTGATTCTCTAATGAATAATTAATTTATAAATCTATTATAAATTGAGTACTCAAATTGTTCAAATACTGAATCAATACACAAGGGAATCATCTTTCTAACTTCCTAATGGAAGGAGTGGATTCCATATCTATAAATTACATTCCCAGCTACTCATCTCATCATGCTTCCAAGATACAAGTATTTCGATCTGTTTAGAAAACAAACCTTTAACAAGTATGTCAAAGAACATAATGTTATAAATAGGAGTCTATAACTACTCAAGATTAAGATTGATCTGCATATGATCATCTAGTAACATTATTTGAACTCTCAATAGTTAACAGAATTTATATGAGATTCAAATCATGTCTGGTCCAGTCCTATATAATCGAAATATAAAGTACCTCTATTGTGATGTCAATACATCAATAGTCCGGATAAGACTATTATATTCTCAATGTTAATGGACCGTACTAATAATATATAATTAAAGATCCCAAACTTTAATTAATTATTACGGACTATATTTAGTTTATTATCCATAAATTTAATCCTCATGTATATAACACTTATATGCTAAATTTATGGTCACATAAATAAACTAAGGATTTTCTGATATTTAAAGACATACCAATTATACACAAATTCAAATAGAAAAATATAATTTTATTAATTCAGCAAATATCCAAAATATACATGCTTTTAGGGCATAAACCCTAACAGTTAGAAGAGCATTTTTCTTCTCCTTTATCATAATGCCAATGGATTATAGTGAGTACTTAGGTTAAATGGTTCCCCTCTTTTCTAGGTGGATAAAGGTTAATTAATACAAATTATGCTACTTATGGTAATCTATGTAAGAAAATACAGTAAAATTTAGAAAAACAATTTTTGCTATCTTCTCTTACACTAATCTAATTTTAATTGGTTATACATTAATTCTTAATAAAGTAAGAATAAAGTTACATTGAAAATAACGAATAGATCTTCCAGCATGATACTATATTCATTACTCTAGAGTGTAATCTCCTTTTCAGAACTTATCTAGAACATCAAAAAATTAAAACTCCTTTCAATTCAACTTCCCGGACTTTTTATTCCAGAACTCTCAATTTTATCACAAAAACTTCCCTCTCAATTTTTGTGAGGCAATTGCCAAACTATATATGTATGATTCTACTTTATTCCTAAGGCATACCTAGTATTTATAATAGAGCAAAAATAGAATTCTAATCCTACTCAAAGTCTTATAAGTGAGGTTTCTTATTCCAATTTATCTCCTTTAATTAGATTAATATGCCTTATCTAGAATAATCCAAGAAAGACTAAGGGCTAGTTTGGCATTGCCATGATATGCTATTATCCTACTGCAGCTATAAAAAAAAAAGCCTAGATGTTTGGTAAATTTAATTTGCAAAACTATTGTGTTGTTTAAAAATAACATCCAGTATTTGGTAAACTCTGGATTGTGTGTGATGTAAAATGATATTTTAGATAATTCGTATTATAATAGCAGAATCAGCTTTGAAAAGCATCCATTATTTTATTTCTTAAATTTTACTTAAAATAATCTGCTCGCCAAAAGCAGTATTTTAGCAAACGCCTCTTTCTCCTATTTTCTTCTCTAACCATTTTTAAAAGCTAAAAACAGAATCTAAAAGCACTCCCAATGAGAGCCTAGGAGAGAGAAGTAGAGAAATACTTAAAAATCACATGACAGTATAGTCTAACTTTGATGAGACTCTAGGGTGGAGCAAAAAAAAGGGGCCCTATAAGGATTGGTGAGGGCCAAGGTTTACCAGTGGCCGTTCTTCTTACGTAGGTGTATAGGCTCCAATGTTTGGCTCCTTGTGTGTTCTTGTAAAACCCCTTAAATTCTGGAAGGGCATTTTGGTCTTTTGACCCAATTTTTTAATTAAAAAATAATAATTAAAGTCGAATTTTAGACAAAAATGTGAAAATATATGAAAGAGGGACTAAATTGTAAATTTGAAGGATAAATTTGAAAGAAAAATTGAAAACCAGGGACTTATGTGTAATTTTTAAAAAAATTGCATTGCCCTTTAAGGAGCTGACACTTGGTCAGCATCATTTCCCCTTCTCCCTTTTTTCTCTCCTCCCTCCCGACCCTCTCTCTCTACGAAAACCGGTGAAAAACATCGAAATTCTGGCAATCTCTGATGAAGCCCTTCCCGGCGTTGTTGAGCATCGCCACCGGCTGGAAATGGAAGCCCAGCTCTAGACAAACCTCGCGCCGCCATTCTCACCGCCTGAAAATGCCTATATCGCCGCCAGTGATGTGTGGAAGCCACGAGCTATTTTTCGACGCCGATTCTGGCGACGTTTCGCCGTGAAACAGGTCGGGTTCGATTCGTCTCTTCACGATCTTTCCACTGGTATATATATCTTGATTCGAAGTTGCCTCATTTGTAAATTGCCATTTTTGACAGTTTTAAATTATTTTAGTTTTATATATTGACTTTTCAATCTGACCGTTAGATCGTCAAACAAACTTCATATTTGTGTAGTACTCGTGAAAACATGAATTTTGAGGTATATATTGACTATATTTAGTAATTGGCAAGAAAAACGATTTTGTCTCATTTTACTTGTCGTGGGTCCGGGTTCGGTCCGAACCCGAATTAGTCAAGTCATATGTCTAACCTAGTATTTTTGGGTGCTCTGAATTCAGTGGTGACCTTCATTTCTCTGTTTGAGGCTCTAGTGAAAAAGTCACTTTTTCAAGTGTACTTACCGGGATCCCGAAACGACTGTTCAAACACCTAAGTGACCAACGGGAGTTTCTTCGAATGCCTTTGGCTTGGTAAAGCTACCATATTGAGGTAGGAGTTTAATTACCTGATTTTATACATGCTTTAATTTAAATTTTTACATTATGACTATTTTGTGAAAAATTGTGAATAAAACGATATTTTGATAAATTGTTGAAAAATCTTGGATTATTCTAGAATTGGACTGTATGACTTCTATACATATTTGTAAAATCGTGATCATGGGATAATTTAGCAGATCTACTGTCCATGGTACAGTAAATTCCAGAATAATATCAAGTGGAGTTTTAAAGTATTATTTGGTTATATGTTGCATGGTTATTACATATCCTACTACATATTGTACATACCATAGGATTACACATAAGATACATCTTATGTTAGCCCAAGATTGACTACCCAAGAGCGGGATGAATTGGGTTTTATAACTTTTTAAGAAACTTTTAAACTATGTAAAACTATAGACCACTATTTTGAAACTTTGAGGCTAAAGGGACAATAATGCCAAATATATAATAATAATACCAAGTCAATTAAGCACAATAAATATCAAACAAACAATCAAATAGTTTGCAATAAAGTAAAGAGTGTAGGGATAGAAAAAATACAAACTCGATTTTTTACGAGGTTCAACAAATACAACGGTTTGCCTACGTCCTCAGCCCTCGGTAACTTGCTTTGAGCTTTCCACTATCGGATCAAGATTATGGGCTTAACCGACCTTTTTACAAATGGAGTAAATTCTTCTTAGGCTTACCCAACCTTTACAATAGTCTTGACTTGGGCTCTATCACGCCTAACCTCGGATTGTTTAGACTCTGGTGCCAATCTCGCCTATACTGGGTTCTTTAGACAATGGTGCCAATCTCACAAACTCACGAGTTATTTAGACTCCGGTGACAACCTCACCTACATACATGTTGTTTATAACTCCGATGCCAATCTCATCTATGCACGGATTGTTTATGATTCCAGTACCAACATCACCTCAACTTAAATAGTTTTATAATACAAGAGTGAACACACTCACAAACTCTCCTCACAAAGTAATGAATATAATTTTGGCTTAGGAGATTAGAGGACAATGCACAATGGATGCTCTAAGATTGGCTCAATATGATTTGAAAGCTAAAGTTTAGTAAAAGAGAGCTTTTGTACTTAGAAATTGATTGGGTATCAATATACGTTCATAATTTCTCATTCTAAGTCATCAAACATAGCTCTATTTAAAGGCATCTTCAAAAACTAGCCATTTTCGACCGTTCGAAAAATGCTGTCAAAATTTTGGTCAACCAGAAATAATTTTGGTCGACCAAATAATCAGCCGTTGGAATCTGACACTCCAGTTCAGCTCCAACGGTCATTTTTCATCGTTGTTTTGGTCGACCAAGCCTGGTCGACTAAAATGGGTCTGGCTTCTTTGATCGAAACTTTTGTCGTATTTAAAACTTTCTTTTTCTAAATATTTTTAACATTAAAAAGGAACTTTTTGAGGATATTTTGGCTAGATTAAAAATGATATTTATTTTCAAACTTCTAAAATAAAATAACCATTTTAACCTAAAGATAGTTTGAAAATTCTTTTGAAAGTATGAGCCAATGCAAAGAGAATCTATGGGCAATGAACTAAATCAAATATAAGACTAAGTATGAAATATACGTTATCTAAGCACAGTCTTGTATCTTGATTTTTCATATTCAAGTTTGATTCTAATAAGTCTAATATACATCCATCTTCAAGCTTGATTTCTTGATTAAGTTGAGCTAGAATTTTACAAGCATTTCACTACACACTCAAGATAAATCATTAGTACTAAATCAAATGCTTGTTATCTTCAAAACAAGAGTGAGTAAGATTGAAACCTTAATTTCTCAACAATCTCCCCATTTTTGATGATGACAAATATTGATTTATAAGATAAAAGAAAATATACAATAAGGATATGAAAATATGAAATTTGATAAGTTTACCTTAATCGTTACCATTTTTTAAGCTCTATCTCAAAATGTGCTTGAGAAAGTAAAAGGACTTGCTCCCCCTTTTTAACTCAATTAAGCATCATAAGCATATTATGAAAAAATTAGAAATGTGTGCCAAACAAAGTTCTCCCCCTTAAAATATGCACACTCATGAATAAATCTTTTTCTCCCCATATTCATAAATCAACATTATTCTCTCCCTTTTGATATCATTAAAAAGATAAAAATAAATTTTTAAACTAGATATCTTATAAGACCAATCTATCCCCTTTGAAATAAGATTCTTTCTATATTAATTTACTATATTACTCTCTCTATTTGAATTCATGACAAAAATATATCAAAGAGCAATGCAGAAACAATTTTCTCCTAATACGAAAAACAACATGACAAGTAATGCAATTAAGAGATATAGAGGAATCAAGAATTGAATAATCTTCAAAATAAGAATAACAATATCAAACATAAGATTGAACAACAATATGATGCCAAAGTGAAAATAAGAGCATTCTTTTTATTTTTGGCAAAATTTCTTCTATTGATAATAAGTATGACTACTATAGCATATTCAAAATAGAGAAATTGCATCAAATCAAGATCATAAAAGCTCTAAATCTTAGTATTTTACTTGTTGACAATATATTTCTCTAAGTATAATCAATATAAAGCATAAGAGAATTTCAAATCATTAAAGCACAATAGTGAAATAATTTCTCTTTCTTTATTTCTATCTAACTATAAAGAGCATATCACAATTTATAGAAAATGATAATGACAAATTTAGTACAAGCAAATCATAAATATGCTCTCTCTTAATATATGAATAAGAGCATAAATAACCAAAGTAAGAAAAGATCAATCATATATGAGAGATATCAATTATAGATACCAATTATTTATGGAAACTAATTATTTTTGAAAAAAAAACTACCAATTATATTTGAAGAAAAATAATAATCAAGTTTGATACCAATTACAACTATGCCAATAGATACTAATTGTATTATGAAAAACTATACTAAGTTGATACCAATTAAAACAATAAATCAAAGCACATTCTTCTCCACCTTTTGATATCATCAAAAAGTTGCATAAACATGAAGGATAAGATTGATATCAATTAACAAATACAAAGTAAAAACATGAATAAGCAACCAATAACATGTTATTAACTCTATAAAATTGGAGTTATTGAATTAAGTTGTTTCAAGTGTTTTTCTTGTTGATTTGATGTTTTGTTTGTTTAAGTTGATAGGAGAATGAAACATAGGTGTTTGATGTGAATTAAGATGAATTTGTGTCTCACAAATGGGTCTTTTAAACCATTAGAATTAAAGTTCAATCCGATAGGTCGTAACGCAACGAACATAAGGCAAATCAGAGCTCAAATAAAGAAATGGCACACCCGGAAAACCAAGGCACCAGACCAGTGGAAAAGTGGCACTGGGGCGCCAAAAATGGTGCCGCAACACCAAGTCTCAGGAACTTTTGGTGCCACGGTGCCACTCCTTACGTCTTGAGAATTGACAGCCGAGATCAACTTTTTGACGATCCAAGGGTCTAAATTTGGCCTGCCTTAGGTTTGCAAGAGCCACCTCTTTAAAACCCTATCTCTGGGGTTGTAAGAGATATGTTGGGATAGAGAGAAAGAGAGAGTGGCAGCCATGGAAGGAGAGGAAGAAGAAGAAGAAGATGATGAAAATATACTCCAACCAACTCCATTTCTTGACTTCCTCTATAACATCAACACAACCGTTTGTTTTTAGCTTTTTCTTTTTATTTTCTTGAGAGTTTTTCTTTGTATTTTTCATATTTAAAGAGTGATATTGTTGAGAGCAAATCTTTGAGAGAGGATTTAAGAGAGCAAAACCCAAGTTTGGAGGAGGAGATTGACAACCTCTATGAATATCTTCAAGCTCTTCAAAGAGGAGGAATTCTAAAACTCTTTTCTCTTTGATATTTTGTATTTCTTAAATTCATTGTATTAAAATTTTATTGTTCTCAATTTATACTATGAACTAAATTCCTTTTTGTCTAGTTTTACCATGTGAACCAACCTAGTATCTTGTGTTTATTTATTTCTCTTCTTTTATTAATAGAATCCATTATTGAGTTATTTGTTTTACCTTATACTTATTGCTTCTATTTAATTGATCACTAAATAGATTATTGAGTGAAACCTTTATGAACTTGGGAAGGGAAATTTAGATTTAGACTTAGGTAGAACAACATAAGATTACCTAATGTGGGGTGAGTTTGCATAGGATAGGAATATACCTATGTGACTTGTGCAACCTTTCTCTGAGAATAACTAAACTTAATGAATCTAGTCAATTTATATCAAGAGTAATATATTAACTTGTCTAGGTATTTTCACCTATATCTTGGAAAGGAGTTTGTGAATACATTTGAATTCTCTGTTGACAACTCTTGTGAATTAATTGATGTAAAAGGGAAATTGGGAGATTGCGTGTTTAAAGGAAGGTTGAGGAATTAGTAAACCTAAATATTTTTCTTATTGCTTACATTCATTTATTTTGCATGATAGTTTAGTTTCCTTTAATTTATTTCTCAAAAATCCATAGTTTTATTGTTTTAATAAAGTTAGGGTTGAGATAATTTTGATACTTAGCATTGAATTAGAAATCAATCCTCGTGGGTTCGACACTCTACTTCTATATCTATATTACTTGTGACCTTGTGCACTTACATGGGAGGGTGTAATTTTATAGTTGCATATTCCAACCAACACAAGTATCCAATCCAAACAAGACATATTATCTAAGTTTAAACAACCATAAGAAATAGATGTTCAGAAAAGATAAAGCATAATAAAGCATGTCTTGAAAGCTAATGAGAACCTTATATGTGATATTCAACAAAAATTTGTTCCATAAAATTTATAAGATGAAAAATCGTGCGCAAATATTCAAAATAACAAAGTTACAAAATATAAATATTGAATTCAAATATCATGTTATTTTGAGTTCAAATACATCACCAATATAGATAAAATAATTCAATTAATTACGCATAGTTTTTATCATGTAAAAACTATCAAGCATTTGCACAAATATAAGAGTTTAAGCATTATGCATTGTGCAAGCATTTTGAGTCATATATGTGTAATTAATATATTAATAAAATTAAGCTCATAAATAAAATCCGTAGAAATAAGAGAAAATAATTCAAAAACCTCTAAAATCACTTAAATACACAGCCTACTGTAAGTTTTCGGTAGACCGAAAACCAGTTTTTGGTCTGCCGAAATTGGCAGAGAAATAGATTAATCTAGGCCATTTTTTCGGTAGATCGAAAATATTTTCGGTCTGCCAAAAGTCCCATTTTTGCTGGTTTTTGAAAATTTTTGTTTGAAAAATGAGAAAAAACGTTTAATCCATCAACTAAAACATTGAAAAATCATCATTTGAGAAGCATGAAATTATTTTTGAAAGTTTGAGTAAAACAAACAATATTTACAAAAAATATCGCAAGATAGTTTATTATAATCAACCATACCAAATTTTCTTTGTTTCAGTGTCTTCAAAGGCTTTAAGTGCTCGAGATCAAACTTTTTAAGAAGACATATCTTGATTGGTTGATGAGGATTTCATCCTTATAACCTACTATTTTGAAACTTTGAGGCTAAAGAAACAATAATGCCAAATATATAATAATAATACCAAGTCAAATAAGCACAATAAATATCAAACAAACAATCAAATAGTTTGTAATAAAGTAAAGAGTATAGGATAAAGTAAATGCAAACTTGATTTTTTACGAGGTTCGACAAATACGATGGTTTGCCTACGTCCCCAGCTCTCGACAACTTGCTTTGAGCTTTCCACTATTGGATCAAGATTATGGGCTTGACCGACCTCTTTACAAATGGAGTGAATTCTTCTTAGGCTCATCCAACCTTTACAGTAGTCTTGACTCCGGCTCTATCACGCCTAACCTCGGATTGTTTAGACTCCGGTGCCAATCTCATCTATACCGGGTTGTTTAGACAATGGTACCAACCTCACCAACTCACGGGTTGTTTAGACTACAGTGACAACCTCACTTACACACGGATTGTTAATTACTCCGGTGGCAACCTCACCTATGTACGGGTTGTTTATGACTCTGGTGCCAACCTCACCTCAACTCAAATGGTTTTACAATACAAGAGTAAACATACTCACAAACTCTCCTCACAAAGTAATGAATACAATTTTAGCTTAGGAGATTAGAGAACAATACACAATGGATATTCTAAGATTGGCTCAATATGATTTAAAAGTTAAAGTTTAGTAAAAGAGAGCTTTTGCACTTAGAAACTGATGGGGTATCAATGTAGGTTCATATTCTCTCATTCTAAGTCGCCAAACATGGCTTTATTTAAAGGCATCTTCAAATACTTGCTATTTTCGACCGTTGGAAAAATACTATCAAAATTTTGGTCGACCAAAAATAATTTTGGTCGACCAAAAAGTTTAGTCGTTGGAATCTGATACTCCAGTTCAGCTCCAACGGTCATTTTTGGTCGACCAAGCCTGGTCGACCAAAATGGGTCAGACCAGTAAATGGTTTCTTTGATCCAAACTTTTGTCGTTTTTAAAACTTTCTTTTTCTAAATATTTTAACATTAAAAATGAACTTTTTGAGGATATTTTGGCTAGATTAAAAATGATATTTATTTTCAAACTTCTAAAATAAAATAACCATTTTAACCTAAAGATAGTTTAAAAATTCTTTTGAAAGTATGAGCCAATGCAAAGAGAATCTATGTGTAATGAACTAAATCAAATACAAGACTAAGTATGAAATATACCCTATCTCAGCACGGTCTTGTATCTTGATTTTCCATCTTCAAGCCTGATTCTAATAAGTTTAATATGTATCCATCTTCAAGCTTGATTCCTTGACAAACTTGAGCTAGAATTTTAAAACCATTTCACTACACACTCAAGTTAAATCATTAGTACAAAATCAAATGTTTGTTATCTTCAAAATAAGAGTGAGTAAGATTAAAACTTTAATTTCTCAATATCTTAGGCATCACGGTATTTAGTAGGCGGCCAGTATCCCCGCCCTCGGTGAGAGCCCGTAAAGCTGCATGGGGTCTTCTGATTATTCCCACTCAATAGATGTAGGCGTTTAGTTGTCTTTCCGGTTCGGTAGACATAGACGCATGGGTGTCCCTCCAGTTTTCTGGGATAGGTATCAGGCAAAGAGTACTTAGTACACATGTAGTACAAGTTACTCTAGTTCGTGATGAGAGGATGTGAGCTCATGGGATGAGATGATTTATGATATATACAATCTTGCGATTCTGATTTTGGTTTTGAATATGTGATTATTCTGAATATCGATTATTTTATAAACTTGATTTATAAATGGATTTTGCAGAAGGTATTAACCATGCAGGTTTGGTAAAAATTGCATCCATTTTAAAAAGGTAATTGAGTTTCTACTGAGTATATGAATGCTCATCTCCCTACTTCTTCCCATTTTTAGGTGTTGAATTATTTGTGATAATTGTTATGGTGGCTAGACAAGTTATTTGGCTTGTGCCTGCAGTTCTATTCCTATTTCCTAGTGGGTGTTTATGTCTTGTTTAATTCCGTTACTCGTTCAATTATTTAGCCAAGTTTAATGTTCTTGCTAAATGGATGTATGAGGACAACAATACTATATATTTGAGTACTTGGAATCATAAATAATTTTATGTAAATTATTTTGGAATTTTTGGGCCTAAAGTTTAAGACCGAACCATCTTTATCGAAATTTTAAGATTTATTAAATAAATTAAATGGAATTCCTCTAAACTTTGAATGAAGTATTTTCTTGAAAAATCTATATTAAAGAAGGCTTTTCTTAATTTGAATTTTACTTATTTGTGAGGACAAAAATTCGAAACTGTAAGTACTTAATTTTATGAAATTTTCAAAAAATCACTGTTTATCACTATTTTCACATAAAATTTCTAAAAATCACAGTCTTGGATTTCCGGTCGTGACAGTTCTCTTGAGCAGTCAATTAGTATTGGTGCCGATAGTAAATCTATTATTAATTCAAGCTATAATTAGGTCCAATGTTAATTAACTTTAAATTAATTAGATTAAATATATAAGTAGTGATCAATTCAACTAAAGGTCCTTACTCATAAATTAAATATATATTAAGGAGCCTATTTACAATTAAATATTATATGAACATATATCCTCATAAAAGATGTGAATAATTGGATATAACACTTTCTCAGTATTTGTTTTTTTGTTTTGTATATAAAAGTGAAATGAATTGTAGAGATAATAATGTTGTTGTTAGAGATGCAACATCATAAAGTAATAAGATATTTAATTTAATTTTCACTTCAAAAGAAAAAAGAAACACAACATAAACTAATTATATTAAAATTAGGGGATACATTTTTACGTCACGTTATCTTTAACCTCTTAGTCCCGAAATTAGAAACCTACACCACCATATTTATAAATAGTAAAGAAATTATGATCAACTCACTTCTGATTTATATGCTAATTTGAGGAAAATTATTCGTTCAGAAATATGTGGCATAATTTGGTTACTATTTATAGATCTGCTAGTAAATAGATTTGTTATTTTTGAGAACAAAAACTTAAATCCAAATATAAAGGCATAACACAAGCAAGCAAGACTATTAGTACGTAGTACTAGCATCTATTAAAACAGCAACCAACAGAAATAACGATCATAGTGTTAAGGCATACGAGGATGTTAAAATAAGAAAAAGCCTTGCGCTTCCATCGTACAGTACTGTCAGTTTCATGATCATGATTATCATCTTGAGCTATGCCGGTGGTCACTTGATATCTTTCAGATTGAATATATGTTTTGATCGAGCTCTTCGCTGCACTTCAAGAACTCGTAGGTGTTCCTACACAGGTTGACCGATTTCAAGATGCCGGTGAGCAAAGAGAGAAGGAAAGGAATCCACCAGTGATTGCATCTGAAGGTGTTGGCGGAGATTGATGAGAGAATGACTCCTTGGACGACGGAGTAGCGGTTCATGTCGTCGAGAGCTTTGGATTCAAGATTGCTGATTCGCTTCTCTTGCTTCTTGTTTATCTCCTTTAGTTCCTCAATTTCTTTTTCGGTACTTGATTCGGAACTAGTACTACTATTGATAACAGTACTACTGGCGCCACTATGATCACCTGTTTGGGCTTCATGAGTAGTAGTACTCTTTTTGTCACTTTAGAAATGTCTATAATTTGTATATGAATAATAAATGAGGGTTTGAACGTAATTAGGTGGGATATAATTAGTTGCCAAAAGCTCAAGGCCAAATGGTCATATATATAAAGAGTACTATTGTACGCGGTTTATTTGAACATATAGAGGTTAATTAATTAAAGGTTAAGATTGAACGCGTTCCTTATATATTATAATGATACGTAGCTAAGTAGTATATATATCACATTATATTGGTGGTCCATCACTTAATATGTCACAACTGGAAATCCAAGACCGTGACTTTTAGTAATTTTACGTTAAAACAGTGGTAAATAGTAATTTTCTAAAATTCCAGAAAATCGAGTACTTAAAATTTCAGGTTTTAGTCCTCGAAAGTGAGTAAATTACAAAATCATGAAACTTTCCATTTCTTTTAATTTCTCAAGAAAATCCTCATTTAAAAGTTGAGAGAAATTATAAATAATTAGTTTGGAAACTTTTATTAAATCATGAAATTTAATGAAGCGTTCAATTTAAAACCTTAGATCCAATGTCCAGGTAATTTACATAAAAATCATTTATATTTCTAAGTACTCAAATTTTATAGCAAAATCATCCTCATACATCCACTTAGTAAATACACTACAATTGGCTAAATAAATTTGACATAGAAAGGAAAAGTTGATATAGAATAGGAACCAACCATTGAAGATGTAGGAAACAACATAGATACGCCAAACAAGCATGTCAAGCTACCCAGACAATTACCCCAAAAATAAATCACCTGAAAGTGGGAGGAGGTAGGGGGGTGAGCACGTGAATGCTCAGTAGAGACTCGATTACAAATTTTTATATGTAAGAAAATATACTCACATTGAAGGTCCTGCATGGTTAGTATTCCATTCAAAACAGTTCACAAAACTCAAGTGGAAATCATAGTCCAATAGTTTCAAACATTCCAAAACTATTGTAAAACATCCATCAAAACCAGCGCACATCAATTCAAGCCAACATATCACTATGTATGCAATCATGATGTCCGAAGTGTCCTAGTGGATCACCCGTAAGTCCGAGCCACCTAAAAAGGCGTCGTGAGTCCAATCACCTGTTATAGGGCATCGTGAGTCCGATCACCCGATGTAGGGCATCGTGAGTCCGATCACCCGTTATAGGGCATCGTGAGTGTATGAATGCATGTAAATGCAACATGAACGATAGAATAGTGATATGCACCATTTCTACAAAATTATCAAATGATCATGCAGTACTCTTTAATCAAATAGCATTTCTTCCTCAAAACTGAGTTCTCAAGTCATTTTGGATTTTCTAAAAATTTCGGCATTATAACGGCCGTTATTGATTAAAACCCAAAATTCCAATTTCCTGTATAAAATAGTTTCAAATAGTATAAATGACATGCCAACCAGTGTGACGTGCCTCTCAGACAGTTTATATCTCAAATCAATTCAAAAACAGATATAAGCACAAATTTTATAATTAATTTCACGAAATTCTATATTTATCAAAAATATGTAAATTTACAAATTAAACTAATTTTAGAATCAAGTAATCGAATCCCTACCTCAATCGAGTTTTCAAATAGCGTTATGGGGCTATGGAGAAAGTTTGGCGTCATTTGGGTGTCGTTTGGAGGGTCGGGCGTCGTTTTCGAACCTTTTGATCAATAGGTTTGAAAACTCGATTTTCAATTGGAGCTTCAGATTGTGAAACGGATTTCACCACTGATTTCAGAGCACCCAAAAATGCTGGGTTAGACATATAATTTGACCTATTCAGGCTCGGGCCGAACTCGGGCCCACGACACGTAAAACGAGACAATCTAAGCCGTTAGATTTAGATTTTCGGGCCCGTCACCAAATATAGACAATATATATATCAAAACTCTTGTTTTCACGAGTACATCACAAATATGAGGTTTAGTTTACGATCTAACGGTCGGATTGACAAATTTAAATATAAAACTAAAATAGCTCAAAATTAACAAAAATGGCAAAATTCAATCCGAGCAAAGTTAAGTCAAGATATATATACCACGATGATCCTCTTGTCGAGACGAGTTGATCAAGCCCAGTTTCGGGGTCTATCGACACCAGAATCGGTGTTGGCGACGGTTTTTGTCCACGTCATTTTCTGACAATTGCCGGCGTTTCAGAGCTCCGATGGAGCTGGTTTCTCAGCAGGGGCGTCGCAGGAGGACGCTGGTCTAGTCTGGGTGGTCGGCGATGGTCACTGTTGGCTGGACGACGTCGAATCGCAGAAGACCCGTGGGCAGCGTTGGGCTGTCGGGAGAGAAGAGAGAGAGATGCAAAGGGGAAGAGAGAGAAGGAGAAAGGGGAAGTGGGAGGAGGGCCACATGTCCTAGCCCTAATGGGCATTAAAATGCTTTCAAAATTTTTACTTTTACCCCAAATTTTCGAATTATTTTTCACTTTAATCCTTAGAAATTATGAAATAACCCTAGTATTTAATCCTTTATTTCAATTAAACCCAAAGTTTTAAATAATAAATTTCATTATTTTTAATTCCAAAAATAGTAAAAGACTAAAATACCCTCACAATATTTTGGGGTTTTACATCCTTCCCTCCTTAAAAGTGGACGAAATTCAAACACGACAGGGGTATAAATAAAACAGTTAGGGGTAACAGTCAAAAGAGAGTGAATCACTTGTTATAAGACATAGGAGTAGTACGCCAATTACTGATTAAATCAAGAAGTGTGAAACATACACTTCACTTGGTGTTAGGGCTCCGCCAATATACCAATGTCACACAAGGGTATGTGATAAGGATGTATATATCGAGATATAGAATCGCAAGATGACTAATCAAAAGGCATAAGGTCTTGACATAAGGGATTTAGAAACAATGACCCCAAGTGAAACAGTAACGTTAATCAAGACTAAAAGTTGAAAACACAAGGCTTCTATAATCAGGACAGTGATTGTTAGGCACTAATACGGTATAACAGACCAAATGTCAGGTATGTACAATACCGTCCTTAGATCACACCAGATCAATAACACACTGGGACCATTCCATCTATAGCTAAACTTGGTCCTAATCAATCACTGAGTCCAAAGACTCTAACAAGCTTCTCATCAAGACAAGATTGCTCCTTAACAGGGTTTCGAATGGGAAACAAATACACTTGTGTTATACCAGACACAAGATAGACGAGTTTAGAGATCAAAAATGACAACAAGAGTACAATGACATAGGTCATTTACTGTTCCTCATAACGAGTGAGTAACGATCATGTACACAAGACATTCCTAGTCAAGGACAAGACTAGAATTACCATGAATGGAAACCTCCAACACAGAAGCACATAGCACAACAAATGCCAATAGAACCACAACAGTCCAAGCATATAAAATGCAAGTATCCATATAACAAATATTATCCAAAGACTTTCCAAGTCTTTTATCCATGGTAATATCACATGGTATTAACTCATACCACAATTAAACCCAGAGACTCTCCAAGTCTCTTTGCCCAATATAGGATTATAATAACAATCCCAAATCATCAACCACCTCCAAAGACACTCTAAGTCATTGGTACAACGGTATTCATATAGAAATGACTCAATACCCAATATACAAATAAAAATGTTAACAACACTACAATGCCCCAAAAACAAGGTTCCAACAGAATAGGTCGTCTTCGCGGCGACGCCTGTTTCCTATCTAACCTCATTTCATTTTAAAATCATAAACAAATATATATATATATATTTTGAAAACATGCGACACAAAATCAGGGGCATATAGGAATACTACACTAGTTCACAATAAAGTCTTACCTTGGCCATAGGTAAACCAAACTTGAACTTCAAGTACTCCTTTTGAAAATATAATAACAAGAGTCCAACAACTCTTAATATAGACCCATGAGTAAAATGATCCCTATGCCACCATAATGATACTTAGATCCATCTCAACCCAAGTGATGAGTTACAAACTGAACTCAATACCAACGAATTCAATGATGACTCTATTCCATAATAGATTTTAATCAGAGTCCGCAAAAATCCCTAAGAGTCAATATAAGCAAAGTACCACAAGTAGTATTCTCCCATTAATGCCAAGAGAGAATACATCGATAAGACTGATTCTTGTTATCATCAGTCAATCAATTTTGTGTTTAACATATCAATTTCCACTTACTAAGCTAAGTAAGTACGATAAGAAGAAGTTTTTCTGCTTGATATGTAGTTTACTGATTAAACTATCAAGAACTTTAAAATATGTCAATTTCTTTTAAATCATAGTTAAGCATAATAGAAATTTTTATCAAAATTTCAAGGCTATTCAAAGATTCTCAAACATGTCTCCAATATATTTAAAAGTATATCTTCTTTTCATTAGCAAATTATATTATGTAAATAATTTCCCATAGTTCTTTATTATTGAAAAATTTTAGGTAACATATAAGTGAAGGTTTCTTTAAGATTTATATCTTTGAGGTACCACACTCTGATTATTTTATTAAAAACGGTTTTAAAAGCTATTTCAATAATAGGAAGAACTTATAAGGTATTTTAGAAAATAATAGAGTGTGTCAAAGTGTAAATATATATATGTGTGTGTATATATATATTAATCTCACTCAAATTGTAAATTATATTTATAGAAAATAATCTTTTCGTGTAGCCAACTGATTTATAATATGCACAACTCCATGAATTTAAAAGTTCAATTTATATTTTTAAAGAAAATACTACTCATTAACATGCATACTCAAAATTTTACCAAACGTTAAATCATGGTATATCAATCCATAACCCTTATCTACTTGAAAATTAAAGTTTCATGTATCAAATAGTTCAAATTTTAATTTCAGAGAAAATGACATGTATCATCATACATCACCTAAGTCTTTCTGAGACTTAGATATTCAAAACCAAAATATCTTTATTCGAAGACTTAAATAAGATGTCATCCCAAGCTCCCTACACTAGGAGTTCCCAATACTTAGGATATCAAATCAAATCAACCATGCAAGTGATCAATTATTCAATTGAGACCAATAAAGTAAAGTCAACCCAACTTAACTTAACCAATAAGGATTCAACAACCTATTCAACACCAAAATCATGTATAGCTCAATAAAGCAATTCACACACATAGTAAGAGGTTTGGAAGAATAAGCATATTCAAATAACAAGGCACATAAAGCCATTACGACAAGACTTTACAAAACTTCCAAACTAAGTTTTCAAAATATAAAATTTCTCCATTTATACTAGGTTCCAAACAAGTTAGCATAACCATTTTTTTTTTTTACCTCGCAAAATTCTTGTATCAAGATATTATAAATTTGACTTTTAGAAATATATGCATAAATGTCTAGGAACTTATATGTATACCACATTAAATCACACCAAAGATTTTCCAAGAAGTCAACTTTGTTGCCAAAAGTTTCCACATATATTTTTTTTTTTCCATAAACATTTTATGTTTGATTTCCAAATTACTTTGCAATTCATTTTTTGAAAACTTTCTTTAGATTCAAAATCATGTGACAAGCAGAAACTCAGTAGTTTTTAAAAACTGTATCTACTATATTCAAAACTAGGAATATATTTAGGAACTTTATCTTTAAATTAGCATCACTAAATATGCAATGAGACCTCACTAGTATCACAACTAGTTTTAAATAAAGCAATTATTTAAATTTTATATTCTAGGCAATTTCACAAACCTTAAATTCAAGTAGTATTATTAATTTTAAAACCATATATTCCTTGTAAAATATGAATCACACACACCCAACTATTATTCAGAATTAAGACGTATATGGTTCCTTTGAAAATAAAGATGATACATTGGTCAAATACAAATGTCTACCTCATTCAAGACCAAAATTATAAAATGAGAATTTTCCAAAGTTTCAAAACCAATTAATCAGGTTTTAAGTCTAACCAATTTTCAATTTTATAAAAATGTCTACATTTAAGGGCCACATAAATAGATTTGGCAACTAATGCAATGCAACATTCAAGGAAACATTACATATCATACCAATTAGTCAGTCCACAAGTAATATCTCATACAGAAAGATTTTATCAATTTGAAACTTCTCAACATAAACATCAATCACCAACTCATTAATCCAACTAGATTCCACTAATTCAAGAATTTCCTTATAAAAATTAAACTTGGTAAGACTAGAAAAGAACTTTTTTTTTTTACCAAGTTTATATTATTAAATCAATCCATGAATGAAAACTAGCATGTTATGTCCACTAACAAGTCCAACTAATGCATGATAGAAAATTACAAAAATATTCTACCAGATACTCAAACTGGTTAGTCACATATAAATAATTTCTAAAAAATTCAAATCACAACCCTATAAGCACATATATTGTCAAGTCACGCCAATCAAGACACAATACACTGAATTGCTATTTTAGAACCTACGAGGTTCATATAGCTTTAACACAGTAATGGACATAGAAATACAAGAGTGAATGTCCATTTAAGTTGAGGAATTTCGACAGAAGTAGAATTCACTAGTCTCGTGTTATCCCCGACACTTCTGAGACTAGAATTTCAGGGTTATAACTATCCCAAGGATACCAGAGTTCTATTCTAGGGATGTGAACAAACGATTTAGAATGAATCGGAACAAAGACAACAAATTTAGCTAATTCCTAAGTGATGTATGAGGTATTTATCAAATATTTCTTCAAAAACCTTTTCAAACACCAAAATATCACAGGCAAGATCCCAGACGGATCTGAAGCTTAAGGCTCTGATACCAAAATTGTCACGACCGGAAATCCAAGACTGTGACTTTTAGTAATTTTATGTTAAAATAGTGGTAAATAGTAATTTTCCAAAATTCCAGAAAATCGAGTACTTGAAATTTTAGGTTTTAGTCCTCGAAAGTGAGTAAATAACAAAATCATGAAAGTTTCCATTTCTTTTAATTTCTCAAGAAAATCCTCATTAAAAAATTGAGAGAAATTATAAATAATTAGTTTGGAAACTTTTATTAAATCATGAAATTTAATGAAGCGTTCAATTTAAAACCTTAGATCCAATGTCCAGGTAATTTATATAAAAATCATTTATATTTCTAAGTACTCAAATTTTATAGCAAAATCATCCTCATACATCCACTTAGTAAATACACTACAATTGGCTAAATAAATTTGACATAGAAAGAAAAAGTTGATATAGAATAGGAACCAACCATTGAAGATGTGGGAAACAACATAGATACTTTAAACAAGCATGTCAAGCCACTCAGACAATAACCCCAAAAATAAATCACCTAAAAGTGGGAGGAGGTAGGGGGTGAGCACGTGAATGCTCAGTAGAGAATTGATTACAAGTTTTTATATGTAAGAAAATATACTCACGTTGAAGGTCCTGCATGGTTAGTATTCTATTCAAAATAGTTCACAAAACTCAAGTGGAAATCATAGTCCAATAGTTTCAAACATTCCAAAACTATTGTAAAACATCCATCAAAATCAGCGCACATCAATTCAAGTCAACATATAACTATGTATGCAATCATGATGTCCGAAGTGTCCTAGTGGATCACCCGTAAGTCTGAGCCACCTAAAAAGGCGCCGTGAGTCCGATCACCCGTTATAGGGCATCGTGAGTCTGATCACCCGATGTAGGACATCGTGAGTCCGATTACCCGATGTAGGGCATCGTGAGTTCGATCACCCGTTATAGGGCATCGTGAGTGTATGAATACATGTAAATGCAACATGAACGATAGAATAGTGACATGTACTATTTCCACAAAATCATCAAATGATCATGCAGTACTCTTTAATCAAATAGCATTTCGTCCTCAAAACTGAGTTCTCAAGTTATTTTGGATTTTCTAAAAATTTCGGCATTATACGACGGTTTTTGATGAAAACCCAAAATTCCAAGTTCCTGCATAAAACAGTTTCAAACAGTATAAATGACACGCCAACCAGTGTGACGTGCCTCCCAGACAGTTTATATCTCAAATTAATTCAAAAACAGATATAAACACAAATATTATAATTAATTTCACGAAATTCCATATTTATCAAAAATATGTAAATTTACAAATTAAACTAATTTTAGAATCAAGTAATCGAATCCCTACCTCAATCGAGTGTCCAAATAGCATTACGGGGCTATGGAGAAAGTTTGGCATCGTTTAAGTGTCGTTTGGAGGATCGGGCATCGTTTTCGAACCTTTTTGATCAATATATTTGAAAACTCAATTTTCAATCGGAGCTTCAGATTGTGAAACGGATCTCACCACTGATTTCAGAGCACCCAAAAATACTAGGTTAGACATATAATTTGACCGATTCAGGCTCGGGCCGAACTCAGGCCCACGACACATAAAACAAGACAATCTAAGCCGTTAGATTTAGATTTTCGGGCCCGTCACCAAATATAGACAATATATATATATAAATATCAAAACTCTTGTTTTCACGAGTACATTACAAATATGAAGTTTATTTTACGATCTAACGGTCGGATTGACAAATTTAAATATAAAACTAAAATAGCTCAAAATTGACAAAAATGACAAAATTCAATCCGAGCAAAGTTAAGTCAAGATATATATACCACGATGATTCTCGTGTCGAGACGAGTTGATCAAGCCCAGTTTCGGGGTCTACCGTCGCCAGAATCGGTGTTGGCGACGGTTTTTGTCTGCATCATTTTCTGGCCATTACCGGCGTTTCAAAGCTCCGACGGAGCTGGTTTCTCGGCAGGGGCGTCGCAGGAGCATGCCGGTCTGGTCTGGGCGGTCGGCGATGGTCACTGCTGGCCGGACGATGTCGAATCGCGGAAGACCCGTGGGCGGCGTTGGGCTGTCGGGAGAGAAGAGAGAGAGAAGCTGAGGGGAAGAGAGAGAAGGAGAAAGGGGAAGTGGGAGGAGGGCCACGTGTCCCAGCCCTAATGGGCATTAAAAAGTTTTCAAAATTTTTACTTTTACCCCAACTTTTTGAATTATTTTTTACTTTAATCCTTAGAAATTACGAAATAACCCCAGTATTTAATCTTTTATTTCAATTAAACCCAAAGTTTTAGATAATAAATTTCATTATTTTTAATTCCAAAAATGGTAAAAGACTAAAATACCCTTACAATATTTTGGAGTTTTACATAATATATAGCAATAGAACAAAGTAATGGTACATACCAAAAAACAGGACCAACAATATTATCCTACACGGCTATGTGTGTAATAGTTCTGATCACTTACATGTTTAATGATTCCATAGTATTGGAGTAATCTAATAACAATAAATATATATATGGTTGTCAATCTAATAGGTTTTTTTTTTTTTTTTTTACCTATGTGTAGGTATTTTTTTTTAGTCGTTGATGATGCAACGGCCATAATAAGGTGCACGAAAAGATGTGCATCATTATTGCTATTTTTCTCTCTTATTTTTTATTATAAAAAAAATATGCATAATAAATTTTCATTGACCAAAAAGATACCTATATATAGGTAAAAAAAAAAAATACCACCTGAATTGGTACCGTGTATATATATTGCCATTTAGGATAGTTATAATCACCATATGTATGGCCTGCATTAATATTGTATCATATTGTGCAATTTTTCTTTATGGCATGCCTTCAAGCATTATAAGGATGAAGTTAATTTGCAATATTTGTCAAATTACTCTGCTATATACATACACATACATATATATATATATGTACACACACGCACCATGAATATCTTTTGCGATCATACTTCTTTCTGAAAACTATCTTAAATATTTTGCATCTAAACGAACATTAGTAAAATCCAAATTACAGACAAATAAGAATTAGCGGTTTCTTATATAAAAATAGGGGGAAAAAAAAAGAATTAACTAGCTAGCTACATCTACTTGACCAAATATTGCAACTTGATATCACTGAATCACTTCTTCGATTCCAAAATTAACCGTAAAAAATGTTTTAACCTTGAATTTCAACACGTAATTAAATCAATATTGTACATGAGATAAAAATGGCTAAAGTTGTGAGACCACATGCTAGCAACTATAATAATGTTATGATCGAGATAAATGGGATCAATTATGTGAAACCGTAAATTTAGATTTTTAAGGAGCCATTAATAGTACTTCGTTAGAGTAAATTTTATTTTATTCCTGAAAACTTACGACGAACTTGTGCTTATAAATTATTATAGTTGATCGATTCAAGCTTCTTTGCTGATATTGATTTTCCTGGGTTTTGTCCTCGACCTTTAAGACAAAATGGATGGCGATGATCAGCAACAACGAAAATGATGATATGAATTAATAAATGAAATAATGTTCTAACTACTTGTTTGCAATTACATAGATGAAAAGTATAGCTCAAATAAAATACAACCTAGGCAACCAAACACGACCAAGTGTTTTAAGTTGACAAAAAAAAAAAAGTTTGACAAATCAAAACCCATGGCCATGAATTGCATCCCTTGCACTGTCACGACCGAAAATCCAAAGTTATAATTTTTAGTAATTTTATGTGAAAATATAATAAAATATTAATTTTATCATAATTTAAGAGATATCAGGTATTAGATAATTTTATTTCGATTCTCAAATCTTTATAAAATCCATAATTATTAAAACTTTTACGAGTTTTAATTACTTAAGTAAAATACCCATCAAAATTCAAGTAAATTTCCAGCTATTTATTTTGAAAAACTTGTTGAAAATTTAAAAACTTTGATAAATTGAGTTTAACTAAAATCTTTAGTCCAATGTCCAAAATATGATTCATAAAATCGCTTACAATTTCTAGTTCTCAAATTAACAAAAAAATCATCTTCGTACATTCACTTACTAATCTTAGCTAAATAATTGAACAAAGAAAGAAAGACAACAGAATATGAACACCCACCAGGGTTTAAGAGTAGAACCGCAAGTAAAAGCTATGCAGCTTGTCTGACCACCGGGATTACTACCCCAAATAGATATACACCTGAAAGTGGGAGAAGTAGGGGGGTGAGCATTCACATGCTCAGTAGTAATTCAATTACCTTTTTGAGTGGATACAATTTTACCAAACCTGCATGGTTAATATCTTTCCAAAATCCATTTATAAATCAAGTTTATAAATTATTGGTATCCAAAATAATCACATATTCAAAATCAAGACCAGAAACGCATAATTGTACATATGATACATCAACAAGTAATAAGTGAGCTCTCATCCTCCATCACGACCCTGTAATATCTCTATAGCAGAGGTATCCAGCATCCTGACATTGCCCGTAGGCGTATCAGCAAAAACCGACACAGAGGCCTAGGTCTCTGTTGATTGGAATATGCAACTATAAAATCACACACTCCCATGTAAGTGCATACGGTCACAAGTAATATAGATATAGCAGTAAAGTGTCGAACCCACGAGGATTGATTTCTAATTCAATGCTAAGTATCAAAATTATCTTAACCCTAACTTTATCCAAACAACCGAAATATTGATTTTAAAGAAATAAAACAAAGCAACTAAACTAGCATACAAAATGAATGAAAGCAAGTAATAAGGAAAATGTCTGGATTTATTAATTCCCCAACCATAGTTTAAACGCACAATCTCCCAATTTCCCTCTTACATTAATTAATCCACTAGAGTTGTCAACCAAGAATTCAAATATATTCACAAACTCCTTTTCAAAACGTAAGTGAAAACACCTAGACAAGCTAATATGTTACTCCCAATATAAATTGACGAGATTCATTAAGTTTAGTAATTCTCTCAAATACTTGCACAAGTCACATAGGTATATTCCTATCCTATGCAAACTCATCTTATATTAGGTGATCTTATATTGTTTCACCTAAGTCCAAATTTCTAATCTCCTTTCTAAGCTCATAGAAATTTCACTCAACAATCTATTTAGTGATCAATTAAATAGAAGCAATAAACATAAGATAAAACAAATAACTCAACAACAGATTTGATTAATGAAAGAAGAGAAATAAACAAACACAAGATATTAGATTGGTTCACATAGTAAAACTAGACAAAGAAATATTTAGTTCATAATATTAATTGAGAACAATAACATTATAATCCAATGAATTCAAGAAATACAAAATCAAAGTGAGAAAAGTTATAGAATTCCCCCTTAGAAAAGCTTGAAGGTGTTCATGGAGGTTGTCAAGCTCCTCCTCCAAGCTTGGCTCTTGCTTCCTTGAATCCTCTCTCTAGGATTTGCTCTCAACTATACTACTTTATAAATATGAAAAATAAAATGAAAAACTCACAAGAAAATGTAGAGAAAAGAAGCTAAGAACTAACTATGGTGTTGATGTTGGGGAGGAAATCAAGAAATGGAGTTAATGGACCATGTCTTCATCTTCTTCTTTCTCCTCTTCTTCTCCTTCCATGGCTGCTTCACTCTCTTTCTCTCCATCCCCATATGCTTCTTTCAACCCCCAAAGATAGGGTTTAAAAGAGGTGGCTCATGCAAACCTAAGGCAGGTCAAATCTGGACCCTTAGATTATCAAAAAATTGATCTCGGCCGTCAATTTTTGACACAGGATGCGGGAGGTGGCACCGCGATACCACAACTACCCGAAAGTTGGCGCTGGGGCACCACTTTTGGCACTGCAGCGCCACATTTCTACTGGTTTGGTGTCGCGACTTCCCCGATGCGCCATTTCTTCGTTTTAGCTCCGATTCGCCTCATTTTCGTTGCGTTATGACCGTATCGGATTCAACTTTGATTTTAATGGTTTGAAAAACCCATTTGGGAGGCACAAATTCACCTTAATTCATATCAAACACTCTTATTTTATTCTCCTATGTACATAAACAAGCAAAACATCAAAACAACAAGGAAAAACAGCTGAAATATTACTAGATAACTCCATTGTTATAGACTTAACAGTCTCTCATCTAGCATTGTAGTAACTCGCCAGTGATCTAAAATACCGCGATTCTAAAATGGAACTCAAGTGTGTGATCATATGGTATATAAAACATGTAACAGTTTATAATAACCATGCATCCAATATTCAAATCATGCTTTAAAATCTAACTTGGTATTATTCTGGAATTTACTGTACATGGGCAGTACACTGCTGTTTTACCCCAAAATCACAATAAAAAAATATGTATAATAACCCACACCGTCCAATCCCAGTATAACCCAATTATTTACAACAATTAATTAAACCTTCAAAAAATCACGATTTTTCATAAATAGATTTCAATGCAATTAAAACTCAAAACAGTTATAAAATCAGGTAATTGAACCCTTATCTCGATATGGTAGCAATACTAAGCTAACAACGCTCGAAGAAACTCCCGTTAGTTACTCGAGTGTTCGAACGACAGTTTCAGGAACCCGGTAAGTCCACTTGAAAAAGTGACTTATCCACTTGAGCCTCAAATGAAGAAACGAAGGTCACCACTGAATTTCAAAAGTGGGTCCCGGAGCGGGACCAGCCTGTGACACGTAAAACGGTACAATTTAAGCCACAAAATTTTAATTTTCGTTCCACAACAAAACATAGTCATATATTATATCAAAATTCACCTTTCAACCTCATTGAGTCCAATTTCGAAGTCAGAACTCAGTTTCGAGGTCCCGAGCATTAGTTACACTCAAAAATCCAAAAATTACTTTAATATCATTTTTCAAAGGAATTATTAGAAAAATAACAATATTTTTGGTATTTTATAAATATACCACTTTCTAAGGAATATTTAGAAAGTTACTATTTTTCCATTCACAGCCCAAGGCCCATTTACAAAATTTGACATATTTTCGGCCCAACTCTTATTAGGTTAATAAAATATCACTTTTTAAAAAATATTTAGAAAAATACCCTCTTTTTCTAATTAAAAATTACCATACTTACAGATACCTTTTTTACTTCTACCAACTGTAATTATTCATGAATTTTTAACCCTCTTTCACCTCGTAAATTTACCTCGGATAAAATAATTACCTAACTAAAAATTTACGAAAATATCACTTTTTACAAAGTTGGTAAAAACGGTAAAAGTGGTAAAAGTGGTGAAAATCTTACCGAAGATGAATTTCACTGAACAACCACTTGGAGGTGGTCAGCGATGACGAGACAAGACTCCACTCGCCGGAGGTGACGAAAAACGGAGGTCGGACGTCAGAAATTTCGCCGGAAAACCGTGTTTCTGACGTGATCTTCAGGTGGTCGGATCTCAGTCACCGGAGCTCCGATTCCGGCGAAATTAGTGGGGTTTCGATCGTCGGCGAGTCCTTTCCGATGTGGGGTGACATGTGGGCCTAGTAGCAGTGGCTTGTGGTAGCGGCATGGCTGAACAAAAACTGCTCTCTTTCTTCCTTTTCTCTCTCTCTCAAGCCCTCTTTGTTGAGAATTTAATATTCTGAGGGGTTTTTATGCTAAAAATCTGGGTACTGTTGCAAAGGATTAAAATATTCCAGATATTTTGATTATTTAAATCTAAAAATCGATAATTACGATAATGCCACTTAACAAAAAAAAGTTCAAATTACCCTTGTATATTATTAGCTTTTACATCATCCCCTCCTTAAAGGAATTTCGTCCCGAAATTCAAATACGATACACGGAGTACGAGAGAATTAATAAGAAAAAATGGTTAGTCAGATAGTGAGCCATATACTTCCCACTTGGTGTTAGAATCCCGACAATACTTCGATGCTACACAAGACATAAGCTAAGAAGTACAGACAGTTATATGGAATCATAAGGTGACTCATCAATAGATACACAGACACCATAATAGGGAAATGAGGTTAATATCCATAAGTTAGTACACATAATATGAGTAGTAATGATAATCAAGATCGAGAGTCAATAATCCAAGACTCTTATAATCTAAGTACCGATTGTTAGGCACCAAACTAGAGCAGTAGACCAAATTTCGAATACATACGATATTGTTCCCTTAATCATACCAGATCAATAATACACCGAGATAATCCCATTTATTTGTACCTAGAACCTGGTCCTAAACAATTACTGGTTTTAGACTCTAACAAAATTCCGAATGGAAATCGATACCCTTGTGTTATACCACACAAGTTAGACAAATTCAATCGTTGGATACCATAACAAAAGAATAATGACATAGGTCTTTTATCATTCCTTACATCTGGTGAGAAATAACCGAGTATACCCAACATTTCTAGTCAAGGATAAGACTAGAATCACGATAAAATGGAAATCTCCAACAGAGGAGTTCATAGCACAAGTAATAATCTAAGCATATAAAATGCAAGTATCCATATAATATATATTGCTCAAAGAATTTCCAAGTCTTTAGAAGTTTTCCACAAAATAAAGAATTATAACAATAATCCCAAAACATCAATCACCTCCAAAGACTTTATAAGTCTTTGATACAAGGGGAAGTCATATAGAAATGACTCGATATCCAATATACATAATTAACAATACCATAATGCCTCAGGAATAAGGTTTCAATAGAATAGGCCATTTCCGTGACAACGCCTGTCTCCCATAAAACCTTATTTCATTTTTAAGTAGAAAATAGTTTGAAGATATTTTTGAAAACATGCAATACAAAATCAGGAGCATAAAATAATACTATACTAGTTCACAATAAGGTCTCATCTTGGTCATAGGTAGACCAAATCTGAATTCCAAGTATTTATTTTGAAAATATAATAGGAAGAGTTTAACAACTCTCTATACAGACCCATGAATAAACTATTTTCAAATATCATCATTTATGTTACCACAATGATGCTTGAGTTCAATATAAATCAAGTAATAAGTCACAAACTCAACTCAATATTAATAACTTCAATCAAAATTTTCACTCACAATAGACTTTGTCAATTTCTCTTTTAATCACAATTAATGTGATTTCTTAAAATCCCGAAATTTTTTCCAAAAGTTTTCAGACATTTCTAATATATCCAAGAAATTCAAAAGTACATTCCTTTAACTGGCATATCCCATATGCAAACACATTTTCGCAATTCTTTATTTACGAAAAACTCTAGGTGTGACTTGCTTTAGTAAGGTTGCCTTTGTGTTTTATAACTTTGAAGTCACCACACTCTAACAATTTCATTAAAAATATTTTTAAAAGACACTTTTAAGATAGAGATTTTATAAAATGTTTCGGAAAAATAGTAGAGTGTGTCATAGTTAAACTTTTTGATCTAAGTAAATAAAGAATATATATTTTTATTATATATATACATGTACTTTGAAAGTCTTACCCAACTTATCCAGCACGTTTCTAGAAAATAACCTTTTTATATAACCAACCAACTTTGAACATTTTTAATCCCAAGAATTTAAAAAAAATGACGCAGTTCATGTTCTCAAAAGAAATACCACACTGTTATGGAATTTATTGAACGCAAGTGCACGTCACCGAACAAGTAATATAGAGTAAATAGAGTATCGTCCCATAGAGACTTGTATTACCAATTATCGAACTATATTAAGTCCAAATTTTATTTGAACAACTGTAAATATGACAATTGAAAATAAATAAAACAAAAGAAATTAAATAAATAAAATCAAGCTTGTAAATAACTCAAGAAAATTTCCAATGATTAAAAACCTAGGGTTTCGATTTCACCTATATTAATTTGTCTGAACCTATCAATCCAACCAATTTATATTCATTCCCTATACTAACAGCGAATCTCTCTAATTTTTCTATCAATCTTTCTCAAGAATTAATAGGCATGTTTTAATAAACAAGTTCCAACATCTCTGCGTAAACTATGAATCTACTAAAACTCATTAAGTACAAGAAATTCATATTACTACACAAGCTTCATAGATATTTCTATCCTATGATAATCTCATGTCATATTAATCAAGACAAATTCAATCCTCCCTTCTCAGATCTTGGATTAAACCTCTAATCTCATGCAAAAGTTGGCCAAATCCTCACAAGCATTAAGCATAGCTTAATACAATTTTCATAGAATGGGAAACAAATATAAAATTGAATTAGAATTGAAATAATTTAAGACATCATAATCCGGCTCCATCGTAGCCCTAGAAAATAAAATTAGTTTATGGTAAAGAGAAACCAAACTCTAAACACAGTTATAGACATGTAAGATAAAAGAAAAGAAAAATGAAATAAACTTGAAGTAGAATCAATGGTCTTCATCTCTGAATCACCGCTCAATCCGCCTTCAATCCTTCACTCTCTTCTTCTCTCTTGTTTTCTGAGTCGTTTTTGGCTTGAGAACCCCGTAGATAAGTCTAGAAAAGACCTATTTATAAGCTAAGAGGTGGCCACCACAAAAACGAGGTCAAAAGTCATCAAAGTAAAATCATGTACTGAATTTCCGTAGCGTGGCGTCGGGGCGTCACTCTTGCTGTCTACTTTTTGTTTTGAGCCTGAACTAGCGCCGGAGTGCCAATAAATGGTGTCGAGGTGCCACTTTCTCTGGAATGTTTTCTCCCTCTTTAAAATTTCACTCCTTTTGAACCTCCAAAGTGCTCTAGTGCCAAAGACAAGTATCAAGGCACTCTCTTCTTTGCCCAACTCGCCATAAATCATGCCATTTTCACCATGTGCACTAAAATTAACTAACCTACAAAATAAGACAACGAAAAACACAAATAAAATTCCTAAAAACCTCAAGAATCCACCAAATATCTAGTTTAAATGATATCTAATTCGTGAGTAAAACTCACTCATCATACACATTAATTTGTATGACTCAAATTTTATTAAACACTAAACCAGGCATACTAATTCATAGTTTGCATTCACTTAAAAAGCTAATTCCATAAATTTTAAAGTTCTAATAAAAATGTCATGCATTAGTACGTACCACCTAATTCTATTCAATACTTAGGTATTCAAAACTAATTTATTTCCATTTGAAGTCCAAATGAGACATCATCTCAAGTCTCCAACACTAGGAGTTCTCAACACTTAGGATGCCAAATTAAATTAATCACTCTAGTTCTCAATTATCTAATTAAAATTTCCAAAGGGAAGTCAACTCAACTTGACTTAACCAATGAAACATCATTTATTACTTAACAAGCATTTAACAATCCAAAGATCACCAACATCATGTATACATCATTGAAATATACCACATGTGTAAGTGGAAGTTCGGTAAAATAAACATATTTAATAACAAGGCACGTCAAGACATAATAACAAGGTTTCACAAAATTTCTATACCAGTATTCATAATCTAATATCCTTTCATTCACACATGATTCCAAACCGGATTCCATTACCAAATTTCTACTTTGCAAAATTTATGCAATCAAGATATTATATATAACATCTCAAACACACACATAATTTTTCCAAAAATTTATACTTATGCCGCATTAATTCATACCAAAAAGTTTCTAAGAAATCAAACTTGTTTCTTAAGTTATCGTATAAATTTTTCATAAACATTCCTAATTTAACTCCAAGTTTACATGTAAATAAACATGTGATAACTCTATGAAAATAGAGTTATTTATGTTCTTTTTCTTAAATATTTTGTGTGTTTTTAGTGATTTTTAGTTTAATTTAGGTTATTTTATAGTTAATTTGATTTTTGGTATTTAGATATAATTTTTATTTAATTTTATTAGATTTCTTTTATTTTAATTAGTTTAGGAAAATTTAATTCGGATTATATTTTTAATTAGGTTTAAAATTTGATTTAATTTAATTTTATTATTTACTTAGAATTTGTTTTTGATTTTAGATAAAAGAAAAAGAAAAAAAAAAAACGGAAAAATGAAGTTCAAAACGCGCGAGTAGGAAAAGAAGGCAACTCGCGATTCTGGCCGTCCGATCAAGCTCCAGATCCACCGTGTGGGCGCGTGCAGCACACGCGCGAGGACAGGCGCGTCCGAAGCCAGCCGACAGGTGGGGCCCGCGTCTGCTGCAGCTGCTCAGCGTGCCGGATCCCATGCTCTGCTTCCTTCGTGCAACCGGTTTCTCCAGCCAGTCAAGAGACGCCGTTTCAGTCTGCTGACTTTGACCGTTTTGTCAGCGAATCGCGCGCGAGTTTTGTGCCGCGCGCACGGGTTTCGGCCGCATAGGATCACAACCCTTAGCCCAGAAAACGTGTGTAACGGAGGGGAAGAGAGAGAAAAGGAAAGAGGGAATTGTGAGTAATTGACACATCGCATGACCAATCAGATTGCACTATTAGGTTCGTGGGAACTTGCTCAACACTCCAATTTCAGCTATAAATACCCCAGAACGTGAGAGAAAAAAAGACACACCAATTTTGAGAGAGAAAACTCTGCTTTTTCTAGAGAGAGTGTGTGAGATGAGTGAGATGTTAGGCTAGTTTTTAGAGAGGCTAGAGAGATGATCTTAGTTGTGTAGTTTTTCTGTTTTCCAGCTTTGATTCCTGGGAGTGCTTCAACGCTTATAAATTTGGTTTGTTAAATTCTTCATTATTTTTATTTTTCAATATATTATTTTCTAGTTTCTCATATAAATTCAGTCATGCTTTCTTTATGTGGTGATTTAAACTAGATTATAATTATATTTGTTTTATTAGTTGATCTTTTACTGCAGTATTGTCTCTGTGATATATTGTCGATCTTAGATAACTAGTAAGATAGATTATTTTGGTTTTAATTGGAAGAATTTCTCATATTGAATACTTTAGATTAATATTTGTTCTTAATTGCTATATTTTCCGGTTATGTGTTTGGGATGTGAAACATATAATTGAGTGATAAAAAGGAATCAAAGTAGGTAACAGTTAGACAAGCAATTAAGTGAATCTTGAAGCCTTGTTTTCTCATATTGGTATTTTCGTTTATAATTCTGCTATTATTTTAATTTATTGCTCAGATTATTTTTATTTTCAATTTTTCTTTCTATTTTTCGTTATCTTTTATTGTTGATTTACTTCTCTGTGGGATCGACACCTTAATCTATACTGCGATAGCCGCTAGTATATTTTGAGCGTAGACAACATGTGAAAGTATATTTCAGCTTATAAGTCAAGCACCAAGAATATCAACTACATTCAAATCTAGAAAGATACTTGAAACTTAAAGTTTATAAAAACTTTCTTGTTCTAAATAATTCTCTAAATAGTACTATCAGATGTAGATTAGGATTAATTTAGTACCGATAAAACATCTAATTTCAAATAGCCCATAAGTTTTAAAACTATCTATTTGAAAAAGTGAATCACTTTTACCTATTTGATATTTAAAATATCATGGTTCTCTTGAAAATGGAGTTATGCAATTTTCTTAATCATAGCAACCAATTTCATTCCAAACCATATTAATCAGTTTTGAATATCCAAGAGTCATGTAAATAGTTCTAAATTTGATTAAGTAGCCAATAATCAATTAATTGTTCACCCAAAGATTTTAAGGCTGACTCTTACATATTTAGTGTAAAAAGATAAGACTGAATGAAAACTACATTTTAAATACATCAACCCATTTCTCAATCAATGATTTTTTTTTAACCCCAAAAGTTCCACTTTGAAAAGATAGGTAAACTTATGCATGTCACTATCAAGTAGACAAAATAATTTATCACAAGTAAACATCTTATAAGGAAACGTAATCATAATTCATTAATTTAGACATAATTAAATAACCAAAGAATCTCAAATTAAATCATTTTTTTACCAATGCATAATTTATGTCGAACCAAACTGGTGAATTTAGTACAATACCACATTTAAGCAAAATTAATATATCATACAAATTTATTAATCAACGAGCCATACATCATACAAAATTACCATTAGTTCGAACACTTTGATATAAACATCAACCACCAATTACCTGAACGGAGTAATTAAAAGTATACGAAAAATCAAGGGATTAATATCATAATCCCAACATACCAATGAAGTCAATCCATGACAATCAAGATACAAGACACTAAATTGCTATCTCAAAACCTACGAGGTTCATATAGCTTATCACCATAATAGACATAAGAGTACAAGAATGAATGTCCATTCGAATCAGAGAATTTCGATAGGAGAATTTCGATAGGAGTAAAATTTACTAGTCTTGTGTCAATTCCAGCACCTCTGAGACTAGAATTTCTGGGATATAACTATCCCAAGGATACTAGAGCTTCACTCCATGGAGATGAACGAAAGATTCAGGGTGAATCAGAGTAAAGACAACATATTTAGCCAATTCCTAAGTGATGTATGAGGTATTTGTCAAATACTTTCCAAAATCTCTTTTAAACAACAAAATTTCACAGGCAAGATCCCAAACGAATCTGAAACCTGCAACTCTGATACCATTTCTGTCATGACCGAAAATCCAAAGTCGTAACTTTTAGTAATTTTATGTAGAAATATAACAAAATATTAATTTTATCAAAATTTAAGAGATATCAGGTATTAGATAATTTCACTTTGATTCTCAAATCGTTATAAAATTCATAATCATTAAAACTTTTACGAGTTTTAATTAGTTAAGTAAAATATCCATCAAAGTTTAAGTAAATTTCCAGCTATTTCTTTTGAAAAACTTGTTGAGAATTTAAAAACTTTGATAAATTGAGTTTAACTGAAATCTTTACTCAAATGTCCAAAATATGATCCATAAAATCGCTTACAATTTCTAGTTTTCAAATTAACAACAAAATCATCTTCATATATTCACTTACTAATCTTGGCTAAATAATTGAACCAAGAAAGAAAGACAACAAAATATGAACACCCACAATGGTTTAAGAGTAGAACCACAAGTACAAGCTATGTAGCTCGTCTGACCACTGGGATTACTATCCAATTAGACATACACCTAAAAGTGGGAGAAGTAGGGGGGTGAGCATTCATATGCTCAGTCGTAATTTAATTACCTTTTTGAGTAGATGCAATTTTACAAAACCTGCATGGTTAATATCTTTTCCAAAATCTATTTATAAATCAAGTTTATAAATCATTGGTATCTAGAATAATCACATATTCAAAACCAAAACTAGAAACACATGATTGTACATATCATATATCAACAAGTAATAAGTGAGCTCTCATCCTCCCATCACGACCATGTAATACTTCTATAGCAAGGGTACCCAGCATCCTGATCTTGCCTGTAGGTGTATCAGCAAAAATTGGCGCAGGAGCCTAGGTCCCTCACCTAGCACTGCAGCAACTTGCCAGTGATCTAAAATACCGTGATGCTATAATAGAACTCAAGTGTGTGATCCTATGGTATGTACAATATGTAACAGTGCATAACAACCATGCATCCAATATTCAAATCATGCTTTAAAATCCAACTTGGCAATATTCTGGGATTTACTGTACATGGGCAACACACTGCTGTTTTACTCTAAAATCATAATATAAAAATATGTATAATAATCCACACAGTCAAATCCTAGTATAACCCAACAATTTACAATAATTAATTAAACCTTTGTAAAACCACGATTTTTCATAAATAGATTTTAATGCAATTAAAACTCAAACACTTATAAAATCAGGTAATCGAACCCCTCTCTCGATATGGTAGCAATACCGAGCTAACAACGCTCGAAGAAACTTCCATTGGTCACTCAGGTGTTCGAACGATAGTTTCGGGAACCCGGTAAGTACACTTGAAAAAGTAACTTCACCCGAGTCTCAAATAGAGAAACGGAGGTCACCACTGAATTCAGAGCACCCAAAAAGGCTAGGTTAGACATATATCTTGTCAAAAGTGAGTCCCAGAACGGGACCGGCCCGTGGCACGCAAAACAGCTCAATTTGAGCCACGAAATTCTAATTTTCGTTCCACAATGAAACATAGTCATATTTTATATCAAAATTCACCTCTCGACCTCACTGACTCCAATTTCGAAGTCAGAACTTAGTTTCGAGGCCCCGAGCATTAGTTACACTCAAAAATTTAAAAATTACATAAATGTCATTTTTCAAAGGAATTATTAGAAAAATGCCAATATTTGTGGTTTTTTTTTTATAAATATGCCACTTTCTAATGAATATTTAGAAGGTTACTATTTTTCCATTCATAGCACAAGGCCCATTTTCAAAATTTAACACATTTTCGGCCCAACTCTTATTAGTTTAATAAAATACCATTTTTTAAAAAAATATTTAGAAAAATACCCTCTTTTTTAATTAAAGATTACTACATTTATGGATACCATTTTTACTTCTACCAACCGTAATTATTCATAATTTTTAACCCTCTTTCACCTTATAAATTTACCTCGGGTAAAATAATTGCTTAACCAAAAATTTATGAAAATATCACTTTTTACAAAGTTGATAAAAACGGTATAAGTGGTGAAAATCTTACCGGAGATGAATTTCACCGAACAACCACTTGGAGGTGGTTGGCGACGATGAGACAAGACTCCACTCGCCGAAGGTGACGAAAACGAAGGTCGGACGCCAGAAATTTTGCCCGAAGACCGTGTTTCTGGCGTGATCTTCGGGTGGCCGGATCTCAGTCACTGGAGCTCCGATTCTAGCAAAACTAGTGAGAGTTCGATCGTCGACGAGTCCTCTCCGGCACGGGGTGGCATGTGGGCCCAATGGCGGTGGCGTGGTTCAACAAAAATTGTTCTCTTTCTCCATTTTCTCTCTCTCCCAAGCCCTTTTTGTTGAGATTTTAATGTTCTGAGGGGTATTTATGCAAAAATCTGAGCACTGTTGCAAAAGATTAAAATATTCCAGATATTTTGATTATTTAAATCCAAAAATCGATAATTATGACAATGCCACTCAACACAAAAAGTCCAAATTACCCTAATAAATTATCAGATTTTACATGCACGGCGGAGACTCAGGTCAAGTACTATACTTCCATATATATATATATATATATATATGTTGCTGTTAGGAAGTTACAATCTATATAAATGACATTATTATATGATTTTTGATGTAACGATATATCAGCAAGTTGCAATATTTTCTACGTTATACATTGTAATTTATTAACACCGAGTAAAAGTATTTTATACACCATTTTCGCTTGACTAGATCTCTATTAATGTAGAAAACCATGCATCAATCTGATATTACGTAATAAAACCACAACAAAACATTAATTTTATTCACTATAAACATTGATGCATTAAATTATGATTATATGCTACAAGTCGAGCTAGTCACTTGAAAGTTTAAATCAATAGTACGAGAATCAAGATGGTAGAATTTGAGACCGAGATAAGCTGCAACAATAGTTGTAATCAATCAAGCGAAAGTGGCAAAAAAAAAAAACGACATAATCATTGTCTTGTGAAATAAATGCTTTAAGACAAAGAAAGAGAATAAAATGAAGATGGTATTCATCGAGCTACGAAAAGCCGTGCGCTTTCTGCATGGTGAAACGTGAACTCTCTTCGAAGTGTGCTAGATATGTAACGTTCAGTAAACAACACGTCATTTTTCTCGACTTGAAATGGCAACAAACTTTCAACGTAGCATTTTGATACTTAGACGACAGCAAACTTTAAATACCCATAAACGACATCAACTTTTGTTAAAAACGACATTTAGTTTTTTTTTTTTTTCCTAAAGGAAAAAGGGAGGAAATGGGCAACCAAGTGGCATCTTTCCACGGGCTTTCTTGGCTGATGGAATGGAACATTAAGTCTTCATACCTAAACCCTAAGAGTTACCCAACACTCAAGCACGTGATCATAACCTTCCTTTCACTGACCAATCCTTACCACTAGTGATAAAAACGACATTAATCTATAACTTAAACAGTTAAACCGGACGCCGGCCCTTGATTTTGAACCACAAAGATGATTCATTAATAAATCCAAATAATTGAGTGTTGAACGGTAACAAAACTCTCGGACTGGAACATGTGACATACGATTGAATACATATCTTTTGGTAAGTATTAAGGATGATATCAAAACTCTAAAATAAAAACTTAATCTAAACACACAACGGTCAAAGAATGTACAGTCAAAACTACATGTCATGTGTAAATTGAACTTCTTGTATGATAAAAAAATTTCAGAAAAAATGTGCCAACTAGTCATTAGTTTCTCTATATAATGGGAGCGAGGACAATTTTAGCAAGTAGATCTCCAGAAACATAGTCATGATCGGAATCTTCTAGAAAAATGATGAATCAGCCAAAAATTGGATAATTACCACCAAGTCATATTCAGATTGGCATTATCCTATTTTATCTTTACATAACTACGCAATAGCTAAATTATACTAATATATATTTAATTAAGGGATATTTTACCTTATTTTAGGCAAATAATTATTCATTGTCTTTTGATTTCATAATTTAAGCGACTAGGGCTCTTTCATTGTGATAAGGGTATTTAACGCAGTATTCCAGGGGTTCGTTATCACACTTATTTGCAGAAGTCCGACCATAAGTTTTTCCTTGCTTCATAGTGACAAAACTGCAGTGAATCTAGACTTTTCTTAGTCTCAATGTTCCAGGGATTCATTATCACACTTATTTGTAGAAATTCGACTATAAGTTTTTCCTTGTAACCACCTTCATCATGGTGACAAAGCCACAATGAATCTAGGCTTCTTTTTAAGGCTCAACGACTGTAATCTTTGCATCTTTTTTTGCAATTTATTTATTCTTTTTTCATATTCCGATCAGGATCTGGCTATTTTCTTTAAGATGATATTAGGTATACTAAAATTTGTACTAAATTTTTAATATCAACGCATGTGATATATAAGTTACCATTATTAATTAAAACTTACCACAAAGAAAATAATCATATTCATCAGTTGAATGTTATCAATTCACATGTCAAATATATTATATTAAAAATTTGGTAAAAATTCCATAATACCTAGCATTATTTTTTCTTTATAGACAAAACCTCTGTCAATAGAACTACACAAATTAAGGGTTACTCAAATCCTATTTTAGTTCATAATTTGTAGAATATTGTTGTGAAAAATTCGTAAACGCTGCACGATATCGTAACAAGTAATATAATGATAAGTAAAGTATCGTTCTCTCGGAGATTGATTAATTAAAATTTCTTACTAAGTATTGAAATTAGATTAACCGTAGTTTTATCTAACCAATTAAAATTCAAAAATAAAGAAATTAAAATAAAAATACCTATAATAAAAATAGAAATAAAAATAAAATGCGCAACTAAATAAATTACTGGAAGATAAATCGCAATCATCTTAATTTTCTATTGTTTTTTTCTAATCTAATTAATTTGCCCAAGTACCAATTAGAATATCCTAATGTATATTACTAATCTCTTCCAAGACTTAGCAATAATATCTTCATTTAATAATTTACTATATTCCTATGCAAGTTAAATTAAGCAAAAGATTCATTAAGCTCTATAACTTCTATTAAAATTACATAAACCTATGAGTATATTCCAATCCCATACAATTTATGTTATTCTATTTATGGACATATTCTAAACCTCCTCTTCTAATTCAGTCTAGAAATTCCTAATTAATTAACGGAATGATCAATTCAATCAAAAGTGTTAGGTCCAAAGTGTTGGCCAGTGTTGGCAAACAATTAGCAAAAAACAATAAACTCAAGTTGTTGTGAAATAACTAATAAGTTGTTGCAACAGGTCTGCTGATGTTGTAAAACACTTGTTGCAACAGATTTACAGGATTGCTCGCAATGGATTTATACAGGCGAAAATCCAATTTTGGAAACTTTTTGTTCTTGTATCTTTTGGCCTAATTTTCCTTATTAAATGTTTCTAGAAGGATAATAGGGATTATTGCTGATGGATTTTCGTGATCAAGACGGACATAATTAATTGAGATATTTTATCTCAATTTTTCTTTGATTAAGTTTCTATTTTTAGCTTGATTCTTGCTCTTTATTACCTCAAATCTTGGATAATGATTTTTTACAGGTGTATAAACAGAATCAAGATAATATTTCGTCCATTATGGTGCAGAATATGTCCTCATTAAATTAATGTAATTAATTTTATGAGCTGTCAGGATTTTCAGGCAAAATCTGTTACAACAGATTATGCTGTTCATGGAAATTTTTCTTATTTGATTTTGATTGACTCTAATTAATTGTGAAATCAATCTTTGTCTTTAAGGAAAGATTTTACAGGTATAAAAGAGTAATTTCAGAGCTAAAATCGTGGAGAACTTCTCTCAATGCACCTGGACACTTTTTAGGGACAATTCATGAAAGTTGCTGCAATAGATTTCAGACTGTCCAAATAAGGAATGACAACAGATTTTGTGGCAAATCATTCCTTTCTTATTTTCAGCCTATTCACACCAAGGGAGCACAAAATTAGGGCTGAAAATTCATCTATAAAAGCTCACCAAGTCCAAGGGATTTGTATGCACTTCACTTGAAAGAAAATACTCTTTGAGAGAGCTTTTGTATAAGGCATAGAGTTTGTTCTATTGCCATTGTGAGACTTAGAGAGCTTTAGGGTTTTCTAAGTACTTTGTTTGAGTGTATCTTGTTCTTCGGGAGGAAGAGCAACACGTTTTCAGGAGGAGACAGATCCAGACCAGTGAAGAGAGTTCACGTGTGAAGGATCAACAAGACGATGGGACTCGCTAAACAAGATTGGTGGAGTTGTTACAACACATTACGGTAATTGAAAAGAGGGAGTCTTTTATTGCGTTAGTCAATTGGTGTTTGTAATCTTGATACTTTATTAATTTGTTTAATCTCTGGGCGTGGCCCCGTAGAGTAGGAGAGGTCCGAACTACGTTAAAAATGTTTTGTGTTCATCTCTTTATTTTTTATGTTCTGTTGCAACATATGCACTCGTTGTTGTAACATATTTTATCCGCATATTACAACATAATTAATTAATAATTAATTTAATCAATTAATTAATTATTTGGTAATATTTAACAAAGCAGATCTTTCAATTGATATCAGAGCAGAGTCATTTAAATATTAGTGAGATTTTGGGATTTTCTGATCTGTTTTGTTAATATGTCTTTCTTGAATGAAGGAGGTTCAATATCTCATCCACCTTTATTGGACGGGACCAATTATCCATACTGGAAGTCCAGGATGAGGGCGTTTATTCGAGCTTTGGATATTAAAGCCTGGATATCGATTCTTACTGGATGGTCACATCCTATTATCAAAGTTGATGATGGAACCATTTCATTGAAGCCAGAAATTAATTGGTCCCCTCAAGATGATCTGTTGGCCAGCTACAACACCAAAGCTTTACATGCCATTTTTAATAGATGTGATGTAGAGCAAATCAAGTTGGTTTCCTCATATGAAACTGCAAAAGAGGCATGGGAAATCCTTCAAACAAATTTTGAAGGATCAGGTGATGTTAAGCGTAATAAACTCACTTCTCTCACAACTAGATTTGAGGAATTATATATGGAAGAAAATGAAACTTTGTCTGAATATTATACTAAATTGTGTGATATTACTAACAAATCTTTTGCTCTTGGTGAAAAGATCCCTGAATCTGTAATGGTTAGAAAGATTGTCAGATCTCTTCCAGATCGGTTTCAGCCAAAGATCCTTGCAATAGAAGAAAGTAAAAATTTAGACATAATGAAGGTGGACGATTTGATGAGTTCCCTACGGGCTTTTGAAATGAATTTGAAAAGCAGGAAAAGGGAGAAATCAATTGCTTTTAAGACAACACAAGAAAGTGTGGAACCCTCAAATCAGGAAAATGATGATGATGAACTTACCCTACTCACCAAAAATTTTAAGAAATTTCTGAAGAATGTAGGCAAAAATTTAAAAACTAATTCCTCTTCCACCAGAAATATGAAAGGTAAGGCTTCTTCCAAATCTGTTGATTCTTCAAATAAAAAGAGTATTCAATGCAGAGAATGTGAGGGATACGGGCATATTCAATCAGAGTGTGCCAACACCCTCAAAAGGAAATCAAAAGCCATGACCACTGCATGGAGTGATGAAGAATCTGATGGGAGTAAAGAAGAAGATATGGTGAGTAATGTTGCTCTCACTACCTCTTTGTTTTATGACTCACAGTTTGTGTTACAGAAAGATGCAGATTCTGTTGCAACAGAAGCGGTCTGTTATAACACTTATGTAGCTGAAGGAGATGTCGCAACAGAATCCGTGAAATTGGATGATGTTACAATTGAAGTCGGTTCAGATGATGATGAATCAGAACCTGATGAGGATTCAATTCGAGTGACATATCAGAAAATGTACACTCAATGGTTAAAGGTATGTGTTGATAATTGTCTTTTGGTAAGTAATAACACTGCACTTATGAAATCCAAAGAAGAATATGAAATAAAAGTGCAAAGTTTGAATTCTATCATTTCTGAAAAAGAT